>JAUKNL010000085.1:0-55754 GCA_030765065.1 Deroplatys truncata | reverse complement strand
ACACCAGCTCAAAGTAAATCTGGAAGCCGGTGTGCGCCAAACGTGACGAATAAACGGCCCTTTTCAGGGCCAACATGAAACTCACGAAAGGACAGGAGACTCCTCGCAAGCTGTTTTCTCTTCCTTAAAAACCCCCCACATAGGAGCCATACCCCTATGCGTTGGTTCCATAACGTTTCGGTTTGTGCTTTAAGCCACATTTGGAACTGATCCACAACCTTAGTTTTCACACACGCTTTTGTGGCATACGGCACTGTTGGAGACACCATTTTCAGAATTATCCTTTAGATACTTGACCCAGGCTGTGTAGAACAGTCGAAATTGAAAAAAAAAAAAAAATTCAGATACACGCCGTTGAAGCCAAGCCATCGAATTGTAATGTTTCTTGGCATTTTGTGTTCGAACGCGCCTTTGCTTCCAAATAAAGCTCCTCAATTGATTGCTGCGTTCCAAAAAGTTGAATGCCTGCAACACGTTTACCGCAAATACTTTGCTACGCATATGCCTGTAAACACTCTTCTAGATGGTGTAGTCCCCTAAGTTGCTCTTATCACGAGTGTAACCGTTTTCTTCTTCTTTTCTTTTTTCTCTCCTTCTTTTCTTCCCTAAACGCGCCAACGACCACGGCTACCGTGGTATAACTTCACTTGCGTGTATGTACCTGTTACGCTTCGATACGATATTTGGAGAGCCGAAGGCTGATTTTTCAATATTTCACCGTTGGCGCACCTGTTGCCAACGTCATGTTGGCGCACCTGTCGCAGCAATGGTTGCCAACATGCGATCAATTCTTCAGCTCCGAGATGAAATGCGTTATTACACAGGGCTTTACTGCGCTAACAAAACGTCTGAAGCATGAAAATCTACCGCAATGAGTTTAAACTGCGGCATCCCTTCTTTATTCTTTCTTCCGTGCCCACGGCCCAACTGATCCTTCGCTGCCGAGCAGGCTGTAATGTAACTTATATGCAGTGGCGAGACGAGGTTGGCTGCACTGCATGGAACTAGCCCGCCTCAAGATGGCTGCGAGGTCTGGACGAAGAAGAAGTGTTGCTGCATCGGAAGCTTAGAGCAGTTGCGTTCATGTACGTGAAAGCACCCAGGTTTAGGTTTTGTTACGAATTAGCGGATTGGCGGGCGTGCCTGCGCAGTACCTGTATGCGCGAGGACTTTAAAAAAAAAAAAAAAAAAAAAAAAAAAGAATAAGTGAAGATGAAGGTAAGAGAAGGTAATATGCTTGTTCCACTGTTCTGTTTTATTGATAAGTTATTCTTTCTGCTTTACTAATCTTGATGGAATAATTATTTTCCGCGCGTCCAAAGTAAACACCACGCCTAGTCGCCATATTGGATTGCAACCGCCATTAGGCTGCACATGTTTTGTTTGCGAATTTCCAGGCAAGTTTTCTCGGTCAACATAGTGATCTCTCTCCCCAACTGTTTCAGATGCGAGCATCACCCACAGGTCGCCAGTTCCGAGAGTGATGAAAGTGCTACTGGAGCCCGGTGACCCAGCCACGAAAGTAAAGTTACTCATCCACGCCTCGTGTTTCCTAGACGAAGTAAATGCGCTTGTGGTGAATGCGTGTGTAGTGCCTTCAGGGGTTACAGTGTTATTAATTTTATTTTTCTTTTCAAGCACATGCTACTATCCACATGCCGCGAGATCAACCCCTTTGCTCACTAAAGTGCATCGTTTGAGATAGGGTTCCTTCTGTAAGCGAGTGCTGCGATTTTACAGTTGCTTCTACTACTAGGAGGTGGAGCTGTGCATGTGGTTGTGGCTCCCAGGAGCATGCGTGTGTAGTGCCTTCAGGGGTTACAGTGTTATTAATTTACTTTTTCTTTTCAAATACATGCTTCTATCCATGTGCCTCGAGATTTGTGCACTTTGCTCACTAAAGTGGAGATAGTGTTCCTTCTGTAAGCGAGTGTTGTGATTTTACCGTTGCTTCTACTACTAGGAGGTGGAGCTGTGCATGTGGTTGTGGCTCCCAGGAGCATGCGTGTGTTGTGCCTTCAGGGGTTGGTTACAGTGTTATTATTTCAAATACATGCTACTATCCACGCGCCTCGAGATTTGTGCAATCAACCCCTTTGCTCACTAAAGTGGAGATAGTGTTCCTTCTGTAAGCGAGTGCTGCGATTTTACAGTTGCTTCTACTACTAAGAGGTGGAGCTGTGCATGTGGTGGTGGCTCCCAGGAGCATGCGTGTGTTGTGCCTGGTTACAGTGTTATTATTTCAAATACATGCTACTATCCACGCGCCTCGAGATTTGTGCACTTTGCTCACTAAAGCGGGGATAGTGTTCCTTCTGTAAGCGAGTGTTGTGATTTTACCGTTGCTTCTACTACTAGGAGGTGGAGCTGTGCATGTGGTTGTGGCTCCCAGGAGCATGCGTGTGTTGTGCCTGGTTACAGTGTTATTATTTCAAATACATGCTACTATCCACGCGCCTCGAGATTTGTGCAATCAACCCCTTTGCTCCCTAAAGTGGAGATAGTGTTCCTTCTGTAAGCGAGTGCTGCGATTTTACAGTTGCTTCTACTACTAAGAGGTGGAGCTGTGCATGTGGTTGTGGCTCCCAGGAGCATGCGTGTGTTGTGCCTGGTTACAGTGTTATTATTTCAAATACATGCTACTATCCACGCGCCTCGAGATTTGTGCACTTTGCTCACTAAAGTGGAGATAGTGTTCCTTCTGTAAGCGAGTGTTGTGATTTTACAGTTGCTTCTACTACTAAGAGGTGGAGCTGTGCATGTGGTGGTGGCTCCCAGGAGCATGCGTGTGTTGTGCCTGGTTACAGTGTTATTATTTCAAATACATGCTACTATCCACGCGCCTCGAGATTTGTGCACTTTGCTCACTAAAGTGGAGATAGTGTTCCTTCTGTAAGCGAGTGCTGCGATTTTACCGTTGCTTCTACTACTAGGAGGTGGAGGTGTGCATGTGGTGGTGGCTCCCAGGAGCATGCGTGTGTTGTGCCTGGTTACAGTGTTATTATTTCAAATACATGCTACTATCCACGCGCCTCGAGATTTGTGCACTTTGCTCACTAAAGTGGAGATAGTGTTCCTTCTGTAAGCGAGTGCTGCGATTTTACCGTTGCTTCTACTACTAGGAGGTGGAGGTGTGCATGTGGTTGTGGCTCCCAGGAGCATGCGTGTGTTGTGCTTGGTTACAGTGTTATTATTTCAAATACATGCTACTAACCATGTGCCTCGAGATCTGTGCAATCAACCCCATTTCCTCACTAAAGCGCATCGTTTGAGATAGGGTTCCTTCTGTAAGCGAGTGCTGTGATTTTACCGTTGCTTCTACAACTAGGAGGTGGAGGTGTGCATGTGGTGGTGGCTCCCAGGAGCATGCGTGTGTAGTGCCTTCGGAGGATGTGCTTCTCTTTCTTTTTTGCTTCCCTCCCTCCCTCTTTCTTTGCATAATGTCTCTCTCGGTGTGTGCAACCAACACTTAACAACAGTGCTGCTTGTTTTCGAGCAACACACAATTGCACTGTTCCAGCTACGATTCCTCTTGCAGGCGAGTGCTAGCAATACTACTTCTACTTAGCAGTTACTATTTCCTCTGGGGGGGGGGTTGCAAAAAGAGGAAAGAACTCCTGCCTCTGCTAATGGAGCTGCAGGGTATCTCCCCCCCCCCTCCCAGATACAAATGATATATATGTTGCACCATTCCCCCCTACTCACGGGCACATGTAGTGTGTATCCTTGCTAAGGCGAGGGTAACTCTCCAGCATGTATGTGCTCAGGTCTTTTGCTTGCATATGATATGTACCTACCTGGATTGGGGATGGGCCACACCTCGGCAGCACTTACCTCATCACCGACATTTGCGGAGGGGGGACATCACCACCATCTCTGTTAAAGAAGCTTACAAACTGTGTCGCATCTGCAACATTCCCCTCTCACCATGGTACCTGTAATACTTCCTGCTCGCTAGCTAAGGCAAGGATATTTCAATTAGCACCTCGTACTTTGGTTTTCCCAACACTATGGCTATGCTGTCCAGGTAACTTATTACTACTGCTTAGGGCTGGGGATGGCAGCATTTCTCACCGACTGTGTGGGTGGGTGGGTGGGTGGGTGAGAGGGAGGGAGGGAAGGAAGGAAAGAGAGAAAGAAGAGAAAAGAAACACTGGTAAGAACTCCCGCCTTTGTCAAGCAAGCCTATAAGCCGTACGACATGTAAGGCATGCTTTTGCAACACTCCTCCCAATCCAGGCAGACATCGGAGCGTTTTATTCCCAAATAAATTGAGGCTAAAATACTGTACGCGTAACTCCTCTCCTCTGGATGTACTGAGTAAGACTGAGCTTGCCTTGCTATTACATTGATTGCGTATCCTTCTACGGTGCTTCTTTTCTTACTTGAACCCCCCCCCCCCCCCCCGACGCCATAAGCAAGAAGAAGAGAAACAACAGCCCTTTCGGTATCACCATTACTAGGGAACAGGGATTCCGGGTTAATGAAGACTAGCGTAGGTATCACAAAGTGGATCATGCCTAACGTGTTCACACCTAGGCAAACATGTTCATTTCTGTGTTGACCAATATCTTGGTTGCTGCTGTTTTCCATGACATCGCTTTCCACCGCGGTTTTGATTTCTCTGGATTCTCCTAAATGGGTAACAGATCTAGCCCGCCACTTTGGTTTCTGATAGCCACGGGTTGGGGCAGGCAACTGACTTGAGAATCACCTGCGCATGCTACATGTACCGTTTATAACAGCATTTCCTTCGCCAACGGCCATACCATGCTGAAAACACCGGTTCTCGTCCGATCACCGAAGTTAAGCAGCATTGGGCGTGGTCAGTACTTGGATGGGTGACCGCTTGGGAACACCACGTGCCGTTGGCATCAGCCACCCTTTTTTTATTTTCTTCTGTCTGTCTCCCTCCCTCCACCTGGTTTATCGAGGCTCTGCCTTCTTCTTCTTCTTCTTCTTCTTCTTCTTCTTGTTACTAATGTTGTTGTTGTTATTATTATTACTACTTTTCCTTCCTCCTCCTCCCCCCCCCCCCAGTGATGGAAGTAAGCCGGTCCCACACTAGACGGGATAGAGCGACAGGAGATTATTCAATCCATGAGGAAAGGAGAACCGAACGGGCCTGAGGAATCTTCTTATGAGTGTGTATTAAGTGAAGTCAATAAAGGTAAAGCAAATCCAACATCTCTCACTCCACTTACCGCTTTTACTGGTCCTTCCTTCCTTCCTTCCTTCCTTCCTTCCTTCCTTCCTTCCTTCCTTCCTTCCTTCCTTGTGTGGCACCGTCACCCATTCTCCGTTTACCAGGCTTCCCTTCGGTTTGTTGCAGCCGCTCGCTCGTGTCATCTCATCTGGTGCGTGTGCCAATCCAAAGTGCTGCCAGGAGCCTCCTTGGAGCAGGTAAGGTACCTTATGGAGGAGGCGGCTCTCATCAGCGTCTGCAAGAGAAGGCATGTTACACTTTGGTGAGCTCAAGCTCTCTTATGCCAACGTTCGCTCAAGCCAAAGCTTTGGTCGAGTGAGCGCTTCATTATTTTGCAAAGCCAAACCATGCATGCCTAACCTACCCACGCACAAACTCACTCACTCACTCACTCTCTCTCTCCCTTCCCTCCCACCCGCCTCTCTCCCTCAAGGTTATGTCTGGCAGAGCTTTATGGGTTTAAGAGCTTTTAATCACTCTAGAAAGCCGTTCACTCACCGCCACAAGTGTAATTCTTTGTGCTTCCCCTAATGGGAGCCTCTTCCGATCTCGGGGACGTCAAACGAGGATTAATTGCATAAATTACAGCTACAGATCAATGCATTTATCTATGCATTATCCTTTCTCACCCTCTGCAAAAATCACGCTCCCTCTGCCTCATTTGTTTCAACTGCGGAAAGGTCATCATCTGGCTAAACCTACACGTCACCTGCTTTTCTAGGTTAATTCTGGCAGAGCTCTCTACAAGGTTGTGTATGTGGCTTTGGTGGAGAGAGGCCTGTTGATTTAGGACCTTCTACAGCTACTACTGGAACACGCGTTTTATACCGTATATTATTATTATTATTATTATTATTATTATTATTATTATTATTATTAGTGCACTGTTATGTCATGAGTGTCTGCATGCGTAATGCCTTTGTGCTGTTCCTGCCTCTTTGGGACCTCAAAGGAATGCATCAGTCAATAAATAAATAAATGGGCAACTATAAGACTTTTGTTATTCTTTCTCACCATCTGCAAAACCAGGCGTTGGCACACTCAGGCTTGCTTGCCACACTATAACCACCACACGCCACATCCCCCTCTAGGTTATGTATGGCAGAGCTTCCCTGCACTCCACAAGGTAAGTGGTCTCTAAACGACGCCAACAGATATATATGCCTTTTTCTTTCTTTTGTTTTCATCATCATCATCATCATCATCATTATTATTATTATTATTATAGTATTTCTCGCCGTCTGCAAAAGCAGGCGTGTTTTGTGGCATTGGCACGTTCAGGCTTGCTTAGACTGTTGTTGAAAGGCCCTGCTCCATTATTTTGCAAAGGCTAAGACCCTCCCCCACTTTCCACGTTCCCTCCTAGCCCGCTCTTCTAGGTTATGTCTGCCAGAGGTTTACTGCACTTCACTCATAAGGTAAGAGATTTCTATGTGACATGCATAGACACACGCGCATTGGCGGACCTGGCAGGTTTGTTTATTATTTTAACTCACTTTAACGCAGCAGTATTGCACACAGTGGTAGTTAGGTTAGTAAAGCCAAAAGTTGCAGCAGTATTGCATTCAGTGGTAGTTTAAGGTTAGTAAAGCCAACAGTTACGGCAGTATTGCATTCAGTGGTAGTTTAAGGTTAGTAAAGCCAACAGTTACGGCGGTATTGTACACAGTGGTAGTTTAAGGTTAGTAAAGCCAACAGTTAGAGCAGTATTGCACGCAGTGGTAGTTTGCTTGCAAAGCCAACAGTTACAGCAGTATTGTAAACAGTGGTAGTTTAAGGTTAGTAAAGCCAACAGTGGTAGTTTGCTTGCAAAGGCAAAAGTTACAGCACTATTGTATACAGTGGTACTTTAAGGTTAGTAAAGCCAACAGTTACCTCCGTATTGCACGCAGTGGTAGTTTAAGGTTAGTAACGCCAACAGTTACGGCAGTATTGCATACAGTCGTAGTTTAAGGTTAGTAAAGCCAACAGTTACGGCAGTATTGCACACAGTGGTAGTTTAAGGTTAGTAAAGCCAACAGTTACCTCCGTATTGCACGCAGTGGTAGTTTAAGGTTAGTAAAGCCAACTGTTACGTCCGTATTGCACACAGTGGTAGTTTGCTTGCATAGGCAAAAGTTACAGCAGTATTGTATACAGTGGTAGTTTAAGGTTAGTAAATCCAACAGTTACAGCAGTATTGCATACAGTAGTAGTTTAAGGTTAGTAAAGCCAACAGTTACAGCAGCATTGTATACAGTGGTAGTTTAAGGTTAGTAAAGCCAACAGTATTGTATACAGTGGTAGTTAAGTTACTAAAGCCAACAGTTACGTCCGTATTCGACACAGTGGTAGTTAGGTTAGTAAAGCCAAAAGTTACAGCAATATTGCATACAGTGGTAGTTTAAGGTTAGTAAAGGCAAAAGTTACAGCAGTATTGCATACAGTGGTAGTTTTTAGGTTAGTAAAGGAAACAGTTTCAGCAGTTTTGCACACAGTGGTAGTTTAAGGTTAATAAAGCCAAACGTTACAGCAGTATTCCATACAGTGGTAGTTTAAGGTTAGTAAAGCCAACAGTTACAGCAGTATTGCATACAGTGGTAATGTAACGTTAGTAAAGCCAACAGTTACCTCCGTATTGCAGCAGTGGTAGTTTCAGGTTAGTAAAGCCAAATGTTACAGCAGTATTGCACGCAGTGGTAGTTTAAGGTTAGTAAAGGCAACAGGTACAGCAGTCTTCCACACAGTGGTAGTTTAAGCTTAGTAAAGCTAAAAGTTACAGCAGTATTGCATACCGTGGTAGTTTAAGGTTAGTAAGGCCAACAGTATTGTATACAGTGGTAGTTTAAGGTTAGTAAAGCCAACAGTTACAACAGTATTGCATACAGTGGTAGTTTAAGGTTAGTAAAGCCAACAGTTACAGCAGTATTGCATACAGTGGTAGTTTAAGGTTAGTAAAGCCAAAAGTTACAGCAGTTTTGCATACAGTGGTAGTTTAAGGATAGTAAAGCCAAAAGTTACAGCAGTATTGCATACAGTGGTAGTTTAAGGTTAGTAAAGCCAAAAGTTGCAGCAGTTTTGCATACAGTGGTAGTTTAAGGTTAGTAAAGCCAAAAGTTACAGCAGTATTGCATACAGTGGTAGTTTAAGGTTAGTAAAGCCAACAGTGGTAGTTTGCTTGCAAAGGCAAAAGTTACAGCACTATTGTATACAGTGGTAGTTTAAGTTTAGTAAAGGCAACAGTTACAGCAGTATTGTATACAGTGGTAGTTTAAGTTTAGTAAAGGCAACAGTTACAACAGTATTGCATACAGTGGTAGTTTAAGGTTAGTAAAGCCAAAAGTTACAGCAGTTTTGCATACAGTGGTAGTTTAAGGATAGTAAAGCCAAAAGTTACAGCAGTATTGCATACAGTGGTAGTTTAAGGTTAGTAAAGCCAACAGTGGTAGTTTGCTTGCAAAGGCAAAAGTTACAGCAGTATTGTATACAGTGGTAGTTTAAGTTTAGTAAAGGCAACAGTTACAGCAGTATTGTATACAGTGGTAGTTTAAGGTTAGTAAAGGCAACAGTGGTAGTTTGCTTGCAAAGGCAAAAGTTACAGCAGTATTGTATACAGTGGTAGTTTGCTTGCAAAGGCAACAGTGGTAGTTTGCTTGCAAAGGCAAAAGTTACAGCAGTATTGTATACAGTGGTAGTTTAAGGTTAGTAAAGGCAACAGTGGTAGTTTGCTTGCAAAGGCAAAAGTTACAGCAGTATTGTATACAGTGGTAGTTTAAGGTTAGTAAAGGCAACAGTTATAGCAGTATTGTATACAGTGGTAGTTTAAGGTTAGTAAAGGCAACAGTTATAGCAGTATTGTATACAGTGGTAGTCTAAGGTTAGTAAAGGCAACAGTGGTAGTTTGCTTGCAAAGGCAAAAGTTACAGCAGTATTGTATACAGTGGTAGTTTAAGGTTAGTAAAGGCAACAGTTATAGCAGTATTGCACACAGTGGTAGTTTAAGGTTAGTAAAGGCAAAAGTTACAGCAGTATTGCACGCAGTGGTAGTTTAAGGTAAGTGAAGCCAACAGTTACGGCAGTATTGCATAAAGTGGTAGTTTAAGGTTAGTAAAGGCAACAGTTACAGCAGTATTGCACACAGTGGTAGTTTAAGGTTAGTAAAGGCAAACGTTACAGCAGTATTGCACACAGTGGTAGTTTTAGGTTAGTAAAGGCAAAACTTACAGCAGTATTGCATACAGTGGTAGTTTAAGGTTAGTAAAGCCAAAAGTTACAGCAGTATTGCATACACTGGTAGTTTAAGGTTAGTAAAGCCAACAGTTACAGCAGTATTGCATACAGTGGTAGTTTAAGGTTAGTAAAGCCAAAAGTTACAGCAGTATTGCACGCAGTGGTAGTTTAAGGTTAGTAAAGCCAACAATTACGGCAGTATTGCATACAGTGGTAGTTTAAGGTTAGTAAAGGCAACAGTTACAGCAGTATTGTACGCAGTGGTAGTTTAAGGTTAGTAGAGCCAACAGTTACGGCAGTATTGCATACAGTGGTAGTTTAAGGTTAGTAAAGGCAACAGTTACAGCAGTATTGCACGCAGTGGTAGTTTAAGGTTAGTAAAGACAACAGTATTGTATACAGTGGTAGTTAAGTTACTAAAGCCAACAGTTACGTCCGTATTCGACACAGTGGTAGTTAGGTTAGTAAAGCCAAAAGTTACAGCAATATTGCATACAGTGGTAGTTTAAGGTTAGTAAAGGCAAAAGTTACAGCAGTATTGCATACAGTGGTAGTTTTTAGGTTAGTAAAGGAAACAGTTTCAGCAGTTTTGCACACAGTGGTAGTTTAAGGTTAATAAAGCCAAACGTTACAGCAGTATTCCATACAGTGGTAGTTTAAGGTTAGTAAAGCCAACAGTTACAGCAGTATTGCATACAGTGGTAATGTAACGTTAGTAAAGCCAACAGTTACCTCCGTATTGCAGCAGTGGTAGTTTCAGGTTAGTAAAGCCAAATGTTACAGCAGTATTGCACGCAGTGGTAGTTTAAGGTTAGTAAAGGCAACAGGTACAGCAGTCTTCCACACAGTGGTAGTTTAAGCTTAGTAAAGCTAAAAGTTACAGCAGTATTGCATACCGTGGTAGTTTAAGGTTAGTAAGGCCAACAGTATTGTATACAGTGGTAGTTTAAGGTTAGTAAAGCCAACAGTTACAACAGTATTGCATACAGTGGTAGTTTAAGGTTAGTAAAGCCAAAAGTTACAGCAGTTTTGCATACAGTGGTAGTTTAAGGATAGTAAAGCCAAAAGTTACAGCAGTATTGCATACAGTGGTAGTTTAAGGTTAGTAAAGCCAACAGTGGTAGTTTGCTTGCAAAGGCAAAAGTTACAGCAGTATTGTATACAGTGGTAGTTTAAGGTTAGTAAAGGCAACAGTTATAGCAGTATTGTATACAGTGGTAGTCTAAGGTTAGTAAAGGCAACAGTGGTAGTTTGCTTGCAAAGGCAAAAGTTACAGCAGTATTGTATACAGTGGTAGTTTAAGGTTAGTAAAGGCAACAGTGGTAGTTTGCTTGCAAAGGCAAAAGTTACAGCAGTATTGTATACAGTGGTAGTTTAAGGTTAGTAAAGGCAACAGTTATAGCAGTATTGTATACAGTGGTAGTCTAAGGTTAGTAAAGGCAACAGTGGTAGTTTGCTTGCAAAGGCAAAAGTTACAGCAGTATTGTATACAGTGGTAGTTTAAGGTTAGTAAAGGCAACAGTGGTAGTTTGCTTGCAAAGGCAAAAGTTACAGCAGTATTGTATACAGTGGTAGTTTAAGGTTAGTAAAGGCAACAGTTATAGCAGTATTGTATACAGTGGTAGTTTAAGGTTAGTAAAGGCAACAGTTATAGCAGTATTGTATACAGTGGTAGTCTAAGGTTAGTAAAGGCAACAGTGGTAGTTTGCTTGCAAAGGCAAAAGTTACAGCAGTATTGTATACAGTGGTAGTTTAAGGTTAGTAAAGGCAACAGTTATAGCAGTATTGCACACAGTGGTAGTTTAAGGTTAGTAAAGGCAAAAGTTACAGCAGTATTGCACGCAGTGGTAGTTTAAGGTAAGTGAAGCCAACAGTTACGGCAGTATTGCATAAAGTGGTAGTTTAAGGTTAGTAAAGGCAACAGTTACAGCAGTATTGCACACAGTGGTAGTTTAAGGTTAGTAAAGGCAAACGTTACAGCAGTATTGCACACAGTGGTAGTTTTAGGTTAGTAAAGGCAAAACTTACAGCAGTATTGCATACAGTGGTAGTTTAAGGTTAGTAAAGCCAAAAGTTACAGCAGTATTGCATACACTGGTAGTTTAAGGTTAGTAAAGCCAACAGTTACAGCAGTATTGCATACAGTGGTAGTTTAAGGTTAGTAAAGCCAAAAGTTACAGCAGTATTGCACGCAGTGGTAGTTTAAGGTTAGTAAAGCCAACAATTACGGCAGTATTGCATACAGTGGTAGTTTAAGGTTAGTAAAGGCAACAGTTACAGCAGTATTGTACGCAGTGGTAGTTTAAGGTTAGTAGAGCCAACAGTTACGGCAGTATTGCATACAGTGGTAGTTTAAGGTTAGTAAAGGCAACAGTTACAGCAGTATTGCACGCAGTGGTAGTTTAAGGTTAGTAAAGACAACAGTTACAGCAGTATTGCATACAGTGGTAGTTTAAGGTTAGTAAAGCCAAAAGTTACAGCAGTATTGCACGCAGTGGTAGTTTAAGGTTAGTAAAGCCAACAGTTACGGCAGTATTGCATACATGGTACTTTAAGGTTAGTAAAGGCAACAGTTACAGCAGTATTGCACACAGTGGTAGTTTAAGGTTAGTAAAGGCAAAAGTTACAGCAGTATTGCACGCAGTGGTAGTTTAAGGTAAGTGAAGCCAACAGTTACGGCAGTATTGCATAAAGTGGTAGTTTAAGGTTAGTAAAGGCAACAGTTACAGCAGTATTGCACACAGTGGTAGTTTAAGGTTAGTAAAGGCAAACGTTACAGCAGTATTGCACACAGTGGTAGTTTTAGGTTAGTAAAGGCAAAACTTACAGCAGTATTGCATACAGTGGTAGTTTAAGGTTAGTAAAGCCAAAAGTTACAGCAGTATTGCATACACTGGTAGTTTAAGGTTAGTAAAGCCAACAGTTACAGCAGTATTGCACACAGTGGTAGTTTAAGGTTAGTAAAGGCAAAAGTTACAGCAGTATTGCACGCAGTGGTAGTTTAAGGTAAGTGAAGCCAACAGTTACGGCAGTATTGCATAAAGTGGTAGTTTAAGGTTAGTAAAGGCAACAGTTACAGCAGTATTGCACACAGTGGTAGTTTAAGGTTAGTAAAGGCAAACGTTACAGCAGTATTGCACACAGTGGTAGTTTAAGGTTAGTAAAGCCAACAATTACGGCAGTATTGCATACAGTGGTAGTTCAAGGTTAGTAAAGGCAACAGTTACAGCAGTATTGCACGCAGTGGTAGTTTAAGGTTAGTAAAGACAACAGTTACAGCAGTATTGCATACAGTGGTAGTTTAAGGTTAGTAAATCCAAAAGTCACAGCAGTATTGCATACAGTGGTAGTTTAAGGTTAGTAAATCCAACAGTTACAGCAGTATTGCATACAGTGGTAGTTTAAGGTTAGTAAGGCCAACAGTATTGTATACAGTGGTAGTTTAAGGTTAGTAAAGCCAACAGTTACAGCAGTATTGTATACAGTGGTAGTTTAAGGTTAGTAAAGCCAACAGTTATAGCAGTATTGCATACAGTGGTAGTTTGCTTGCAAAGGCAAAAGTCACAGCAGTATTGTATACAGTGGTAGTTTAAGGTTAGTAAAGCCAACATTTACAGCAGTATTGCATACAGTGGTAGTTTAAGGTTAGTAAGGCCAACAGTATTGTATACAGTGGTAGTTTAAGGTTAGTAAAGCCAACAGTTACAGCAGTATTGTATACAGTGGTAGTTTAAGGTTAGTAAAGCCAACATTTACAGCAGTATTGCATACAGTGGTAGTTTAAGGTTAGTAAAGCCAAAAGTTACAGCAGTATTGCACGCAGTGGTAGTTTAAGGTTAGTAAAGCCAACAATTACGGCAGTATTGCATACAGTGGTAGTTCAAGGTTAGTAAAGGCAACAGTTACAGCAGTATTGCACGCAGTGGTAGTTTAAGGTTAGTAAAGCCAAAAGTTACAGCAGTATTGCACACAGTGGTAGTTTAAGGTTGGTAAAGCCAAAAGTTACAGCAGTATTGCACACAGTGGTAGTTTAAGGTTAGTAAAGCCAAAAGTTAGTGTGTAAAGCCAAAAGTGCATATAAACAAACTACAAATGATCCCTTCACCAGAGGAACCAACGCTGATTACATTTGCGGGTGTTGGGATGGGGTTAGGAAGCATATTTACTAAGAATTCCTTCCAATTTCATGTTTCCAGCTTGCAATTATAGAGAGCACTACTGGCTGTTTCATGTCACGGCCGCCTAAAACATCCTCTAAAGTGAAGAATCTAATATGCACAATAGGGATCTAATATGCCGTGGCCGAGAACGAGAAAGTTAAAAGAACCACCCATGCGTTTTCCGTTCCATTCCAAATATCCGTCTGCCTTCCTAACACCTTTACACGTAACTTAATTATCCCATGCTCCCTCCATATCGCTCTGACTCAGGTGCAGAGTGAGGTTATGCTTCTCAACCGTTTGAAGACGCCCAGCAAGGGGGCAGTTTGAGCCCTTTGCGTTTTCCTTATCCTTCTCCGTGTGTCCACGCATTTGACCTAACGCAGTTGCTTCGATTAACCCCATTGTTTTACTCCACATCCATTTGCCCATCCTTCGTGGGGGAGCAGGTAGGTTGTATGTATGCCATCATACATGTAGGTACCATCTTAAGGCCTATCAGCTTAAGCCCTTTAAACCTGTCCTTACATTGCTTTCCTTTTGTGGACGGCGACGCTGCGCTCCTCTCGAGGCTAGGTTCCCGTTCCGTCGCTCCTGGGGGTTGAATACCACCAACCCGGCCGGGTGACGCCACGTTTCGCTGGTCTGGACTCTGCACCCAACCACTTTCCATGCGAGGTGCGTACATCGAGAGGATGCACCGTCCCGCCTGCAACAAGAAATGCCTCATTATTTAGCTGCCCTGTCTTTCCAGCCCTTGCGCCACCGCTACATTGGCGGTGCGCTCATCCTGTACTTAGAGGCACTTCTGCACCCCCATCGAGGACCATCTATCTCGGAGGGTTCCTGGTTCTCCTACCTCGTCTCACAAAGTCTCTCTGGCTCATCTTAGGCCCATCCGAACATCCTGAAAGCGGAGGATTTGCACCTTCATTGCCCGAAATTGTGTTCGATGCACGCCAACTTTTGAGAAGCTTCAGAGACAGCAGGGTGCAACCTGGAACGCGCTCGCTTCGTGTGGGGACAGCCAAAGGTTCGGACTTCTCGCCCCCCAAGGGACATCACTCTTCGCAACCCCGTGCAGTCCTCCCAGGTGAGAAACCCGGGCACGGTGCTGACCGAGCCCGGATTGCAAGCCCGAATTCGCAAGGCTCCCTGAGCGAGGGGTTTACCCTGACATCGGTCACTTGGGCTCCCGCAGCATCCCCAATCTTCAAGGCATGCGGCGCTGCACCGAGAAACCGACGCTTGTCGTGAGGGGCGTCGTGAAGAGGGTGGAAACCATGTCAGGAAGCACGCCACTGGCTCGTGACCGCGCGCGCGACCTGCCGGCAGCTCCCTCACGTTTTCTAGGAGGTACGTGCCTGGGCGACGCTCCTCCGAAAATAGAGTGCGCATTTTATACATTTTCACTTCAGACATGGCAGATACAGCAGCAACAACGGCCCCCGCCGCGGCTCCAGCGCAGGCTTCCCCCAAGAAGGCCAAGGCCTCTTCGGCAAAGAAGCCCAGGACCAAGCCAGCACATCCTCGCACCTCCGAGATGGTGAGCAACGCCATCAAGAGCCTGAAGGAGAGGGGTGGCTCCTCTCTACAGGCCATCAAGAAGTACATCGCTGCCAACTACAAGGCCGACTCCGAGAAGCTCGCGCCGTTCATCAAGAAGTACCTGAAGGCCGCCGTGGCATCAGGAGAGCTAGTGCAGACCAAAGGCAAAGGCGCTTCCGGCTCCTTCAAGCTCGCCTCGGCAGCGAAGCCCGAGAAGACTTCGGCAGCCGCTGCACCTTCCAGGGGCAGACCAGCAGCACCCAAGGAGAAGAAGGCCTCATCCTCAGGAAAGGCCAAGCGATCCGCATCTAAGGCGTCGCCCAAGAAAGCTGCAAAGAAGCCGTCCGAGAAGAAGAGGGCTGCTTCGGCGCCCAAGCCGAAAAAAGCTCCTTCCAAGGCCAAGAAAGCCACGAAGATGCCGACGAAGAAGCCAAAGGCTCCCAAGCCCAAGAAGACTCCAAAGGCTAAGGCGCCCAAAAAGGCCAGCCCCAAAAAGAAGTGAGCCCGAGGCAACCCCATCAGGGTCGCAGCCCTTCTCAAACTGTCCCCATCCCCCACTGGGTGGATTGGGGGAAAACGGCCCTTATCAGGGCCATCACTCCGCTTCGTAAAGGGCAGTAGGCACACGGTCGATCCCACGCTAATGTAAGTCGGCGCATATAAGCATTGCTTCATTTGGGAGGGAAGGAAGCCGCTGGTGCAAAAATGAATGCGATTCACAAACGAACTCACTGCAAGTGGGGGTTAGCAACCTAATTCAACTAGCCGGGGGAACCAAATGAGCAATCACGGTGGTCTCGCACCCTTCAGGGTACCTAACCCCGTTTGCTTTGCCTCTTTTGAATTGATTTTGTCTCCTCGCCTTTTCTATTTTTGGGGGTGTAGCGCCGTTAGGATGGGCGTGTCAGTCGCGGAAGCCTTACTTTTCTCATTTACATATATCCATGGTGCCTGGCTATCACCGTTTACAAATATATGTATATATACTCGTGCTCATTTTTATGGTTCCGCCACCTTATCTCAAACGACGGTAATGTTGGCCCTGAAAAGGGCCGTTTTGTTCGGCGGCAAATTTGCCTTCCTCGAATTCGACGCTTAGGCCCTCTCGCCACGGATTCTGCGAGCCAGCTGAATGTCCTTGGGCATGATGGTTACCCGCTTGGCATGAATGGCACACAGGTTGGTGTCTTCGAAGAGACCGACCAGGTAGGCCTCGCTGGCCTCCTGCAGTGCCATCACCGCCGAGCTCTGAAACCGGAGATCGGTCTTAAAGTCCTGCGCGATCTCTCTCACCAGGCGCTGAAAGGGCAGCTTGCGAATGAGCAGCTCCGTGCTCTTCTGATAACGCCGGATCTCCCGAAGAGCCACGGTTCCCGGACGGTAACGGTGGGGCTTTTTCACTCCGCCGGTAGCGGGAGCACTCTTCCTTGCGGCTTTGGTCGCCAGCTGTTTTCTGGGAGCCTTGCCACCGGTGGACTTTCGTGCCGTCTGCTTGGTACGTGCCATCTCTCTCTCGGATTCCTGCTGCCTTCTCTCGAGCAAATGAGCCGAATTTTCAGTTTGTGGGCCCATTTAGCAGCCTCGCTCTGCCCCCTCAGACCGCCTCCTGCAGTCCCATTGGCCAAACGCTGTGCGGCGTCGCCCATTGCCGGTCTGACTACAAAAAGGGCACTCCACTAACGGCCGAATCATTCTTCGAGAGTTCGAGGAGAGCGAAGGATATCCCGCTGCAGACATGACTGGACGAGGCAAAGGCGGCAAGGGACTCGGAAAGGGCGGTGCCAAGCGCCACAGGAAAGTCCTGCGAGACAACATCCAGGGCATCACTAAGCCCGCCATTCGTCGTCTGGCGCGCAGAGGAGGAGTGAAGCGTATCTCCGGCCTCATCTACGAGGAGACAAGAGGCGTGCTCAAGGTGTTCCTGGAGAACGTCATCAGGGATGCCGTCACGTACACCGAACACGCCAAGAGGAAGACTGTCACTGCCATGGACGTAGTGTACGCCCTCAAGCGACAGGGCCGCACCCTGTACGGTTTCGGCGGTTAAGCATATTTCCTTGCGGCCGCACGGAGGTAACGAATCAAAAACGGCCCTTTTCAGGGCCAACAACTTATTCGCTTCAGAGCACCTAGTCCTGCGTGTTACGCTATGAAGATCCTCGCCTAGGGATCGCTTGCCCTTGCAGTCAGTAGTTATTATTATTACCGTTTGCATTAATTAATTTTCGAGACACCATGGCGTCGCTGCATTTCGTTCCGTATGTGCCTCATACGTTCGCAATGCTTATCGTGAAGGATACGGATCGTGCTTGCAATCTTAGGTGCGCTCTTTGCCAGCCATTTCGAGACGAGAGTCGAGCCTTTTCGGGAAGCAGAACGTGCAACTTTTCCATTGCACTTATTAGTTAGATAAACGCCCCCCTCTAAGAAGGGACATTGGTTAAGGATAGGCATCATGCTTGCTATCGTAGGTACCCTATGGCAGGCATTCGGAGGTGGGAAATCCAGCCCTGTGCAACTTTCCATTGCTTTTATTTCAGCACTTGCACTCGTGTGCGGAGATGCCCGCGCCCCTCCTATCTATCCTCTCTAAGATCTAAGACGAGCGAATCATTGTTATGCCCGTCTTCTTCACGGTTTGCATGATCCAGATCTCCGAAAACCCCGCCTGTCAATTTCGGCACAAGGAAAACCCTACTGGAGATCGCCTTCACAACCTTAGGACGATACGCTCTAGGGAAACCTTGTGTTGGCCCTGAAAAGGGCCGTTTAATTTTCCGCGGGTGACGACCGAGAAGTGTGTCCACGCGCCTCTTTAGGCCTTCTTCTCGGTCTTCTTGGGCAGCAGCACTGCCTGGATGTTGGGCAGTACGCCACCCTGAGCAATGGTGACGCCGGAGAGGAGTTTGTTCAACTCCTCGTCGTTGCGAATGGCCAGCTGAAGATGCCTGGGGATTATTCTCGTTTTCTTGTTATCCCTGGCAGCGTTTCCCGCCAACTCCAACACCTCAGCAGCTAGGTACTCCATCACGGCGGCGAGGTACACGGGAGCACCGGCGCCAACTCGCTCGGCATAGTTGCCCTTGCGAAGAAGCCGATGGATACGACCCACGGGGAACTGCAGTCCAGCCCTGCTGGAGCGAGATTTAGACTTCCCCTTCACCTTTCCTCCCTTTCCACGTCCGGACATGATGCTCTGCTGTTGCGTACGTACACTGCGGAAGGTCTCTGCCAAATGCGTGCCGCCAGAGCAAGCAAGGTCCATTTTATTGAAGCCCTCCGCCGCCGTGGCACCGCACCAACCCCGAAAAGAAGCTTCATTGGTTCCTCGCCGGTTGGTGCGCCTAGTGAAGGCTCCACCCTCTCGGCATTTCAGTTATTAGGGAGCCACAGGCTACAGCCGCCGTCATGCACGGTGAGGCGGAACAAAAGCCGCTTCATCTTCCAGGCTAAGCAGGCCGGGGACTACTCGACGCTGCTTAAACAACTAGGAAGGAGGGGCATTCCCCATTTTACCTTCGGCCTGGATAAGGCCCGAGATATTCGCAGGGTTATCCGAGGATTGCCAGCGGATACTTCGGTGACTGACATCGAGGACGACCTCATCCGCCAGGGCATCACCCCAAGAGTGGTGAAGCAGCTCACCAGACCAGCTCCAAATGGCCAAGGCCCCACCCCCCTCCCACTATTTTTAGTAGTCGTGGAGCGGTCAGCAGACCCGGAGGCAAAGATAGATGGTGTCAACACCATCTGCTACCTTCGGGTACACATCGAACCATCCAAGGGCTCTGGCGGTCCCCCACAATGTTACCGGTGCCTGGGGTTTAACCACTCCAGCCACTTCTGCTTCCGCAACCTGCGCTGCTTAAGGTGCGGAGGCTCCCACCCAAGAGAGGTCTGTCCCCGAACAATCGCCGAGGTTCCCACCTGTGCTAACTGTAAGGGGGAGCATGTGGCGTGTTACGGCGGGTGCCCTACGAGGAAGGCTGTGATAGCCTCAAGGAGACCACCTGCACCAGCAGCCCCCCAAGGTAGGGGAGGCCACCCAACAGCACAACAGCAGCACCCGCCAGCTCCAGCTCCGCCACGGCAACAACATCAGCCTGCTTCCCGACGCTCTTATGCAGCAGCACTAAAGAGCACCTCGGGTAGACCTGCGGTGTCAAGGGCCTCCACACAACCCAAGCCCAGCAAGACGCAAACACCAGCTCCAGACACCCCAAAACCTTCCCGTCCTAGAAGGACAAGGAGACGTCGTCCAGCGCGAGAACCGGACTCGGAATCCGAGACCTCGTGTGAGCGTGGTACTCCCACTCTTCCACGTAGGTCGAGGGCCGACAAGGGGACCAATGGACCGGCGCCCTTGCCCAAGCCCCCCACTCCTCTCCCGAGAAGACCCCCAACCCCTCCTCCTGCACCACAGGTTTCTGATGTGCTGGGGTGGTTGCAGCAGCTGCTGCAGAACCACGGCCAGCGCATCTGCGACCTGCTGGTCAGGTTCCTATCAACACCTGACCAAGCCGCAAAGATGGTAATTGCCATGGAGGGGCTCGCACTCCTGACCACTGTCATCCAGACGGCCCGAAATGGCGAATCGAACTAGGTCACGTACCTCGTTTCGGTTCGCGTTTTGGAACGCGTGTGGAATGGCCGATCAGGGGAATGAGCTCCAGCACTTTGCTGGCTCATATGCCTTGGACCTCATTTTAGTCGGGGAAACACATTTGAAACCCAACACCCGATTCCGCCTACCGGGCTTCAGCTGCCTCAGGACTGACCGTTTGGGCCGCCGGGGAGGTGGCACCGCGGTCCTCGTGAGGAACAGTGTTGTCCAACGCCCAATCCCTCTCCCGCCACTTCAAACCTTAGAGGCCACGGCCGTCTGTATTGATCTCGGCGGTACGGAAGTCATGGTGGTGTCTGTTTACCACCCTCCACAAAGGCTGTTCGTGCTCAACGATTACCTATCCATCCTCGCCCTTCATCCTAACGTTATCATGGCTGGGGACTTCAATGCCAAACATATGCGTTGGCATTGCGGCCCCCCGTCGTGTAGACGAGGCAATGAAATTATACGCATGATAGATGCGGACCCTCAACTTCGAGCAGAGGGTCCCTGGCAACCTACACATCATCCACGAGGTCGAGGACGGGCTTCTGTTATCGACTTCGCGATCATCAAGCATTTCCCCTTTCATATCTCACTCACATCAATCAACGCGCTACACTCAGACCACAATCCTGTGTTAGCCGAGGTTAACACCCAGGTTGCCAGTCACGACGTCCCGGTTCAACACCGGGAGGTCGACTGGGAATGCGTCAAGGTTTGCCTCAACGAATCCCTTCCACCCAACCCGAGAATCGTAGACGTCCCAACCCTGGAGGCGGCTGTCTCCTCCTTCACTTCCATCGTGGTACGAACGGTCCATAACCTCACTGTCAACACCCCAGCACCCTTGCACCCTGACGTCCTTCCTCTTGAACTCCACCTGCTTATCCGCCGCTCCTGGGCGGCACGCAGACTCTACCAGCGTCACCGCACGCCACATAATCGAGTGCTTCATAGGCGCCTTTGCCGGGAGGTCCGTCGCCGACTACGCGAGCACAGAGTGCAAGCGTGGAAGGAGACGATGAACCGTATGAACCTCGAAGATGGCGACGTGTGGAGGATCGCCAAACGCCTCCGCAACCGCAGAGATCAATACTCCTCCCCTCTCCACGGCACCCAAGGCCTGGCTTACCTCCCCCAAGCCAAAGCAAATGTGTTTGCCGACTACCTTGAGAGGACCATGAGGCCTCGAGATGACCCCCAGGACGATGCCTTTTCCGAACGTACTCGGAGGGAGGTACGCCGATTCCTTCGACGTCCCCCCGACGATGCGGATCGATATCCCGTCATAAGACCTTCAGAAGTCCAAGGCGCACTCCGGCGTCTCAACCCCAAAAGGGCACCGGGGCCTGACGGGCTTACACCCGCCATGCTACGACGCCTTCCCTTCCGGGCCGTTCTCTTTCTCACCAGGGTCTTCAATATGTGCTTTGCCCTCAGTCACTTCCCACGCGAGTGGAGAGAGGCTCGGGTTATCTGCATATTGAAGCCGGGGAAAGATCCGGTACATCCTGCCAATTACCGATCCATTAGCCTCCTCTCCGTCCTTTCAAAAGTATTTGAAAGGACCATTCTTACCCGCTTGTCTCCCACCTTAGGGGACATTCGAGCCATCCCACCACATCAGTTCGGCTTCCGTCCTGGGCACTCGACCTCCCAGCAATTGCTGCGCGTGGTGGAAGCGGCTGCCCTGGGCTTCCAGGACAGGGCTTACACCGCCGCGGTTTCACTGGATGTCGAGAAGGCCTTCTCGACGACCTGGCATGCGGGGCTCCTCAAAAAGCTCATCCAACTGGAGCTCCCTACACACTTAATACACCTGCTACACACATATTTAAAACACCGCACTTTTGTTGTTTCGGTAGCGGGACACAAATCTACACTAAGGCCAATACGAGGCGGAGTCCCCGAAGGTTCTGTTCTATCCCCCACACTTTTCAGTGTATATGTGGCCGATCTACCCACAGAGCAGCAAGTCAACATGGCACAGTACGCTGATGACGTGCTCCTGTATTGTACAAGTAAACACCCAAACAGAGCCTTCAACCCCATTCAGAGACACCTCCGCCTCCTCCAAGAGTGGTGCAGGCGTTGGCGATTATCCATCAATCCGGCAAAAAGCCACGCCATTCTCTTCACTAAGCGCCGCTTTCCCACACCCTTCCCCACATTCAGCTATCTCGGAAGAAGGATAGAATGGACAAATGCCATCTCCTACCTGGGGGTTAAGTTAGATAAGGGTCTAACTTTTCGGGGACACGTCGGGGACGTCGCGCGTCGGGGACATGGGGCTGCGGCTTCATTGTACCCGATGCTGGGGTCTGAGATGCCTGTCCCTTTAAAGTTACACCTTTTTCGGGCGCTGATAATCCCCTTCCTGCTTTACGCCTGCGAGATCTGGGGCATGGCCGCAGATTCCAACCTGCTGCTCCTGCAACGGGTACAGAATAGGTGCCTTCGGGCCATCTATTGTGTAAACCGCTCCTTTCCCGTGAGACTGCTTCACGAAGCCTCATCTCTTCCTTACGTGGAGGATGAAATTAGGCGCCGGGCCGCAAAATTTTACGACCAGTTGCCATACCATCAGAGCGCCCTAGTTAGGTCTCTTGGGGATTATGACCCCAGAATACGCCGCTTGAGGCATCACCGGCTTCCCCGCATGGCTTGCGGGCATATCCGGTAACAGCGGAGTAATTCCAACAGCAGCTAAAGCTGAACTCCAATACAATCCATTCAAGAGTAGCTTGGACTTCAAAATTAAAATCCCAACATGTTTATAATTACAAAATTCATACCACCAGCGGTGCACAAGGGTAGTTGCACCATGACCGGCTACCGTTGAGGAACAAACTTTGTTACCTCCTTTCTCTCCCCCTACCTAAAGAACAACCGCCATCCTGTAACCCCCATATCCCGTCACTACGTGGTAAAGCCCTAATTAGGGAAGGTACACGCCTAAGCACACCATCGGGTTGCCCTCAACCTGCCATTGACGCACAGCACAGCAGCCGCCGTGCGTTATTTCACATCGACCGACCGAGCATCATGCCGCCAAAAACAAGTGGGAAAGCTGCCAAGAAGGCCGGTAAGGCCCAGAAGAACATCTCCAAGGGAGATAAGAAGAAGAAGCGCAAGAGGAAGGAAAGCTACGCCATTTACATCTACAAGGTGCTCAAGCAAGTGCACCCAGATACGGGCATCAGCTCCAAGGCCATGAGCATCATGAACAGCTTCGTGAACGACATTTTCGAGCGCATCGCTGCCGAAGCCTCGCGCCTGGCGCACTACAACAAGCGCTCCACCATCACCAGCCGGGAGATCCAGACGGCAGTGCGCCTGCTTCTACCTGGTGAGCTGGCCAAGCACGCCGTCAGTGAGGGCACTAAGGCTGTCACCAAGTACACCAGCTCAAAGTAAATCTGGAAGCCGGTGTGCGCCAAACGTGACGAATAAACGGCCCTTTTCAGGGCCAACATGAAACTCACGAAAGGACAGGAGACTCCTCGCAAGCTGTTTTCTCTTCCTTAAAAACCCCCCACATAGGAGCCATACCCCTATGCGTTGGTTCCATAACGTTTCGGTTTGTGCTTTAAGCCACATTTGGAACTGATCCACAACCTTAGTTTTCACACACGCTTTTGTGGCATACGGCACTGTTGGAGACACCATTTTCAGAATTATCCTTTAGATACTTGACCCAGGCTGTGTAGAACAGTCGAAATTGAAAAAAAAAAAAAAATTCAGATACACGCCGTTGAAGCCAAGCCATCGAATTGTAATGTTTCTTGGCATTTTGTGTTCGAACGCGCCTTTGCTTCCAAATAAAGCTCCTCAATTGATTGCTGCGTTCCAAAAAGTTGAATGCCTGCAACACGTTTACCGCAAATACTTTGCTACGCATATGCCTGTAAACACTCTTCTAGATGGTGTAGTCCCCTAAGTTGCTCTTATCACGAGTGTAACCGTTTTCTTCTTCTTTTCTTTTTTCTCTCCTTCTTTTCTTCCCTAAACGCGCCAACGACCACGGCTACCGTGGTATAACTTCACTTGCGTGTATGTACCTGTTACGCTTCGATACGATATTTGGAGAGCCGAAGGCTGATTTTTCAATATTTCACCGTTGGCGCACCTGTTGCCAACGTCATGTTGGCGCACCTGTCGCAGCAATGGTTGCCAACATGCGATCAATTCTTCAGCTCCGAGATGAAATGCGTTATTACACAGGGCTTTACTGCGCTAACAAAACGTCTGAAGCATGAAAATCTACCGCAATGAGTTTAAACTGCGGCATCCCTTCTTTATTCTTTCTTCCGTGCCCACGGCCCAACTGATCCTTCGCTGCCGAGCAGGCTGTAATGTAACTTATATGCAGTGGCGAGACGAGGTTGGCTGCACTGCATGGAACTAGCCCGCCTCAAGATGGCTGCGAGGTCTGGACGAAGAAGAAGTGTTGCTGCATCGGAAGCTTAGAGCAGTTGCGTTCATGTACGTGAAAGCACCCAGGTTTAGGTTTTGTTACGAATTAGCGGATTGGCGGGCGTGCCTGCGCAGTACCTGTATGCGCGAGGACTTTAAAAAAAAAAAAAAAAAAAAAAAAAAAGAATAAGTGAAGATGAAGGTAAGAGAAGGTAATATGCTTGTTCCACTGTTCTGTTTTATTGATAAGTTATTCTTTCTGCTTTACTAATCTTGATGGAATAATTATTTTCCGCGCGTCCAAAGTAAACACCACGCCTAGTCGCCATATTGGATTGCAACCGCCATTAGGCTGCACATGTTTTGTTTGCGAATTTCCAGGCAAGTTTTCTCGGTCAACATAGTGATCTCTCTCCCCAACTGTTTCAGATGCGAGCATCACCCACAGGTCGCCAGTTCCGAGAGTGATGAAAGTGCTACTGGAGCCCGGTGACCCAGCCACGAAAGTAAAGTTACTCATCCACGCCTCGTGTTTCCTAGACGAAGTAAATGCGCTTGTGGTGAATGCGTGTGTAGTGCCTTCAGGGGTTACAGTGTTATTAATTTTATTTTTCTTTTCAAGCACATGCTACTATCCACATGCCGCGAGATCAACCCCTTTGCTCACTAAAGTGCATCGTTTGAGATAGGGTTCCTTCTGTAAGCGAGTGCTGCGATTTTACAGTTGCTTCTACTACTAGGAGGTGGAGCTGTGCATGTGGTTGTGGCTCCCAGGAGCATGCGTGTGTAGTGCCTTCAGGGGTTACAGTGTTATTAATTTACTTTTTCTTTTCAAATACATGCTTCTATCCATGTGCCTCGAGATTTGTGCACTTTGCTCACTAAAGTGGAGATAGTGTTCCTTCTGTAAGCGAGTGTTGTGATTTTACCGTTGCTTCTACTACTAGGAGGTGGAGCTGTGCATGTGGTTGTGGCTCCCAGGAGCATGCGTGTGTTGTGCCTTCAGGGGTTGGTTACAGTGTTATTATTTCAAATACATGCTACTATCCACGCGCCTCGAGATTTGTGCAATCAACCCCTTTGCTCACTAAAGTGGAGATAGTGTTCCTTCTGTAAGCGAGTGCTGCGATTTTACAGTTGCTTCTACTACTAAGAGGTGGAGCTGTGCATGTGGTGGTGGCTCCCAGGAGCATGCGTGTGTTGTGCCTGGTTACAGTGTTATTATTTCAAATACATGCTACTATCCACGCGCCTCGAGATTTGTGCACTTTGCTCACTAAAGCGGGGATAGTGTTCCTTCTGTAAGCGAGTGTTGTGATTTTACCGTTGCTTCTACTACTAGGAGGTGGAGCTGTGCATGTGGTTGTGGCTCCCAGGAGCATGCGTGTGTTGTGCCTGGTTACAGTGTTATTATTTCAAATACATGCTACTATCCACGCGCCTCGAGATTTGTGCAATCAACCCCTTTGCTCCCTAAAGTGGAGATAGTGTTCCTTCTGTAAGCGAGTGCTGCGATTTTACAGTTGCTTCTACTACTAAGAGGTGGAGCTGTGCATGTGGTTGTGGCTCCCAGGAGCATGCGTGTGTTGTGCCTGGTTACAGTGTTATTATTTCAAATACATGCTACTATCCACGCGCCTCGAGATTTGTGCACTTTGCTCACTAAAGTGGAGATAGTGTTCCTTCTGTAAGCGAGTGTTGTGATTTTACAGTTGCTTCTACTACTAAGAGGTGGAGCTGTGCATGTGGTGGTGGCTCCCAGGAGCATGCGTGTGTTGTGCCTGGTTACAGTGTTATTATTTCAAATACATGCTACTATCCACGCGCCTCGAGATTTGTGCACTTTGCTCACTAAAGTGGAGATAGTGTTCCTTCTGTAAGCGAGTGCTGCGATTTTACCGTTGCTTCTACTACTAGGAGGTGGAGGTGTGCATGTGGTGGTGGCTCCCAGGAGCATGCGTGTGTTGTGCCTGGTTACAGTGTTATTATTTCAAATACATGCTACTATCCACGCGCCTCGAGATTTGTGCACTTTGCTCACTAAAGTGGAGATAGTGTTCCTTCTGTAAGCGAGTGCTGCGATTTTACCGTTGCTTCTACTACTAGGAGGTGGAGGTGTGCATGTGGTTGTGGCTCCCAGGAGCATGCGTGTGTTGTGCTTGGTTACAGTGTTATTATTTCAAATACATGCTACTAACCATGTGCCTCGAGATCTGTGCAATCAACCCCATTTCCTCACTAAAGCGCATCGTTTGAGATAGGGTTCCTTCTGTAAGCGAGTGCTGTGATTTTACCGTTGCTTCTACAACTAGGAGGTGGAGGTGTGCATGTGGTGGTGGCTCCCAGGAGCATGCGTGTGTAGTGCCTTCGGAGGATGTGCTTCTCTTTCTTTTTTGCTTCCCTCCCTCCCTCTTTCTTTGCATAATGTCTCTCTCGGTGTGTGCAACCAACACTTAACAACAGTGCTGCTTGTTTTCGAGCAACACACAATTGCACTGTTCCAGCTACGATTCCTCTTGCAGGCGAGTGCTAGCAATACTACTTCTACTTAGCAGTTACTATTTCCTCTGGGGGGGGGGTTGCAAAAAGAGGAAAGAACTCCTGCCTCTGCTAATGGAGCTGCAGGGTATCTCCCCCCCCCCTCCCAGATACAAATGATATATATGTTGCACCATTCCCCCCTACTCACGGGCACATGTAGTGTGTATCCTTGCTAAGGCGAGGGTAACTCTCCAGCATGTATGTGCTCAGGTCTTTTGCTTGCATATGATATGTACCTACCTGGATTGGGGATGGGCCACACCTCGGCAGCACTTACCTCATCACCGACATTTGCGGAGGGGGGACATCACCACCATCTCTGTTAAAGAAGCTTACAAACTGTGTCGCATCTGCAACATTCCCCTCTCACCATGGTACCTGTAATACTTCCTGCTCGCTAGCTAAGGCAAGGATATTTCAATTAGCACCTCGTACTTTGGTTTTCCCAACACTATGGCTATGCTGTCCAGGTAACTTATTACTACTGCTTAGGGCTGGGGATGGCAGCATTTCTCACCGACTGTGTGGGTGGGTGGGTGGGTGGGTGAGAGGGAGGGAGGGAAGGAAGGAAAGAGAGAAAGAAGAGAAAAGAAACACTGGTAAGAACTCCCGCCTTTGTCAAGCAAGCCTATAAGCCGTACGACATGTAAGGCATGCTTTTGCAACACTCCTCCCAATCCAGGCAGACATCGGAGCGTTTTATTCCCAAATAAATTGAGGCTAAAATACTGTACGCGTAACTCCTCTCCTCTGGATGTACTGAGTAAGACTGAGCTTGCCTTGCTATTACATTGATTGCGTATCCTTCTACGGTGCTTCTTTTCTTACTTGAACCCCCCCCCCCCCCCCCGACGCCATAAGCAAGAAGAAGAGAAACAACAGCCCTTTCGGTATCACCATTACTAGGGAACAGGGATTCCGGGTTAATGAAGACTAGCGTAGGTATCACAAAGTGGATCATGCCTAACGTGTTCACACCTAGGCAAACATGTTCATTTCTGTGTTGACCAATATCTTGGTTGCTGCTGTTTTCCATGACATCGCTTTCCACCGCGGTTTTGATTTCTCTGGATTCTCCTAAATGGGTAACAGATCTAGCCCGCCACTTTGGTTTCTGATAGCCACGGGTTGGGGCAGGCAACTGACTTGAGAATCACCTGCGCATGCTACATGTACCGTTTATAACAGCATTTCCTTCGCCAACGGCCATACCATGCTGAAAACACCGGTTCTCGTCCGATCACCGAAGTTAAGCAGCATTGGGCGTGGTCAGTACTTGGATGGGTGACCGCTTGGGAACACCACGTGCCGTTGGCATCAGCCACCCTTTTTTTATTTTCTTCTGTCTGTCTCCCTCCCTCCACCTGGTTTATCGAGGCTCTGCCTTTCTTCTTCTTCTTCTTCTTCTTCTTCTTGTTACTAATGTTGTTGTTGTTATTATTATTACTACTTTTCCTTCCTCCTCCTCCCCCCCCCCCAGTGATGGAAGTAAGCCGGTCCCACACTAGACGGGATAGAGCGACAGGAGATTATTCAATCCATGAGGAAAGGAGAACCGAACGGGCCTGAGGAATCTTCTTATGAGTGTGTATTAAGTGAAGTCAATAAAGGTAAAGCAAATCCAACATCTCTCACTCCACTTACCGCTTTTACTGGTCCTTCCTTCCTTCCTTCCTTCCTTCCTTCCTTCCTTCCTTCCTTCCTTCCTTCCTTCCTTGTGTGGCACCGTCACCCATTCTCCGTTTACCAGGCTTCCCTTCGGTTTGTTGCAGCCGCTCGCTCGTGTCATCTCATCTGGTGCGTGTGCCAATCCAAAGTGCTGCCAGGAGCCTCCTTGGAGCAGGTAAGGTACCTTATGGAGGAGGCGGCTCTCATCAGCGTCTGCAAGAGAAGGCATGTTACACTTTGGTGAGCTCAAGCTCTCTTATGCCAACGTTCGCTCAAGCCAAAGCTTTGGTCGAGTGAGCGCTTCATTATTTTGCAAAGCCAAACCATGCATGCCTAACCTACCCACGCACAAACTCACTCACTCACTCACTCTCTCTCTCCCTTCCCTCCCACCCGCCTCTCTCCCTCAAGGTTATGTCTGGCAGAGCTTTATGGGTTTAAGAGCTTTTAATCACTCTAGAAAGCCGTTCACTCACCGCCACAAGTGTAATTCTTTGTGCTTCCCCTAATGGGAGCCTCTTCCGATCTCGGGGACGTCAAACGAGGATTAATTGCATAAATTACAGCTACAGATCAATGCATTTATCTATGCATTATCCTTTCTCACCCTCTGCAAAAATCACGCTCCCTCTGCCTCATTTGTTTCAACTGCGGAAAGGTCATCATCTGGCTAAACCTACACGTCACCTGCTTTTCTAGGTTAATTCTGGCAGAGCTCTCTACAAGGTTGTGTATGTGGCTTTGGTGGAGAGAGGCCTGTTGATTTAGGACCTTCTACAGCTACTACTGGAACACGCGTTTTATACCGTATTATTATTATTATTATTATTATTATTATTATTATTATTATTATTATTATTATTATTAGTGCACTGTTATGTCATGAGTGTCTGCATGCGTAATGCCTTTGTGCTGTTCCTGCCTCTTTGGGACCTCAAAGGAATGCATCAGTCAATAAATAAATAAATGGGCAACTATAAGACTTTTGTTATTCTTTCTCACCATCTGCAAAACCAGGCGTTGGCACACTCAGGCTTGCTTGCCACACTATAACCACCACACGCCACATCCCCCTCTAGGTTATGTATGGCAGAGCTTCCCTGCACTCCACAAGGTAAGTGGTCTCTAAACGACGCCAACAGATATATATGCCTTTTTCTTTCTTTTGTTTTCATCATCATCATCATCATCATCATTATTATTATTATTATTATAGTATTTCTCGCCGTCTGCAAAAGCAGGCGTGTTTTGTGGCATTGGCACGTTCAGGCTTGCTTAGACTGTTGTTGAAAGGCCCTGCTCCATTATTTTGCAAAGGCTAAGACCCTCCCCCACTTTCCACGTTCCCTCCTAGCCCGCTCTTCTAGGTTATGTCTGCCAGAGGTTTACTGCACTTCACTCATAAGGTAAGAGATTTCTATGTGACATGCATCGGACCTGGCAGGTTTGTTTATTATTTTAACTCACTTTAACGCAGCAGTATTGCACACAGTGGTAGTTAGGTTAGTAAAGCCAAAAGTTGCAGCAGTATTGCATTCAGTGGTAGTTTAAGGTTAGTAAAGCCAACAGTTACGGCAGTATTGCATTCAGTGGTAGTTTAAGGTTAGTAAAGCCAACAGTTACGGCGGTATTGTACACAGTGGTAGTTTAAGGTTAGTAAAGCCAACAGTTAGAGCAGTATTGCACGCAGTGGTAGTTTGCTTGCAAAGCCAACAGTTACAGCAGTATTGTAAACAGTGGTAGTTTAAGGTTAGTAAAGCCAACAGTGGTAGTTTGCTTGCAAAGGCAAAAGTTACAGCACTATTGTATACAGTGGTACTTTAAGGTTAGTAAAGCCAACAGTTACCTCCGTATTGCACGCAGTGGTAGTTTAAGGTTAGTAACGCCAACAGTTACGGCAGTATTGCATACAGTCGTAGTTTAAGGTTAGTAAAGCCAACAGTTACGGCAGTATTGCACACAGTGGTAGTTTAAGGTTAGTAAAGCCAACAGTTACCTCCGTATTGCACGCAGTGGTAGTTTAAGGTTAGTAAAGCCAACTGTTACGTCCGTATTGCACACAGTGGTAGTTTGCTTGCATAGGCAAAAGTTACAGCAGTATTGTATACAGTGGTAGTTTAAGGTTAGTAAATCCAACAGTTACAGCAGTATTGCATACAGTAGTAGTTTAAGGTTAGTAAAGCCAACAGTTACAGCAGAATTGTATACAGTGGTAGTTTAAGGTTAGTAAAGCCAACAGTTACAGCAGCATTGTATACAGTGGTAGTTTAAGGTTAGTAAAGCCAACAGTATTGTATACAGTGGTAGTTAAGTTACTAAAGCCAACAGTTACGTCCGTATTCGACACAGTGGTAGTTAGGTTAGTAAAGCCAAAAGTTACAGCAATATTGCATACAGTGGTAGTTTAAGGTTAGTAAAGGCAAAAGTTACAGCAGTATTGCATACAGTGGTAGTTTTTAGGTTAGTAAAGGAAACAGTTTCAGCAGTTTTGCACACAGTGGTAGTTTAAGGTTAATAAAGCCAAACGTTACAGCAGTATTCCATACAGTGGTAGTTTAAGGTTAGTAAAGCCAACAGTTACAGCAGTATTGCATACAGTGGTAATGTAACGTTAGTAAAGCCAACAGTTACCTCCGTATTGCAGCAGTGGTAGTTTCAGGTTAGTAAAGCCAAATGTTACAGCAGTATTGCACGCAGTGGTAGTTTAAGGTTAGTAAAGGCAACAGGTACAGCAGTCTTCCACACAGTGGTAGTTTAAGCTTAGTAAAGCTAAAAGTTACAGCAGTATTGCATACCGTGGTAGTTTAAGGTTAGTAAGGCCAACAGTATTGTATACAGTGGTAGTTTAAGGTTAGTAAAGCCAACAGTTACAACAGTATTGCATACAGTGGTAGTTTAAGGTTAGTAAAGCCAAAAGTTACAGCAGTTTTGCATACAGTGGTAGTTTAAGGATAGTAAAGCCAAAAGTTACAGCAGTATTGCATACAGTGGTAGTTTAAGGTTAGTAAAGCCAACAGTGGTAGTTTGCTTGCAAAGGCAAAAGTTACAGCACTATTGTATACAGTGGTAGTTTAAGTTTAGTAAAGGCAACAGTTACAGCAGTATTGTATACAGTGGTAGTTTAAGTTTAGTAAAGGCAACAGTTACAACAGTATTGCATACAGTGGTAGTTTAAGGTTAGTAAAGCCAAAAGTTACAGCAGTTTTGCATACAGTGGTAGTTTAAGGATAGTAAAGCCAAAAGTTACAGCAGTATTGCATACAGTGGTAGTTTAAGGTTAGTAAAGCCAACAGTGGTAGTTTGCTTGCAAAGGCAAAAGTTACAGCAGTATTGTATACAGTGGTAGTTTAAGTTTAGTAAAGGCAACAGTTACAGCAGTATTGTATACAGTGGTAGTTTAAGGTTAGTAAAGGCAACAGTGGTAGTTTGCTTGCAAAGGCAAAAGTTACAGCAGTATTGTATACAGTGGTAGTTTAAGGTTAGTAAAGGCAACAGTTATAGCAGTATTGTATACAGTGGTAGTCTAAGGTTAGTAAAGGCAACAGTGGTAGTTTGCTTGCAAAGGCAAAAGTTACAGCAGTATTGTATACAGTGGTAGTTTGCTTGCAAAGGCAACAGTGGTAGTTTGCTTGCAAAGGCAAAAGTTACAGCAGTATTGTATACAGTGGTAGTTTAAGGTTAGTAAAGGCAACAGTGGTAGTTTGCTTGCAAAGGCAAAAGTTACAGCAGTATTGTATACAGTGGTAGTTTAAGGTTAGTAAAGGCAACAGTTATAGCAGTATTGTATACAGTGGTAGTTTAAGGTTAGTAAAGGCAACAGTTATAGCAGTATTGTATACAGTGGTAGTCTAAGGTTAGTAAAGGCAACAGTGGTAGTTTGCTTGCAAAGGCAAAAGTTACAGCAGTATTGTATACAGTGGTAGTTTAAGGTTAGTAAAGGCAACAGTTATAGCAGTATTGCACACAGTGGTAGTTTAAGGTTAGTAAAGGCAAAAGTTACAGCAGTATTGCACGCAGTGGTAGTTTAAGGTAAGTGAAGCCAACAGTTACGGCAGTATTGCATAAAGTGGTAGTTTAAGGTTAGTAAAGGCAACAGTTACAGCAGTATTGCACACAGTGGTAGTTTAAGGTTAGTAAAGGCAAACGTTACAGCAGTATTGCACACAGTGGTAGTTTTAGGTTAGTAAAGGCAAAACTTACAGCAGTATTGCATACAGTGGTAGTTTAAGGTTAGTAAAGCCAAAAGTTACAGCAGTATTGCATACACTGGTAGTTTAAGGTTAGTAAAGCCAACAGTTACAGCAGTATTGCATACAGTGGTAGTTTAAGGTTAGTAAAGCCAAAAGTTACAGCAGTATTGCACGCAGTGGTAGTTTAAGGTTAGTAAAGCCAACAATTACGGCAGTATTGCATACAGTGGTAGTTTAAGGTTAGTAAAGGCAACAGTTACAGCAGTATTGTACGCAGTGGTAGTTTAAGGTTAGTAGAGCCAACAGTTACGGCAGTATTGCATACAGTGGTAGTTTAAGGTTAGTAAAGGCAACAGTTACAGCAGTATTGCACGCAGTGGTAGTTTAAGGTTAGTAAAGACAACAGTATTGTATACAGTGGTAGTTAAGTTACTAAAGCCAACAGTTACGTCCGTATTCGACACAGTGGTAGTTAGGTTAGTAAAGCCAAAAGTTACAGCAATATTGCATACAGTGGTAGTTTAAGGTTAGTAAAGGCAAAAGTTACAGCAGTATTGCATACAGTGGTAGTTTTTAGGTTAGTAAAGGAAACAGTTTCAGCAGTTTTGCACACGTGGTAGTTTAAGGTTAATAAAGCCAAACGTTACAGCAGTATTCCATACAGTGGTAGTTTAAGGTTAGTAAAGCCAACAGTTACAGCAGTATTGCATACAGTGGTAATGTAACGTTAGTAAAGCCAACAGTTACCTCCGTATTGCAGCAGTGGTAGTTTCAGGTTAGTAAAGCCAAATGTTACAGCAGTATTGCACGCAGTGGTAGTTTAAGGTTAGTAAAGGCAACAGGTACAGCAGTCTTCCACACAGTGGTAGTTTAAGCTTAGTAAAGCTAAAAGTTACAGCAGTATTGCATACCGTGGTAGTTTAAGGTTAGTAAGGCCAACAGTATTGTATACAGTGGTAGTTTAAGGTTAGTAAAGCCAACAGTTACAACAGTATTGCATACAGTGGTAGTTTAAGGTTAGTAAAGCCAAAAGTTACAGCAGTTTTGCATACAGTGGTAGTTTAAGGATAGTAAAGCCAAAAGTTACAGCAGTATTGCATACAGTGGTAGTTTAAGGTTAGTAAAGCCAACAGTGGTAGTTTGCTTGCAAAGGCAAAAGTTACAGCAGTATTGTATACAGTGGTAGTTTAGGTTTAGTAAAGGCAACAGTTACAGCAGTATTGTATACAGTGGTAGTTTAAGGTTAGTAAAGGCAACAGTGGTAGTTTGCTTGCAAAGGCAAAAGTTACAGCAGTATTGTATACAGTGGTAGTTTAAGGTTAGTAAAGGCAACAGTTATAGCAGTATTGTATACAGTGGTAGTCTAAGGTTAGTAAAGGCAACAGTGGTAGTTTGCTTGCAAAGGCAAAAGTTACAGCAGTATTGTATACAGTGGTAGTTTAAGGTTAGTAAAGGCAACAGTGGTAGTTTGCTTGCAAAGGCAAAAGTTACAGCAGTATTGTATACAGTGGTAGTTTAAGGTTAGTAAAGGCAACAGTTATAGCAGTATTGTATACAGTGGTAGTTTAAGGTTAGTAAAGGCAACAGTTATAGCAGTATTGTATACAGTGGTAGTCTAAGGTTAGTAAAGGCAACAGTGGTAGTTTGCTTGCAAAGGCAAAAGTTACAGCAGTATTGTATACAGTGGTAGTTTAAGGTTAGTAAAGGCAACAGTTATAGCAGTATTGCACACAGTGGTAGTTTAAGGTTAGTAAAGGCAAAAGTTACAGCAGTATTGCACGCAGTGGTAGTTTAAGGTAAGTGAAGCCAACAGTTACGGCAGTATTGCATAAAGTGGTAGTTTAAGGTTAGTAAAGGCAACAGTTACAGCAGTATTGCACACAGTGGTAGTTTAAGGTTAGTAAAGGCAAACGTTACAGCAGTATTGCACACAGTGGTAGTTTTAGGTTAGTAAAGGCAAAACTTACAGCAGTATTGCATACAGTGGTAGTTTAAGGTTAGTAAAGCCAAAAGTTACAGCAGTATTGCATACACTGGTAGTTTAAGGTTAGTAAAGCCAACAGTTACAGCAGTATTGCATACAGTGGTAGTTTAAGGTTAGTAAAGCCAAAAGTTACAGCAGTATTGCACGCAGTGGTAGTTTAAGGTTAGTAAAGCCAACAATTACGGCAGTATTGCATACAGTGGTAGTTTAAGGTTAGTAAAGGCAACAGTTACAGCAGTATTGTACGCAGTGGTAGTTTAAGGTTAGTAGAGCCAACAGTTACGGCAGTATTGCATACAGTGGTAGTTTAAGGTTAGTAAAGGCAACAGTTACAGCAGTATTGCACGCAGTGGTAGTTTAAGGTTAGTAAAGACAACAGTTACAGCAGTATTGCATACAGTGGTAGTTTAAGGTTAGTAAAGCCAAAAGTTACAGCAGTATTGCACGCAGTGGTAGTTTAAGGTTAGTAAAGCCAACAGTTACGGCAGTATTGCATACATGGTACTTTAAGGTTAGTAAAGGCAACAGTTACAGCAGTATTGCACACAGTGGTAGTTTAAGGTTAGTAAAGGCAAAAGTTACAGCAGTATTGCACGCAGTGGTAGTTTAAGGTAAGTGAAGCCAACAGTTACGGCAGTATTGCATAAAGTGGTAGTTTAAGGTTAGTAAAGGCAACAGTTACAGCAGTATTGCACACAGTGGTAGTTTAAGGTTAGTAAAGGCAAACGTTACAGCAGTATTGCACACAGTGGTAGTTTTAGGTTAGTAAAGGCAAAACTTACAGCAGTATTGCATACAGTGGTAGTTTAAGGTTAGTAAAGCCAAAAGTTACAGCAGTATTGCATACACTGGTAGTTTAAGGTTAGTAAAGCCAACAGTTACAGCAGTATTGCATACAGTGGTAGTTTAAGGTTAGTAAAGCCAACAGTTACAGCAGTATTGCACAGAGTGGTAGTTTAAGGTTAGTAAAGCCAAAAGTTACAGCAGTATTGCATACAGTGGTAGTTTAAGGTTAGTAAAGCCAACAGTGGTAGTTTGCTTGCAAAGGCAAAAGTTACAGCAGTATTGTATACAGTGGTAGTTTAAGTTTAGTAAAGGCAACAGTTACAGCAGTATTGTATACAGTGGTAGTTTAAGGTTAGTAAAGCCAACAGTGGTAGTTTGCTTGCAAAGGCAAAAGTTACAGCAGTATTGTATACAGTGGTAGTTTAAGGTTAGTAAAGCCAACAGTTACCTCCGTATTGCACGCAGTGGTAGTTTAAGGTTAGCAAAACCAACAGTTACGGCAGTATTGCATTCAGTGGTAGTTTAAGGTTGGTAAAGTCAACAGTTATGGCAGTATTGCATACAGTGGTAGTTTAAGGTTAGTAAAGGTAACAGTTACAACAGTATTGCATACAGTGGCAGTTAGCCAACAGTTACGTCCGTATTCGACACAGTGGTAGTTAGGTTAGTAAAGCCAACAGTTACCTCCATATTGCACGCAGTGGTAGTTTAAGGTTAGTAAAGGCAACATTTACAGCAGTATTGCATACAGTGGTAGTTAGGTTAGTAAAGCCAAAAGTTACAGCAGTATTGCATACAGTGGTAGTTTAAGGTTAGTAAAGCCAAAAGTTACAGCAGTATTGCATACAGTGGTAGTTTAAGGTTAGTAAAGGCAACAGTTACAGCAGTATTGTACACAGTGGTAGTTTAAGGTTAGTAAAGCCAACAGTTATAGCAGTATTGCACGCAGTGGTAGTTTGCTTGCAAAGGCAAAAGTCACAGCAGTATTGTATACAGTGGTAGTTTAAGGTTAGTAAAGCCAACATTTACAGCAGTATTGCATACAGTGGTAGTTTAAGGTTAGTAAATCCAACAGTTACAGCAGTATTGCACAAAGTGGTAGTTTAAGGTTAGTAAATCCAAAAGTCACAGCAGTATTGCATACAGTGGTAGTTTAAGGTTAGTAAATCCAACAGTTACAGCAGTATTGCATACAGTGGTAGTTTAAGCTTAGTAAATCCAAAAGTTACAGCAGTATTGCATACAGTGGTAGTTTAAGGTTAGTAAATCCAACAGTTACAGCAGTATTGCATACAGTGGTAGTTTAAGGTTAGTAAATCCAAAAGTCACAGCAGTATTGCATACAGTGGTAGTTTAAGGTTAGTAAATCCAAAAGTCACAGCAGTATTGCATACAGTGGTAGTTTAAGGTTAGTAAATCCAACAGTTACAACAGTATTGCATACAGTGGTAGTTTAAGGTTAGTAAATCCAAAAGTCACAGAAGTATTGCATACAGTGGTAGTTTAAGGCTAGTAAATCCAACAGTTACAGCAGTATTGCATACAGTGGTAGTTTAAGGTTAGTAAATCCAACAGTTACAGCAGTATTGCATACAGTGGTAGTTTAAGGTTAGTAAATCCAAAAGTTACAGCAGTATTGCATACAGTGGTAGTTTAAGGTTAGTAAATCCAACAGTTACAGCAGTATTGCATACAGTGGTAGTTTAAGGTTAGTAAATCCAAAAGTCACAGCAGTATTGCATACAGTGGTAGTTTAAGGTTAGTAAATCCAAAAGTTACAGCAGTATTGCATACAGTGGTAGTTTAAGGTTAGTAAATCCAACAGTTACAGCAGTATTGCATACAGTGGTAGTTTAAGGTTAGTAAATCCAAAAGTCACAGCAGTATTGCATACAGTGGTAGTTTAAGGTTAGTAAATCCAACAGTTACAGCAGTATTGCATACAGTGGTAGTTTAAGGTTAGTAAGGCCAACAGTATTGTATACAGTGGTAGTTTAAGGTTAGTAAAGCCAACAGTTACAGCAGTATTGTATACAGTGGTAGTTTAAGGTTAGTAAAGTCAACAGTTATAGCAGGATTGCATACAGTGGTAGTTTGCTTGCAAAGGCAAAAGTCACAGCAGTATTGTATACAGTGGTAGTTTAAGGTTAGTAAAGCCAACATTTACAGCAGTATTGCATACAGTGGTAGTTTAAGTTTAGTAAAGCCAACAGTTATAGCAGTATTGCATACAGTGGTAGTTTGCTTGCAAAGGCAAAAGTCACAGCAGTATTGTATACAGTGGTAGTTTAAGGTTAGTAAATCCAACAGTTACAGCAGTATTGCATACAGTGGTAGTTTAAGGTTAGTAAGGCCAACAGTATTGTATACAGTGGTAGTTTAAGGTTAGTAAAGCCAACAGTTACAGCAGTATTGTATACAGTGGTAGTTTAAGGTTAGTAAAGCCAACATTTACAGCAGTATTGCATACAGTGGTAGTTTAAGGTTAGTAAAGCCAAAAGTTACAGCAGTATTGCACGCAGTGGTAGTTTAAGGTTAGTAAAGCCAACAATTACGGCAGTATTGCATACAGTGGTAGTTCAAGGTTAGTAAAGGCAACAGTTACAGCAGTATTGCACGCAGTGGTAGTTTAAGGTTAGTAAAGACAACAGTTACAGCAGTATTGCATACAGTGGTAGTTTAAGGTTAGTAAATCCAAAAGTCACAGCAGTATTGCATACAGTGGTAGTTTAAGGTTAGTAAATCCAACAGTTACAGCAGTATTGCATACAGTGGTAGTTTAAGGTTAGTAAATCCAACAGTTACAGCAGTATTGCATACAGTGGTAGTTTAAGGTTAGTAAATCCAAAAGTTACAGCAGTATTGCATACAGTGGTAGTTTAAGGTTAGTAAATCCAACAGTTACAGCAGTATTGCATACAGTGGTAGTTTAAGGTTAGTAAATCCAAAAGTCACAGCAGTATTGCATACAGTGGTAGTTTAAGGTTAGTAAATCCAAAAGTTACAGCAGTATTGCATACAGTGGTAGTTTAAGGTTAGTAAATCCAACAGTTACAGCAGTATTGCATACAGTGGTAGTTCAAGGTTAGTAAAGGCAACAGTTACAGCAGTATTGCACGCAGTGGTAGTTTAAGGTTAGTAAAGACAACAGTTACAGCAGTATTGCATACAGTGGTAGTTTAAGGTTAGTAAATCCAAAAGTCACAGCAGTATTGCATACAGTGGTAGTTTAAGGTTAGTAAATCCAACAGTTACAGCAGTATTGCATACAGTGGTAGTTTAAGGTTAGTAAGGCCAACAGTATTGTATACAGTGGTAGTTTAAGGTTAGTAAAGCCAACAGTTACAGCAGTATTGTATACAGTGGTAGTTTAAGGTTAGTAAAGCCAACAGTTATAGCAGTATTGCATACAGTGGTAGTTTGCTTGCAAAGGCAAAAGTCACAGCAGTATTGTATACAGTGGTAGTTTAAGGTTAGTAAAGCCAACATTTACAGCAGTATTGCATACAGTGGTAGTTTAAGGTTAGTAAGGCCAACAGTATTGTATACAGTGGTAGTTTAAGGTTAGTAAAGCCAACAGTTACAGCAGTATTGTATACAGTGGTAGTTTAAGGTTAGTAAAGCCAACATTTACAGCAGTATTGCATACAGTGGTAGTTTAAGGTTAGTAAAGCCAAAAGTTACAGCAGTATTGCACGCAGTGGTAGTTTAAGGTTAGTAAAGCCAACAATTACGGCAGTATTGCATACAGTGGTAGTTCAAGGTTAGTAAAGGCAACAGTTACAGCAGTATTGCACGCAGTGGTAGTTTAAGGTTAGTAAAGACAACAGTTACAGCAGTATTGCATACAGTGGTAGTTTAAGGTTAGTAAATCCAAAAGTCACAGCAGTATTGCATACAGTGGTAGTTTAAGGTTAGTAAATCCAACAGTTACAGCAGTATTGCATACAGTGGTAGTTTAAGGTTAGTAAATCCAACAGTTACAGCAGTATTGCATACAGTGGTAGTTTAAGGTTAGTAAATCCAAAAGTTACAGCAGTATTGCATACAGTGGTAGTTTAAGGTTAGTAAATCCAACAGTTACAGCAGTATTGCATACAGTGGTAGTTTAAGGTTAGTAAATCCAAAAGTCACAGCAGTATTGCATACAGTGGTAGTTTAAGGTTAGTAAATCCAAAAGTTACAGCAGTATTGCATACAGTGGTAGTTTAAGGTTAGTAAATCCAACAGTTACAGCAGTATTGCATACAGTGGTAGTTTAAGGTTAGTAAGGCCAACAGTATTGTATACAGTGGTAGTTTAAGGTTAGTAAAGCCAACAGTTACAGCAGTATTGTATACAGTGGTAGTTTAAGGTTAGTAAAGCCAACATTTACAGCAGTATTGCATACAGTGGTAGTTTAAGGTTAGTAAAGCCAAAAGTTACAGCAGTATTGCACGCAGTGGTAGTTTAAGGTTAGTAAAGCCAACAATTACGGCAGTATTGCATACAGTGGTAGTTCAAGGTTAGTAAAGGCAACAGTTACAGCAGTATTGCACGCAGTGGTAGTTTAAGGTTAGTAAAGACAACAGTTACAGCAGTATTGCATACAGTGGTAGTTTAAGGTTAGTAAATCCAAAAGTCACAGCAGTATTGCATACAGTGGTAGTTTAAGGTTAGTAAATCCAACAGTTACAGCAGTATTGCATACAGTGGTAGTTTAAGGTTAGTAAGGCCAACAGTATTGTATACAGTGGTAGTTTAAGGTTAGTAAAGCCAACAGTTACAGCAGTATTGTATACAGTGGTAGTTTAAGGTTAGTAAAGCCAACAGTTATAGCAGTATTGCATACAGTGGTAGTTTGCTTGCAAAGGCAAAAGTCACAGCAGTATTGTATACAGTGGTAGTTTAAGGTTAGTAAAGCCAACATTTACAGCAGTATTGCATACAGTGGTAGTTTAAGGTTAGTAAGGCCAACAGTATTGTATACAGTGGTAGTTTAAGGTTAGTAAAGCCAACAGTTACAGCAGTATTGTATACAGTGGTAGTTTAAGGTTAGTAAAGCCAACATTTACAGCAGTATTGCATACAGTGGTAGTTTAAGGTTAGTAAAGCCAAAAGTTACAGCAGTATTGCACGCAGTGGTAGTTTAAGGTTAGTAAAGCCAACAATTACGGCAGTATTGCATACAGTGGTAGTTCAAGGTTAGTAAAGGCAACAGTTACAGCAGTATTGCACGCAGTGGTAGTTTAAGGTTAGTAAAGCCAAAAGTTACAGCAGTATTGCACACAGTGGTAGTTTAAGGTTGGTAAAGCCAAAAGTTACAGCAGTATTGCACACAGTGGTAGTTTAAGGTTAGTAAAGCCAAAAGTTAGTGTGTAAAGCCAAAAGTGCATATAAACAAACTACAAATGATCCCTTCACCAGAGGAACCAACGCTGATTACATTTGCGGGTGTTGGGATGGGGTTAGGAAGCATATTTACTAAGAATTCCTTCCAATTTCATGTTTCCAGCTTGCAATTATAGAGAGCACTACTGGCTGTTTCATGTCACGGCCGCCTAAAACATCCTCTAAAGTGAAGAATCTAATATGCACAATAGGGATCTAATATGCCGTGGCCGAGAACGAGAAAGTTAAAAGAACCACCCATGCGTTTTCCGTTCCATTCCAAATATCCGTCTGCCTTCCTAACACCTTTACACGTAACTTAATTATCCCATGCTCCCTCCATATCGCTCTGACTCAGGTGCAGAGTGAGGTTATGCTTCTCAACCGTTTGAAGACGCCCAGCAAGGGGGCAGTTTGAGCCCTTTGCGTTTTCCTTATCCTTCTCCGTGTGTCCACGCATTTGACCTAACGCAGTTGCTTCGATTAACCCCATTGTTTTACTCCACATCCATTTGCCCATCCTTCGTGGGGGAGCAGGTAGGTTGTATGTATGCCATCATACATGTAGGTACCATCTTAAGGCCTATCAGCTTAAGCCCTTTAAACCTGTCCTTACATTGCTTTCCTTTTGTGGACGGCGACGCTGCGCTCCTCTCGAGGCTAGGTTCCCGTTCCGTCGCTCCTGGGGGTTGAATACCACCAACCCGGCCGGGTGACGCCACGTTTCGCTGGTCTGGACTCTGCACCCAACCACTTTCCATGCGAGGTGCGTACATCGAGAGGATGCACCGTCCCGCCTGCAACAAGAAATGCCTCATTATTTAGCTGCCCTGTCTTTCCAGCCCTTGCGCCACCGCTACATTGGCGGTGCGCTCATCCTGTACTTAGAGGCACTTCTGCACCCCCATCGAGGACCATCTATCTCGGAGGGTTCCTGGTTCTCCTACCTCGTCTCACAAAGTCTCTCTGGCTCATCTTAGGCCCATCCGAACATCCTGAAAGCGGAGGATTTGCACCTTCATTGCCCGAAATTGTGTTCGATGCACGCCAACTTTTGAGAAGCTTCAGAGACAGCAGGGTGCAACCTGGAACGCGCTCGCTTCGTGTGGGGACAGCCAAAGGTTCGGACTTCTCGCCCCCCAAGGGACATCACTCTTCGCAACCCCGTGCAGTCCTCCCAGGTGAGAAACCCGGGCACGGTGCTGACCGAGCCCGGATTGCAAGCCCGAATTCGCAAGGCTCCCTGAGCGAGGGGTTTACCCTGACATCGGTCACTTGGGCTCCCGCAGCATCCCCAATCTTCAAGGCATGCGGCGCTGCACCGAGAAACCGACGCTTGTCGTGAGGGGCGTCGTGAAGAGGGTGGAAACCATGTCAGGAAGCACGCCACTGGCTCGTGACCGCGCGCGCGACCTGCCGGCAGCTCCCTCACGTTTTCTAGGAGGTACGTGCCTGGGCGACGCTCCTCCGAAAATAGAGTGCGCATTTTATACATTTTCACTTCAGACATGGCAGATACAGCAGCAACAACGGCCCCCGCCGCGGCTCCAGCGCAGGCTTCCCCCAAGAAGGCCAAGGCCTCTTCGGCAAAGAAGCCCAGGACCAAGCCAGCACATCCTCGCACCTCCGAGATGGTGAGCAACGCCATCAAGAGCCTGAAGGAGAGGGGTGGCTCCTCTCTACAGGCCATCAAGAAGTACATCGCTGCCAACTACAAGGCCGACTCCGAGAAGCTCGCGCCGTTCATCAAGAAGTACCTGAAGGCCGCCGTGGCATCAGGAGAGCTAGTGCAGACCAAAGGCAAAGGCGCTTCCGGCTCCTTCAAGCTCGCCTCGGCAGCGAAGCCCGAGAAGACTTCGGCAGCCGCTGCACCTTCCAGGGGCAGACCAGCAGCACCCAAGGAGAAGAAGGCCTCATCCTCAGGAAAGGCCAAGCGATCCGCATCTAAGGCGTCGCCCAAGAAAGCTGCAAAGAAGCCGTCCGAGAAGAAGAGGGCTGCTTCGGCGCCCAAGCCGAAAAAAGCTCCTTCCAAGGCCAAGAAAGCCACGAAGATGCCGACGAAGAAGCCAAAGGCTCCCAAGCCCAAGAAGACTCCAAAGGCTAAGGCGCCCAAAAAGGCCAGCCCCAAAAAGAAGTGAGCCCGAGGCAACCCCATCAGGGTCGCAGCCCTTCTCAAACTGTCCCCATCCCCCACTGGGTGGATTGGGGGAAAACGGCCCTTATCAGGGCCATCACTCCGCTTCGTAAAGGGCAGTAGGCACACGGTCGATCCCACGCTAATGTAAGTCGGCGCATATAAGCATTGCTTCATTTGGGAGGGAAGGAAGCCGCTGGTGCAAAAATGAATGCGATTCACAAACGAACTCACTGCAAGTGGGGGTTAGCAACCTAATTCAACTAGCCGGGGGAACCAAATGAGCAATCACGGTGGTCTCGCACCCTTCAGGGTACCTAACCCCGTTTGCTTTGCCTCTTTTGAATTGATTTTGTCTCCTCGCCTTTTCTATTTTTGGGGGTGTAGCGCCGTTAGGATGGGCGTGTCAGTCGCGGAAGCCTTACTTTTCTCATTTACATATATCCATGGTGCCTGGCTATCACCGTTTACAAATATATGTATATATACTCGTGCTCATTTTTATGGTTCCGCCACCTTATCTCAAACGACGGTAATGTTGGCCCTGAAAAGGGCCGTTTTGTTCGGCGGCAAATTTGCCTTCCTCGAATTCGACGCTTAGGCCCTCTCGCCACGGATTCTGCGAGCCAGCTGAATGTCCTTGGGCATGATGGTTACCCGCTTGGCATGAATGGCACACAGGTTGGTGTCTTCGAAGAGACCGACCAGGTAGGCCTCGCTGGCCTCCTGCAGTGCCATCACCGCCGAGCTCTGAAACCGGAGATCGGTCTTAAAGTCCTGCGCGATCTCTCTCACCAGGCGCTGAAAGGGCAGCTTGCGAATGAGCAGCTCCGTGCTCTTCTGATAACGCCGGATCTCCCGAAGAGCCACGGTTCCCGGACGGTAACGGTGGGGCTTTTTCACTCCGCCGGTAGCGGGAGCACTCTTCCTTGCGGCTTTGGTCGCCAGCTGTTTTCTGGGAGCCTTGCCACCGGTGGACTTTCGTGCCGTCTGCTTGGTACGTGCCATCTCTCTCTCGGATTCCTGCTGCCTTCTCTCGAGCAAATGAGCCGAATTTTTTTTTTTTTTTTTTTTTTTTTTTTTTTTTTTTTTTTTTTTTTTTTTTTTTTTTTTTTTTATCTGGGGGCGGCCCCACACCCGCCGCCCCCGGTGACGATCATCCTCTGAGGCTACATCGTCTCCCCATGCACATGCCGTTAGTAAACTAATCATGCAGGATGCAGGGGGGTGCTTTGTTAGTGTAGTTGCAAGGTGTTAGTCGGGTTCCGCGGAAGCACCCCGGTTAGTATCGGTGAATGAAATGCTGGCATGCAAGGATGCGAGCGCGTCAGTGATGTTTCCAAGGGTCCACACATGACCGAAGCCCTGTGTGGATCGCTGGGAGTAAATGAAAGGTGGCGTGAATATACGTAGTGATGAGAAGGTCGGTGTCCGTGGTTAGGTTAATGTTAGTTTGTGGGGATCTAGAGGTTAATAACTATTCATGCTTCAACGTATGTACAGGGTGGGGGCAGGCGTCGTCAAGGCTTACCGTTCGTGATGTGAGTGGTTGGTTCTCTGCTGATTCGCGTGGCCTTGCAGGGTGACTGGAGTTCCTGAAACTAGAGAGCAGTTAGTTCTTAAGGTATGTAGCCAGTGATGCGCGCCAGATGTACGCGTGCGTCAATGGCATCAGTGCTGGGTGTGATAGTTCGGTCAAAAAGTGAAAGGGGGCGGTTGTGTTTGTCGTGGGTGTGGTCGTATGAGCCTAGTTCGTGTATGAGCGGATTGGTATTATACGGTATTTTGGCATACAGGTCGGCTGTTAGTTTCTTGATAAATTCTTCGATGGAATGGATACTAAGTTCGGTGTGGAGCCTATCGGCAGGGGCTGTTCGAGGAACCTTGGCGATCTTGCGTAGTGTTTTATTTTGAAGTGTCTGGAGGGATGTAATATGACTGGCCGCGGCATACCCCCACACGGGGGCTGCGTAGGTCAGGATTGGGCGGATAAGGGATTTGTATAGTGTAAGGCCGGTGTCCAATTGTAGGGAGTTGCTGTGATTTAGTAGTGGGTACAGTTTCCATAGGATTGCAATTGCCTTGTTGCGCGCTAGGCGAATGTTGTCCTTCCACGTAAGTCCTTGGTCGAGGGTAAGTCCCAGATAGGTAACCGTGGGAGTCCACGGAATGTTCTCGCCAAACATTGTGAGCGGTGCAAGTTGGTGTCCGGGGTAGCGGTGAGTAATGCGGCGAGTGAAAATTATCGCTTGTGTCTTTGAGGGATTGACTTTGATGCGCCAGTTTATGAGCCAGGCTGTAAGTGTATCTAGTGCATTTTGCAGGTAGCGGCGGATGAACTGCGGTTTTGTAGAGTGAGTCAGGAAGGCAGTGTCGTCTGCATAAAGGAGTTTCATAGTGAACGGTGAGCTGGGTATGTCGTTCATATAGATGTTAAACAGCGCCGGTCCGAGCAAACTGCCCTGGGGGACCCCTGCTAGGATGGGGCGCGGAGTGGAGTGAGCGTAGTTCACTACCGAACAGAAATGGCGGCCTGTGAGATAGTTTGCAATGAGTTTAATAAGCGTATCAGAGAAGTTGAGATCAGCTAGCTTGCGCAGGAGACCTGGGTGCCACACTCGGTCGAATGCGCGTTCGATATCAAGGAACACAGCTCCGGTAGAGCGGTTGGTGTTGAAACCCCGCGTGATGAATTCAGTTGCGCGTAGGAGCTGGAGAGTGGTGGAGTGGTTTTTACGGAAGCCGAACTGCTCGTGTATGAGAATATTATGTCTGAAAATGTGTCGGTTGAGTCGTTTGAGGATGATTTTCTCTAGCAACTTGCTGAGTGAGTTTAATAAGCTGATTGGTCGATAGCTGTGAGGGTTTGCGTGATTCTTGTTCTTCTTTGGGAAGTGCCGCACTAGGGCAGTCTTCCAGGTGTTGGGAAAGATACCGTGCAGTAGAACGTAATTAAAAATCTGTTCCAAAGCTTTTAGGGCGTCAGGTGGCAAATGTTTGAGCACGATGTTCGGGATTTTGTCGGGGCCCGGTGCCTTGCGGTTGGGCAGATGTTGGATGAGCCAATTGATTTCGTGTGTGCTGGTTTTTCGTATCCGGTCATGAGTTATGCGGTCGCCGAAGTGGCGAGTGAGGTTTTCGGTTTCAAGGGAGAAAGCGATTGAGGAGGGCACTTCGTTGGGCCTAAGCGTGCTGCAAAGCGCATCGGCAAGTGCTTCTGCTTTTTCAGTGTCAGTGGAGGCGGTGTGCTGATTATGTTGCAGCGGAGGAATAATGTGGACTTCTTTAGTTAAGCATTTAGCTATTCGCCAGAGGGAGGCATGTTCGGGGTTGAGATTCTGGAGTGTTTGGTTCCATTGTTGGTTGAGTACTGCGGATGTGGCCTGCTGGAGGTGCTGGTGATGCCTGCGGTAGCTGTCAAGATCTGCGGGGTGACGGGACCTCTGCCACCGGCGCCGCGCTCGGTTCCGTGATTGGCTGAGTACCTTGATGTCCTTGGGCAAGGGTTGTTGGGTGGGACGTGGTTGCGTTACGGGTACTGAGGCTGCGACAGCTTGTCTAATGGTGGTTTCAAGGTGTGTAGTGGCCTCTTCGAGGTCGTTGTGAGTAGCAAGCTGGTTTATGTTGAGGTTAGAGGTGAGAGACTCCTGGAACCGCGTCCAGTCGGCCTTGTTATAATTACGGCGGAGAGGGAACTGTGTACTGGCCAAAGAGCCTTCGAGATTGATTAGGAGGGGCAAATGGTCAGAGCTGAGGTCATTAATGACTGTGAGGCGGGCCCGGTGTGTTAGATTGCGGATCAATGCTATGTCGAGTATGCTGGGACTTGCGTTAGGTCGCGATGGAATGTATGTGGGTTCGTCGGGGGCACAGATGATATAATCGGAGTGGTTCTCGTGGGCAAGTAGCTTAATCCCGGCGGTATTACTAGAATTGCAGTTCCAGATAACATGTTTAGCGTTGAGGTCGCCGGCTAGGAGCACCTGTTGGTCGAGATGCAGAAGGATTTCTATATCCGCGGGGTCTAAGTCGTTGGGGCGGTTATAGGCTGAGATGACCGTAGCGTTAAGCTGGTCGATTGAGACTCGAATAGCGGTGGCTTCAAGGCGGGCAAGAGGCGGAATGGCTACTTGATGGTGGGCGATGCACGGCTTGACGGCAATGGCTGTGCCGCCTCCGCGGCCGTCGCGGTCTGTGCGATAAACGACATACCCAGGAAGCTGGAACCTTATCTGTGGGCGTAGGTGAGTTTCGGTGATCAGTGCAATATCAATTTGGTGGCGTATAAGAAAGTCAGAGAGTTCAGCCTTGCGGCGACGTGCCCCGTTCGCATTCCATGTCATTACCTTAATCATGCGGTTGTCCATTGTGAGCGGCTGGAGAGGCGTGTCCATGTTCGGTGCATTGTTCGTCGTCTTTACTGGTATTGGATCGCCCCAGGCACTGTAAAGAGTGCAAAGAACTGAGCATACTGACTCAGAATCTGGGGCGCATCCAATGGCTTAAGTAGGAGCCAGTTCAAAACTTCAGTTGCCATGTCTCGAACTACATCCCACGGCATACTTTTCACCACCATGTTGCTGTGCAGTGCCTTCGTATATGGAAGCTGTGGCAAAGGCACTTGCACAACAGTCGGCAGGAGGTTGAATGCCGCCGGCGTCTCTGGTCGGCTCCCAGGATCTGGTGTACCCTCAGTGTGAGCCCGAGGAGGGGCGAATGTATCAATCTGGGGTACCGTGTTTTGGGTGTTATCAGATGCTGCCTGCAATCCGGGCGCCTGTGGCCTAGGTTGTGCAGCAGGAGTTGATGCGGAGGGTGGGGCCCGGAAAGGCGCTGCCCTCAAGTTTCCGGGAGCCCTTTGCTGTAGTGGAGAGCTGTCTGCTCTGCGATGCCCTTGTGTTTGTGCTCGGTGGTCGGCGTTGATGCGCAACACATCCAACTGGCGCCGGTACTCCGGGCACGCTCTCCAGCGGGCGCCATGTCCACGCTGGCGGCACAGCACGCATCGTCTGTCCTGAAGAGGGGTTTGGCAAGGTGCTGACGCGTGCGGTCCTGCACACTTGGAGCAGGTTTCAGTGCGGTCACGGCACTCGTTAGCCTTGTGTCCCAGTCGCTGGCACTTGTTGCACTGCACAGGAAAGCAAGGTGGGCGAAACTCCTCCACCTTGACCCGGCAGTGCAGCAGTTCTTCAGTGGCCAGCAAGCGGGCTCTGTCGTTCTCTGTCTTGACCTCCACTTTGTATATTGGGAGAGGGGTCCGTTGGCGGTCAAAACGTCGCAGCTGCTGGACTACTTCGGCATGGATATCCCTAGCACGGAGTTGGTCCAGCAGTGCCTCTTCGGCTCCATTCATGTATACGTGTTTTATCACCAGTCGGTGAGTCCGGCTGGTGCTAGAGGCCGTGATGCTGAAATTGGCACCTCGTGCCTCTAGGAATCTAACCAGGTGGTTGTAGTCCCTGGGCGTCCTGGTCCTCACTACATAGTCCAGCGACACAGCCGCTCGCGCCACATTGTAACCATTGTTAGGGTGCGCATTGTCGAAATCGACAAGAATGCGATGGAGGTCACCTTCGTGACTCCGCGCAATGTAGACGGGCGGCTGCAGGGTGGAGGTCACCGCATCGGCATAGCTACTGGGCGCTGCCCGGTTTTCTACAACTGGCGCAGGGCCAGTTGACGTGGAAGCGCCAGCATCTGCGGTCGCTAATGCCACTGCATTGTCGGCAGCAGCCGGCAGAGCAGCATTTGCGTTGTTCGGGACAGTTGTGAGATCAATGACTGGAGGAGGGGCGGGGTTGTGGGAAGAGGTGGATGCGACGGGTTCTAGGGTAGTGGACGGAGACGGAGCCGACGACGAGAGTCGACGGGGGTCCGCGGGGCGAGGGATTCGGGTAGGGGTTGGGTGGGGAGTGGGAGGTTGGTTGACGGGAAGACCTGAGTCCGTGGAGGAGAAGGAGGCATTAGGTGTAGAGGTGGGTGAAGAAGGAGGTGGGGTGTCAAGGGAGTCAGAAGGTGTGCGCGAGCGCGGCGGGCCAGGCGCGGCCTTGCTCCGGGTAGCGGGTGCCATCTGCGCAAAGAGAAAGACCAAGAGGAAGAAGTGCTCAAGGATGGCTCCTTGAGCGGAAGCCTGTAATGGGAGAGGATAGCAAAGATGAAAGAAAGTGGAAGTAAAAGAGGTAGTCAGCGGTTGCTAAAAGCGTGAGGAACAGCGGGCCGGACACCACTGGGGTGCGCCGTTACTCGTCGCTAGTACGAGGGCTGTGGCCTTGTTCCTCGACCGGCAGAGCTACAGCGGTCGCCTAGAGAAGGCTGCGCGTGAGCGACAGCGGCGCTTGAAGGTCTCGCTGGCTGGTCAGGCAGAGCGGTCGGATACCGGTCTGCCGCTGGCGCTTCGTCGTTGGCCCGCAGTGAACAGGCTGGCTTCTCTGCAACAGGCCAAAAGAGGCTGGAAGAGATCTTCTCGCCTGTTCACCCTCCAGAGTCCGGAGCGTGAATGAGCCCGCGATGCCACGCCGAATTTTCAGTTTGTGGGCCCATTTAGCAGCCTCGCTCTGCCCCCTCAGACCGCCTCCTGCAGTCCCATTGGCCAAACGCTGTGCGGCGTCGCCCATTGCCGGTCTGACTACAAAAAGGGCACTCCACTAACGGCCGAATCATTCTTCGAGAGTTCGAGGAGAGCGAAGGATATCCCGCTGCAGACATGACTGGACGAGGCAAAGGCGGCAAGGGACTCGGAAAGGGCGGTGCCAAGCGCCACAGGAAAGTCCTGCGAGACAACATCCAGGGCATCACTAAGCCCGCCATTCGTCGTCTGGCGCGCAGAGGAGGAGTGAAGCGTATCTCCGGCCTCATCTACGAGGAGACAAGAGGCGTGCTCAAGGTGTTCCTGGAGAACGTCATCAGGGATGCCGTCACGTACACCGAACACGCCAAGAGGAAGACTGTCACTGCCATGGACGTAGTGTACGCCCTCAAGCGACAGGGCCGCACCCTGTACGGTTTCGGCGGTTAAGCATATTTCCTTGCGGCCGCACGGAGGTAACGAATCAAAAACGGCCCTTTTCAGGGCCAACAACTTATTCGCTTCAGAGCACCTAGTCCTGCGTGTTACGCTATGAAGATCCTCGCCTAGGGATCGCTTGCCCTTGCAGTCAGTAGTTATTATTATTACCGTTTGCATTAATTAATTTTCGAGACACCATGGCGTCGCTGCATTTCGTTCCGTATGTGCCTCATACGTTCGCAATGCTTATCGTGAAGGATACGGATCGTGCTTGCAATCTTAGGTGCGCTCTTTGCCAGCCATTTCGAGACGAGAGTCGAGCCTTTTCGGGAAGCAGAACGTGCAACTTTTCCATTGCACTTATTAGTTAGATAAACGCCCCCCTCTAAGAAGGGACATTGGTTAAGGATAGGCATCATGCTTGCTATCGTAGGTACCCTATGGCAGGCATTCGGAGGTGGGAAATCCAGCCCTGTGCAACTTTCCATTGCTTTTATTTCAGCACTTGCACTCGTGTGCGGAGATGCCCGCGCCCCTCCTATCTATCCTCTCTAAGATCTAAGACGAGCGAATCATTGTTATGCCCGTCTTCTTCACGGTTTGCATGATCCAGATCTCCGAAAACCCCGCCTGTCAATTTCGGCACAAGGAAAACCCTACTGGAGATCGCCTTCACAACCTTAGGACGATACGCTCTAGGGAAACCTTGTGTTGGCCCTGAAAAGGGCCGTTTAATTTTCCGCGGGTGACGACCGAGAAGTGTGTCCACGCGCCTCTTTAGGCCTTCTTCTCGGTCTTCTTGGGCAGCAGCACTGCCTGGATGTTGGGCAGTACGCCACCCTGAGCAATGGTGACGCCGGAGAGGAGTTTGTTCAACTCCTCGTCGTTGCGAATGGCCAGCTGAAGATGCCTGGGGATTATTCTCGTTTTCTTGTTATCCCTGGCAGCGTTTCCCGCCAACTCCAACACCTCAGCAGCTAGGTACTCCATCACGGCGGCGAGGTACACGGGAGCACCGGCGCCAACTCGCTCGGCATAGTTGCCCTTGCGAAGAAGCCGATGGATACGACCCACGGGGAACTGCAGTCCAGCCCTGCTGGAGCGAGATTTAGACTTCCCCTTCACCTTTCCTCCCTTTCCACGTCCGGACATGATGCTCTGCTGTTGCGTACGTACACTGCGGAAGGTCTCTGCCAAATGCGTGCCGCCAGAGCAAGCAAGGTCCATTTTATTGAAGCCCTCCGCCGCCGTGGCACCGCACCAACCCCGAAAAGAAGCTTCATTGGTTCCTCGCCGGTTGGTGCGCCTAGTGAAGGCTCCACCCTCTCGGCATTTCAGTTATTAGGGAGCCACAGGCTACAGCCGCCGTGCGTTATTTCACATCGACCGACCGAGCATCATGCCGCCAAAAACAAGTGGGAAAGCTGCCAAGAAGGCCGGTAAGGCCCAGAAGAACATCTCCAAGGGAGATAAGAAGAAGAAGCGCAAGAGGAAGGAAAGCTACGCCATTTACATCTACAAGGTGCTCAAGCAAGTGCACCCAGATACGGGCATCAGCTCCAAGGCCATGAGCATCATGAACAGCTTCGTGAACGACATTTTCGAGCGCATCGCTGCCGAAGCCTCGCGCCTGGCGCACTACAACAAGCGCTCCACCATCACCAGCCGGGAGATCCAGACGGCAGTGCGCCTGCTTCTACCTGGTGAGCTGGCCAAGCACGCCGTCAGTGAGGGCACTAAGGCTGTCACCAAGTACACCAGCTCAAAGTAAATCTGGAAGCCGGTGTGCGCCAAACGTGACGAATAAACGGCCCTTTTCAGGGCCAACATGAAACTCACGAAAGGACAGGAGACTCCTCGCAAGCTGTTTTCTCTTCCTTAAAAACCCCCCACATAGGAGCCATACCCCTATGCGTTGGTTCCATAACGTTTCGGTTTGTGCTTTAAGCCACATTTGGAACTGATCCACAACCTTAGTTTTCACACACGCTTTTGTGGCATACGGCACTGTTGGAGACACCATTTTCAGAATTATCCTTTAGATACTTGACCCAGGCTGTGTAGAACAGTCGAAATTGAAAAAAAAAAAAAATTCAGATACACGCCGTTGAAGCCAAGCCATCGAATTGTAATGTTTCTTGGCATTTTGTGTTCGAACGCGCCTTTGCTTCCAAATAAAGCTCCTCAATTGATTGCTGCGTTCCAAAAAGTTGAATGCCTGCAACACGTTTACCGCAAATACTTTGCTACGCATATGCCTGTAAACACTCTTCTAGATGGTGTAGTCCCCTAAGTTGCTCTTATCACGAGTGTAACCGTTTTCTTCTTCTTTTCTTTTTTCTCTCCTTCTTTTCTTCCCTAAACGCGCCAACGACCACGGCTACCGTGGTATAACTTCACTTGCGTGTATGTACCTGTTACGCTTCGATACGATATTTGGAGAGCCGAAGGCTGATTTTTCAATATTTCACCGTTGGCGCACCTGTTGCCAACGTCATGTTGGCGCACCTGTCGCAGCAATGGTTGCCAACATGCGATCAATTCTTCAGCTCCGAGATGAAATGCGTTATTACACAGGGCTTTACTGCGCTAACAAAACGTCTGAAGCATGAAAATCTACCGCAATGAGTTTAAACTGCGGCATCCCTTCTTTATTCTTTCTTCCGTGCCCACGGCCCAACTGATCCTTCGCTGCCGAGCAGGCTGTAATGTAACTTATATGCAGTGGCGAGACGAGGTTGGCTGCACTGCATGGAACTAGCCCGCCTCAAGATGGCTGCGAGGTCTGGACGAAGAAGAAGTGTTGCTGCATCGGAAGCTTAGAGCAGTTGCGTTCATGTACGTGAAAGCACCCAGGTTTAGGTTTTGTTACGAATTAGCGGATTGGCGGGCGTGCCTGCGCAGTACCTGTATGCGCGAGGACTTTAAAAAAAAAAAAAAAAAAAAAAAAAAGAATAAGTGAAGATGAAGGTAAGAGAAGGTAATATGCTTGTTCCACTGTTCTGTTTTATTGATAAGTTATTCTTTCTGCTTTACTAATCTTGATGGAATAATTATTTTCCGCGCGTCCAAAGTAAACACCACGCCTAGTCGCCATATTGGATTGCAACCGCCATTAGGCTGCACATGTTTTGTTTGCGAATTTCCAGGCAAGTTTTCTCGGTCAACATAGTGATCTCTCTCCCCAACTGTTTCAGATGCGAGCATCACCCACAGGTCGCCAGTTCCGAGAGTGATGAAAGTGCTACTGGAGCCCGGTGACCCAGCCACGAAAGTAAAGTTACTCATCCACGCCTCGTGTTTCCTAGACGAAGTAAATGCGCTTGTGGTGAATGCGTGTGTAGTGCCTTCAGGGGTTACAGTGTTATTAATTTTATTTTTCTTTTCAAGCACATGCTACTATCCACATATGCCGCGAGATCAACCCCTTTGCTCACTAAAGTGCATCGTTTGAGATAGGGTTCCTTCTGTAAGCGAGTGCTGCGATTTTACAGTTGCTTCTACTACTAGGAGGTGGAGCTGTGCATGTGGTTGTGGCTCCCAGGAGCATGCGTGTGTAGTGCCTTCAGGGGTTACAGTGTTATTAATTTACTTTTTCTTTTCAAATACATGCTTCTATCCATGTGCCTCGAGATTTGTGCACTTTGCTCACTAAAGTGGAGATAGTGTTCCTTCTGTAAGCGAGTGTTGTGATTTTACCGTTGCTTCTACTACTAGGAGGTGGAGCTGTGCATGTGGTTGTGGCTCCCAGGAGCATGCGTGTGTTGTGCCTTCAGGGGTTGGTTACAGTGTTATTATTTCAAATACATGCTACTATCCACGCGCCTCGAGATTTGTGCAATCAACCCCTTTGCTCACTAAAGTGGAGATAGTGTTCCTTCTGTAAGCGAGTGCTGCGATTTTACAGTTGCTTCTACTACTAAGAGGTGGAGCTGTGCATGTGGTGGTGGCTCCCAGGAGCATGCGTGTGTTGTGCCTGGTTACAGTGTTATTATTTCAAATACATGCTACTATCCACGCGCCTCGAGATTTGTGCACTTTGCTCACTAAAGCGGGGATAGTGTTCCTTCTGTAAGCGAGTGTTGTGATTTTACCGTTGCTTCTACTACTAGGAGGTGGAGCTGTGCATGTGGTTGTGGCTCCCAGGAGCATGCGTGTGTTGTGCCTGGTTACAGTGTTATTATTTCAAATACATGCTACTATCCACGCGCCTCGAGATTTGTGCAATCAACCCCTTTGCTCCCTAAAGTGGAGATAGTGTTCCTTCTGTAAGCGAGTGCTGCGATTTTACAGTTGCTTCTACTACTAAGAGGTGGAGCTGTGCATGTGGTTGTGGCTCCCAGGAGCATGCGTGTGTTGTGCCTGGTTACAGTGTTATTATTTCAAATACATGCTACTATCCACGCGCCTCGAGATTTGTGCACTTTGCTCACTAAAGTGGAGATAGTGTTCCTTCTGTAAGCGAGTGTTGTGATTTTACAGTTGCTTCTACTACTAAGAGGTGGAGCTGTGCATGTGGTGGTGGCTCCCAGGAGCATGCGTGTGTTGTGCCTGGTTACAGTGTTATTATTTCAAATACATGCTACTATCCACGCGCCTCGAGATTTGTGCACTTTGCTCACTAAAGTGGAGATAGTGTTCCTTCTGTAAGCGAGTGCTGCGATTTTACCGTTGCTTCTACTACTAGGAGGTGGAGGTGTGCATGTGGTGGTGGCTCCCAGGAGCATGCGTGTGTTGTGCCTGGTTACAGTGTTATTATTTCAAATACATGCTACTATCCACGCGCCTCGAGATTTGTGCACTTTGCTCACTAAAGTGGAGATAGTGTTCCTTCTGTAAGCGAGTGCTGCGATTTTACCGTTGCTTCTACTACTAGGAGGTGGAGGTGTGCATGTGGTTGTGGCTCCCAGGAGCATGCGTGTGTTGTGCTTGGTTACAGTGTTATTATTTCAAATACATGCTACTAACCATGTGCCTCGAGATCTGTGCAATCAACCCCATTTCCTCACTAAAGCGCATCGTTTGAGATAGGGTTCCTTCTGTAAGCGAGTGCTGTGATTTTACCGTTGCTTCTACAACTAGGAGGTGGAGGTGTGCATGTGGTGGTGGCTCCCAGGAGCATGCGTGTGTAGTGCCTTCGGAGGATGTGCTTCTCTTTCTTTTTTGCTTCCCTCCCTCCCTCTTTCTTTGCATAATGTCTCTCTCGGTGTGTGCAACCAACACTTAACAACAGTGCTGCTTGTTTTCGAGCAACACACAATTGCACTGTTCCAGCTACGATTCCTCTTGCAGGCGAGTGCTAGCAATACTACTTCTACTTAGCAGTTACTATTTCCTCTGGGGGGGGGGTTGCAAAAAGAGGAAAGAACTCCTGCCTCTGCTAATGGAGCTGCAGGGTATCTCCCCCCCCCCTCCCAGATACAAATGATATATATGTTGCACCATTCCCCCCTACTCACGGGCACATGTAGTGTGTATCCTTGCTAAGGCGAGGGTAACTCTCCAGCATGTATGTGCTCAGGTCTTTTGCTTGCATATGATATGTACCTACCTGGATTGGGGATGGGCCACACCTCGGCAGCACTTACCTCATCACCGACATTTGCGGAGGGGGGACATCACCACCATCTCTGTTAAAGAAGCTTACAAACTGTGTCGCATCTGCAACATTCCCCTCTCACCATGGTACCTGTAATACTTCCTGCTCGCTAGCTAAGGCAAGGATATTTCAATTAGCACCTCGTACTTTGGTTTTCCCAACACTATGGCTATGCTGTCCAGGTAACTTATTACTACTGCTTAGGGCTGGGGATGGCAGCATTTCTCACCGACTGTGTGGGTGGGTGGGTGGGTGGGTGAGAGGGAGGGAGGGAAGGAAGGAAAGAGAGAAAGAAGAGAAAAGAAACACTGGTAAGAACTCCCGCCTT
>JAUKNL010000084.1:0-410900 GCA_030765065.1 Deroplatys truncata | reverse complement strand
TGTCCCCATCATTTTAATTGTTTCTATTTTTGTGCTTCCCAACATTCTTAATGCTACTGCTTCTTTGTTTAGCTTGTCCCATTTTTTATTCCATATAACCTCTCTCCACCTTTTAACCTTATCACATTCTATTAGCCAATGAAAAGTATTATCCGATTCATCACACATAATACATCTCCCTGAACAATTATATCCATTCCTTTTTAAAAATATTACTCCTGTGCGCATCCACGCAAGACCTAATCTACCAAATTGATTGCATATATCTACATACTTCTCCCTTCCCCAATTTCTTTTAACTGATTTATACAAGATCAATGACCTTTTATCCTCAAAACTAGCCCATATCTCTTGTTTCTCGATATCTTCCACCCTCAATCTCACTTCTTTCCAAAACCCACTGTTATTATATTTATCTAATAGGAAAATATTCCTTATGGCAATTTCTTTTAGCACATTTCCCATTTATCCAATCTAACACTCTTCTCCTAAGACAGCTTTTTGGAACGGTATACATTCTTTTAATATATTACTATCTTCTAAATTTAAACATCTATACCAATACTTCAAAATTCTTTCCACTATTATACCTTTTCTCCCTACCTTTCCTAGCTCTGCCAGTGCCACGCCCCTTGGTGAACTCTTGGATAAACCCAGAACTTCTCTACAAAACATTCTATGGACTATATCAATCTTAATCCATCCCTTTGCCACCCCCATATTTCTATTCCATATAACATTTTTGACTCCACTACAGCTTCATATATCATACATACTGAGGCTTTCACGGCCGGCGTCATAACTAATAAAGGAATTACAACTATCTGGGCTTGTAGGCTGTGGTTTAGAAGGCATCATGGATACCGACGTTTTGCCAAGTACAGCACTTGGCATTTTCAGGGTGAAGTGAAGATGCCAAGCGCTGTACTTGGCGAAACGTCGGTATCCACGATGCCTTCTAGACCACGGCCTACAAGCCCGGATAGTTGTAATTCATTTATTAGCTTCATATAGCCTTTCCAACCAGTTCATTGGTAGCGTGGGTGTTTTGCACAAGCAACAGCCTTTTATGGCTAGTTTTCCTTTCAGTTGTGCATATTTAGATTGTGCTTCCCATTTCCCGTTGCTTGAGAATCTAATCCCCTAGTCAAATTCTTTTACCACCTCTATTTGCTCTCCATTTATATAGCATCTTTCCTCTCTTTTTAATTTTGATCCTTTCTTGAACACTATTATCTCGGACTGTTTTGTATTCACCTTTAGCCCCCATTCCATACAGAATTTAGCAATTTCATTAATAGCATGTTGCAACCCTATCACTGTTACTGCCCCGGCCACTAGATCATTTGCAAATAATAACCCTGGTATTTCCTTTTTCCCTATAACTGGACAGTGTTTATTACTTTTCATTATTCTATCTAAAATATCATCTATAAATAAGTTTAAATAATATTGGACTGAGTTTACAACTTTGCTGGTATATAATCAGTAGTATTATTTTTTCCACATTTTACACAAAATTTAATTCCTTCATACAATTTTTGTATTGCCTCGATGAATGCAGTGCTGACTCCTTTGTTCCTCAGTTTATATACCAAAGCATCTCTGTTTATAGTATCAAAAGCCTTCTCAAAGTCTGCAAAAAGTATATATACCCTACCCCTTTTATTTCTTAAGTATTTGTTTACTATGGTTTGAATTATCATTATGTTATCTATTGTTATTTTTCCTCTCCTAAAACCTGCTTGGTATTCTGATAGCTTATCTTCCCTCTCTGCCCACTCGTATAATCTTCTAGCTAATATACCAGTGTATATTTTGCCTAATATAGATAATAAACTAATTCCTCTGTAGTTGTATTTGTATCTCCCTTTCCTTTATACAATGGTGCAATAATGCTCACTTTCCAGCTCTCCGGTATCACTTTCTTCTCTTTGATTCTGTTAAATAGCTCTGTCAACAACTTTGTACCCTCTCCTAACTCCCCGAAATTTTTCCAAAATTCCCCCGGAATTCCATTGGTCCCTGTAGCCTTCCTCTGTTTTAATTTTTTTATTTCATACTCTACCTCTATGGTTGTAATCTCTTTGTCTAAGTGGTCCACTCTGTTCTCAAAATTTCCCCAATATACTTCACTTTTTTGAACTCTTCCTCCCCCCAACAAAGCTTCGAAATGATATTTCCATTCCCTTGGTGTTATCTTACTACCTGTTTCTTTCTGTACATTTCCGTAACAACTGACCATATATATTTATTTTCTTTCCCTCTGACTGCCTCCTAATCTTTTCTCCCATTCTTTGCTACCAATCCTTCTTTTTCTCATCTAGTAAACATTTATAACCCCTTTTATTTGCTAAACAAATTTGCCTATCTTCCTCCTCTTCTGACCTTCTCCATCTATCCATTTCTTTCATCACTTCTTTCTTAGCCTTTCCACTCTCATCATACCACCCACACTGATTTTCATTCACTTTAGGCTTCACTTCCATCCTGCTACCTGCCCACTTAACCATTGATTCTAACCTTTCCAATGCTCCCTCTATCCTCCCATATTGTAGTGCTTCTATAATACCAAGTTTCCTTAATTCACCACACTTTGAAGTCAAATTACACCTAAATTGTTCTGCGTTCTCCTCTGTCCATTAGTAACTTCTGATTGTTTTAATGCTAATTTTTCATCTTCCTCGTAACATAACCCTAGTCTTATTTTCCATCTTTAATGGAAAATGACTACTATTTGTTATTATGTTCATAATCTTGAATTCTTCCATCACCTCTTCAACTCCTATACTACATAGCATATAGTCAATTACACTTTGACCGATTACACTTACAAATGTAAACTCTCCCCACTGGTACTCTCCTTTGGACCCGTTACACATTATTAAATTATTCTGTTCGCAGAATTCTATTAGCTTTCTACCTTCTGCATTTATCACTTTATCTCTATTTCTCCTCTCCTTTTCCTAATTTTTTTCCCAGATACATTCATTTTCTACATTTAAACTTCTCGGATTATATTCCCCTACTCTTGCATTAAAATCCCCTACTACAATGAACTCTGTGTTAGGATTTTTGCTTCTTAATTCTTCCATACTATCATTCAGTCATATATAAATTGTCCTTATAAAATTCCGAGACTTCTGGTGGGTTATAGACTATGCCTAATCCTATGCAAACTTTCATTCCCTTTGCCCTATTTATCTTTATCCACATTATTTGGCCTTTCTCTATACTCAACCCTTCACACACATTTATTCCACTACTCTTGTTAATGAACGCTCCAATACCACCAGAGGCCCTCCCTCATTTGCTTTTCTTTTTACCAGATCCCCTATATAGTCATATCCTACCACCTCTATCTTCTAACTTTCATTCAACCAAGTTTCCACCATTACTATTATTTCACCTAACTTTAGCACTTCAAATACTTCGCCATTTATCACTTTTGATTTTAGCCCTTCCACATTAAATGACACCACCTTCAAATCTAGTCCCTATCTTGAATCCCTTCTTCCCTCTCTGAATTTTTCTAACTTTGCCCTATATCTAGTTTTCCTCTCCTGTGCCACCGGATCTTCTTTCTCCTCCTCTAATTCCAAGATACTTCCTTCTGGGGTTGACACCACTTTGAGGCCGCTTCCACTCGCGATCAACTGTTTTTCTCGATCAGCTGCCACCAGGGTTAACGCCTCTTGCTTCTCTCGTTCACTGGGTATGACGCATCTCCTCGGTGACGTCACGCCAGCTGCTTCATCCCTTCCACTGGCACCTCTACGCACGTGTCCCTCTCGTTCTTGGATTACGTCGGCCTGCTTCACTGCATTCACTTCCTCTGCTGAATTTGCTCTGCTTGTTGTTCGATCTGGAATCAAACGCTGACTCATATCCTGCTTCCTGCCGTCTATCCACAATTCTAGTCCTCTTACAAATGATTTTTTTCCTTCTTGCCTGGCTTGATTCATTTTCGCTAATAATAATCTTCTTATCTCTCTCTCTCTTCTTTTCCAACAACAAAAATTCTCATTCTTTTCAATTTTCTTCCGTTATTCAAAACTGCCCATTTGATTTTATTAGTTGCAAATTTTACTACTATAGGTCTGGCTCTGTTGCCCCTTCTTCTGATTCTAAAACACGTTATAATTTCTCAGCCTGCCAGCTTTATAACATTCGTCTTTCTAGTATTTCCTCCACTGCTTGCTCTAGGCTTTTCTCTCTGTTTTCCTCCACCCCGAATATCACTATATTGTGTCTTCTTGTCTCCATTTTCATATTCTGTTCCATTTTGTTCGATCTTTCTCTACAGATGTGAAGTTCTTCATGCACTTCCTTGGTCGTAGTGAACAGCATTCCTTTCAATTCTTCTATCTTTCTATCGATATTTAATTCTATTCTCTTTTCTATTTTCTTCAGATCCACTATATCCTCTGAAATGATTTTTAATATTGTCATCTGTGTCATTCCTTCAGGTTCTGGGTTTAATTCTACCCCTCCAATAACCAATAATACTGGCAGGATCGCAAACAACCATAGGTATTCCTTTGATACTTGGTTCCTTTTCTCTTCCATATTCATTTTATCGTTTGTAAAGCACCCGATTCTGGCCCTATACACTTCCAAATCTACCCCCATTTTTCTTTTTTTCCGATCTTTCCAGGAGCGCTGCGTATACACAACCGCTCGTTTCCCTGCTCACACTAGACTCCTACTTTTTGTAAGAGCTTCCTTTAATTCATCATATTCTAACTTATCCACTAGGTTATGAAGGTTCAATTCTGCATCAGTCTGTTCTTCCTCCTTTACATCAGTGTGCCATAAGCCTTTGCAAAATGTTATCCATTCCCTGGCATCCAAGCTTTGTAGATTTGCAGCATCTTTTTCTTCTTTGTTTAAATGTTTCATTATTTTATATGCCATGTTTTGTCTCCCGTGGATATCATATTCGATATCTAATATATATTTTTCCCAACTTTCTTTGTGAGCTCTTTTCACCAAAACTTTTATTATTCTTGATTTTTTTGGGCTAACCATTTAAGGTATAATTTCTTTTTCTCTTTTATTGCTTCATTTAGTTTTTCATTCCAAGTATAGAGTCCTTTCTTTTTAAAATATTTCTTCTGTTTCCCCAGTACTTCCTCAGTTACTTTTATAATACAATCTTTTAATTCTTTCCATTCCATTTCTATATCTGTACTTATAGGTTTGCTTCCTAGATTTTGTTTAATTCTTCTCTGATAGAGTTCTCTAATCGAAGGGTCTCTGAGTAAATTAGTTTTCCAACTCGTTTTACTTGGACCTAAATTATGTTGGTTAGATTTATACCATTTTGTTTTTAGCCCTATTCTTCCTCTAACAAGAAAGTGATCCGATCCTATATCTTTACTTCTTAACACCCTTACGTCTTTGAAACATTTCCCTAACTTTTCATTTGTAATGAAAAGGTCTATTATTGAGTGACTCCCTTGAGCTGCCCATGTATATTTGTTAATTTCTTTGTGCTTATAGAAGGAATTCTCTATTTTTAACACATTGTAGTTAATGAAGTCTCTCAACAGTTTTCCATTTTCCAAGAGGTCCTTACCAGGTACTACTTCCCGGGTCAGGAGGACCTGGAGCATCACGTCAGCAGGGTCGCTACTCCCTGAAGTAAAGCTAACTCTGAGAGAAGCCTACCCATTACCGTAAATTTACATACAATAAATACTGACTTACGATAAGTAATAGGATACTTACAATAAATTTATCCTATAATTGCCAAGTCCTATACTCGCAAGTGCACAAATTTGTGCTCTGATTGAGCATGCAGTGTAGTTTAAGGGGGTTGAAAACAAAGTAAGGGTGGCTTTTAAAATTGTTGAGTACTATATAATTTAAAATAAGGATTAGGTGGTTTTTCATATTTTTGTGCAACATTTTGATCATATGGTTTAAACATATGGTCAAAATAAGGAGTTGAAAAATATGGTATGGGATTTTGGAGTTATAAGGTAGGTAGCTTATAATGTTTTTTGGTCCTATAGTATGTGCATAGAAAGTTTTACCTACATAGGTCAAATAATGTTGAGTTGTATGTTTGGGGTTGAAAATATGGGTAGCTCATTTTTTGTCAGTTTTCTTGATAAAACTTCAATGAACTATGAGGAAAATATGGTGATATGAACAATAATAACCCCCTCAAACTCACCCTAAAATAACTGAATTTTTAAAATACTTTAAGCCTCCCCATTTGTCCCTTTGGGCTCAAAGCCATTAAAAATCTGCCACATTTGCAATAAAATACCATTAGTAATCTCTTGATATACATATTCAATGAAAACAGGATTGAAATTTGGTGACATGAATATAAAAAAACCCTTTAACCTCCAGATTTCAAATTTTTGAAAACATTACATAGCTTGTGACCATCTAGAAGAATAGAGCTTTTTGGTGAAAGAATATATATATCTCACCCACACACACAATCTCTCTCTCTCTCTCTCTCTCTCCCTCCCCTCTCATATTAGAATAGAGCTCGCACATCTTGTATAGCCTAGTAGTTGCAGTAATTTGTATCACAAATTATTTAAATGTAAAGAGTGATTATAGTGTGAATATGCATTTTTGTGTGACATTGATTTGAGATGTTTGTTGATTGTAATTATTGTTGAGAAGTAAGTTTATACGGCCGTACTGAAACTGACAATAATAGCGTGCAATAATGCAGCGAGGGGGTGAGCTGTTTATCATTATTAGAGACGAGGAAATTACGTAATATTAGCGTGTTTTTCTTTAGAATTTGCTGGAACATTTTCCCTAGAGCATATGTGTTCATAATTTTCATTGGATATAAAAATAGACACTAATGTTGGCGCGTTTTATTAGCCAATTGCAGCTCAGTTATAATCTTTAGGCATATCGGGGTGTAGGAGTATAAAAAGGGCTAGGTTAGAGGTAAAGTCCTTCAGTCCGTCAGTTCATCGAAAACATTTGTACGTTACACGTCGCCTTCAGTCCAGCAGAAATATTTTTACAGTACACGTCGGCTTCAGTCCATCAGAAACATTCCTGTATTACACGTCGCTGAATGCCTCGCATAATTTATCGATTCGCAGGTTACGCGTAGCAAAGTTATAAAAAATCCCAAGTGTTGTAAAGTTAATTACACGAAAAGTTGAAGTACGTGAATTAATAATGGGCAATAATGAAGTTATTATAACAGTTTCAGTTTGGCGAGTGTCAAGATCAATGTGTAAATGTGATAGTGAATGTGTTCGACAATAAAAGTGTAAAAGAAATTCCTTCATCAGTGTTATCTTTGGATAAAAGACTCCTTTCCGTTTACACAACCTGTATAAAGATCATAGCTAGCTGGAGGACAGTGAACCAAAATCAAATAAAATAACAGGCGCTCAGTAAAAGATAACACGAAGTGACCGCGACAAATTATATTCAATACGTGCGGCAAATAAACAGTAGCATTCTTTCAAACAAACACTAATACCGCTGCAAATTGCTACCCCCAGGTGGAGCTAATAAACCTAACAAAGAATCACGTCACAAAATGGCTTCACAACGTGGGGGAAAACACAAGTAAACACAAATACACAAATAACATTAATAATACCGTCACAAATTGGCTCCCAAACGTGGGGCTCAATAAATAACAAACATTACAAGTAATACCACTTCATAGTGTCTTAGCAATCTTTTGTTTGGCTCCCAGGTTGTTAGCATAATGAGAGCTTAATCTCTTAATTCTCCTTCCTCATCCCCATTCTGTGTTCCTTTCCTTACTTTCTTCACTATCATAATCCATTTTTCCTTAACTTTCCTTAAAATCTCCCACATAGCCTTACACCTCTTCTTTCCCTTTACCATCAGTACTTTTATGGACATGTTTTCCTGCTTCATTCTGTCCCATTTTGAGTCTCAAATTTCTTGGCTTCATTTTTTTCAACCCTTTACATTCTACAAACAGCAAACTATACTTTCCTGTTCTCCACACTTAACACATATTTTTGGTTCTCTACCTCTTAAGCTTTTTAAGAACAATACCCCTGTTCTCATCCGTGCTAATCCTTTTCTTTTCTATTACAAAAGTCAACTTAACCTTCTCTCACGGCTATCTGTTTTATATAATCTTTAGGATTTTTTTTTACTTTCTAAACTTCTATGGCTTGTTTGTTGAAGTTACCTAGCAAGCGTTGCTTTTGACCTGAAAATAGAACTTTCCACGTTGTAGCATCAGATCTGTATGGTATGTGTCCTACCAAAACCTCTTTTGCATGGTTTTTCTTTTTAGTCAATATAGAAGGTCCATGAAAGCTGTAAGTAGGGTATTTCATATTATTCACTAGTGTAAGGCAACATGAATTTCTCAATACTGTGCATTGCAATTGTGATTATTTATTTTACACTTTTGTATGTGATATTATTTGGTCTACATTTTATGATTAATCTGAATCCCTCTGCCTAATAAGGGAAAAGGGAGGCTGATAAGTAATATATATTTTGTTTACATAAAGCACATATAAAGTGGCATTGTGGCTGAGTAGTTAAGACCGCTCGCCTCTCACTAAGGCGACCCAAGTTCAATCCCAGAGACCCGCATGCAGGATTTGTAGTGGACAAAGATGCATCTGGCTTCTCTGGTTTCCCCTGCCATATTTCATTCCACTGGTGCTCCATCATCACCTTTTCTATCATTCATTGTCTACATCTATCATCCACTTCCTTGCTCTCAGCTCGGGTGTGTGGCAGATCACCCACCCTCTGCCCCGGGTGTTGTCATATGTACTAGGGAGTGTGAGTCCTTGGCTCGGGTAGGCGTTAACGAGAGAAGGCTTTGGCCCAGTTGTGCTGTTTCCACCTTGTACTTAGTTTAAAGCACGAATAAAGTCAGAAATCAATTATTGGAATGCAGATACATTGTGAAGTTGAGCCTTTGAACCTAAAATAAGTATCTATTTCTACAAGGAGAAAAAGAAATTTGTGCACTCAGCATTCAATTGTCCCTTGAAGGAATGTTAAGAGCAGCCGTAGTTCCAGAAAGCCCCTGGCAATGGCGGCAGTTTCAGCAGGCAAGCCGTCACATATGTGTGTCAACCTGTATGCGTGAAAGTCTGTGTGTTGTCTACAGACAAGTGAAGTAGCTATCGCTTCCTTAGAGGTGGTGTTTTGCAATTGTGTATAATTTAGCGTATAATGTGTAAGGATATAGATGTCTTCTAACCGTTCCAAAGTTTATCGAAGAACCTTATGAGGTCAAGCTAGGGCAATAGTAGCCAATGTATTAACATTTATGCAACAAGAAGTGAATGGAGACAGTTTTATAATCCCCAGGAAGAAAATTCACGGGCGTGTTGCAGTTACAACAGGTTGTTTTGAAATCTACAATTAAGAAAATAAAGGAGGAGGTGAATGAGGTGCGGCCTGGCACAGTTTCACATTCAATACTCCAAAACGAAACAAAAACCGGCCGAAGCCATGTGCAGATTAAGATGATTTTGATATGTGTATAGTGGTTAGGACCGTAAATTAATTTTACATTCATGAAAAGAGAGTTCCTACGGTGAGAGCTGTGATGTATAAAATGAGAGAAACAATCGGTTTTATTCGAAAAGAATCAAGTTTACTAAAAGTATTAAGGCGCCTAGGGTTTCGGCGGTGAAAGGCACAATATAAGAACTGCTCGTCTGTCGTTTTTACGGGCTATTACAAGATGCTGCCAGGAGGGTTGTCCTATTGTGTACACTGATGAAACGTACACAGTTCACACACAAAAATTAAAGCATGGAGCAATGATAATTAACAAGGCTATATGGTGCCTACTTCCAAAGGACAGAGACTGATAACACTGTGCAACACAAAATTTGTCTTTTTTATGAAAATAGGTGTATTAGGTAGACTGTTTAATGGTAAGAATGAATCTGTAATTAGATTTTGTCTATCGTGTACTGTTTTTTCGAAAACCAAAAAAGAAAAATCCTTTACGAATGCTATTTTAACATATACGAGGTGTGATCAAAAAGTAACAGAAATTTTTTTTTCTTAAAGAATTTTTATTTAATCATCAACATCAACTTTGTCCACTTCAAAGTAATTCCCTTCAGATATAATACACTTGTGCCAAAGCTTTTTCCAATCTTGGAAGTACTTCTGAAACTCACTTTTCATATGGTATTCAGCTCCTCCAGCAATTCTGTTTTTATCTCATCAATGATGGCAAAACATCGTCCTTTTATGGTTCTCTGCAGCCTCGGGAATAAAAAAAAGTCACAGGGGGCCATGTCCGGCGAATACGGTGGCTAAGGCAGCATAATGGTTTTGTTTTTTGCCAAAAAGTCACGAACAAGCATTGAGGTGTGAGGAGGTGCATTATCGTGATGCAGTTTCCATGAGTGGTTTTGCCACAATTCTGGTTTTCTTTGGATTGCTTCACGCAAATGGGTGTAACTTCCAGGTAGCATTCCTTATTGACCGTATGACCACAAGACAGGAACTGCTGATGCACTATTCCATTGTAATCGAAGAAAACAGTGAGAAGAAGCTTCACATTTGATCAAACTAGTCAAATTTTTTTCAGTCTTGGCTTTTCAGGCAGTTTCCATTGGGACAACTGGGCCTTAGTTTCGACATCATACAAATGGAATTAACGGAGACCGGGAGATCCATGGTTCAAATCCCAGTTATGGCATTGAATTTTTCAGTCTCTGATTCTACCTTTCCAAATCATACAAATGTTTCATCACCTGTTTAGAAGCTCTGGATTGTTTTTGACTTCATTCAGCAATTCCTGAGCGAGTCTACCGACGTCATTTTTGCTCGAAATTCAACAATTTTGGAACAAACTTTGCTGCTACACGTTTCATGTCCAAAATATTCGAAAAAATTGCTTGGCATGAGCCAAAGGATATGCCGACATCATCAGCAACCTCTCTGATGGTGATTTGGCAATTTTCCAGAACCATTTTCTTTATTTCTTCTACATTGTTGCCAGTGATTGATGTGCTAGGGTATCCAGGGCAGTCATCGTATTCAACGCCTTCTCAACCCTCTTTGAAATGTTTATACCACTAGTAAACTCTTGTCTTACTCATAGTAGATACCCAAAAGCCACAGTCAACATTTTGAATGCAGTGCTGCACTTTATTCCGTTTCTCAAGTGAAATTTGATGCAAATTCTTTGATCCATCTTTTTTGAAAGCAAAAATTTGCAGAGCACATATAACTTTTTCGACTGTCACCAATAAACTAAATATTCAAAACAGTTGAAAATGCAAACATATATCAGGAACATGTGTACCAACGAGATAAAACAAAAGTTTTGAACATCGGATGTATAAAGCTCGCGAAATTAAAAAATGACCGTTACTTTTTGATCACACTACATATGTATTACATTAATTGAATCTCCTGCTTTCCACATACTACGTCAATTTTGTTTTTGTTTTTCCATCTTTCTTTCTTAGGAGGTGGGTTGAAATGCTGCCATCTGTATTTAGCATTTTATAACTAATGATATTTCATTTATTTTCAGTCCGTTGGTTTCCTGTTGGTGTTCAAGGAGTGAGCTAGTGTTTCATAATTCTGCTTCAGAAGAGTTTGAAGGATAGCAATTATACTATAATGCCACGTCAGTGTGTAAAGTTCTCATAATTCTTTTTGTTATGTATGTGGAGATAACCTTCAAGAGCCAAAAGTTAAAATTACACCTCTAGTTGAAAGCCATGTGAACTGTATTTTGGATGTCGTGTGGGAGACAAGATAAGTCATTTGCACCTAACATATGCGCAATTCATGCTCTAGAAATTTGAGAAATTGGCTACAAAGTAAATGTAATGCAATGAAATTTGGTGTTCCTGTGATTTGGCGAGAATCTCGGGACCATGAAACAGATTGTTACTTTTGTTTGGTAGATATAAAAGGATATACTTCAAAATCCAAAGAGCAGATCCTAATTTACCTTCAGCCATCCGACCAGTTCCTCATTATGAACACCGTCCTGTGACTAGTCTCTACAGCAGTACACTGTTTCAGAAGAAGACACACCCAACATCTCAGGCTGTAGCAGTCCTACTCGAGATTTAAATTGAGTTTTATTTATGGACACTCTTTAACTACTATGGTTCTTAGCGTCCCATTCTATATTGGGCATGAAACACCAGTAATTTTGCTCAGAGGCCTCTTTATCAGGCTTGAGGTTCTTTTACGTGCCGTAAATCTATGACAAGGGACCACCGGCTTTACTTCCCTTCCGAAGGAAGCTGTGCTAACAATTTTTACGCCCGAAAAAATCCATCGCCCATCCGCCGGGTTTGAACCCGCGACCTTGGGAACTAGAGGCTAGCATGGTACCACTAGTCCATGGAGGACGACGTCCTACTTGAGATCCAGAGTTTCAGCCATCTACACCATCTTTTACCGTGTAATCACCAGGTGTTCTCACAAAATGCCCTCAATGATCTTGTGAGGGACTTAAACCCAAATGTTAAGCAGAATTGTTGGGCTCTAAGACTGCAAGAACAGAATCTTTTAGATATCCATGTTAAAATAACTTCATTTAAAAACGATTACTGAATATTTTTCTGAGAATGAAGGAATAAGTTTTGCAATGATGTGAATGGCTTATTTCAAGGTTTGGGACGTGAACATTATCCAGAAGATTGGCACTTATTTATTGATTCCTCCAAACTAAGTCTAAAAGGCAGTACTTATCCATATTGGCAATATTTTCCCATCTGTTCCTATCCATATGCCATTCATACAAAGGAAACTTTTGAGGTTATAAATGCAATACTAAGGTGCATTGAATATACTTTATACAAATGGCATATATGTGGAGACTTGAAAGTTATTGGACTCTTACTTGATATGCAACAAGGGTATATTAAATACTGTTGTTTTTTAAGCGAGTGGGATAGCCGCAACAAAGCAAATCACTATATTTGTAAAGAATAGCCTGCAAGACACGCCTGGAGTCAAAAGTGTTTCCCATGAACCACTTGTGAACCTTCAAGATGTCTTCCTACCACCTCTACACATCGAGCTCTGACTGATGAAAGTATTTGGAAGGCACTAGACAGAAAAGGACAAGCTTTCATGCTTTCAAATAAATTCCCAAACCTAAGTGATGCAAAGATTAAGGAAGGAATGTTTATTGGCTCACAAATAAGAGCAGTCTTCCAAGATGAAGACTGTGAAAATAAACTGTTGGAAGCGGAGAAAATGGCTTGGCTTGCATTTAAATCACTATGCACAAACTTCCTTGGGAATAAAAAATCAGTAAACTATGAAGTAATTATAAGTGAATTATTACACTACTTTCATGTTATGGGATGCAATATGCTGTTGAAACTATATTTTCTGGACTGTCATCTGGACTTCTTTCCAAAAAACCTTGGTGGTGTTAGCGATGAACATGGTGAGAGGTTTCACCAAGAAATATCAGGCTTTGAAAAATGATTCAGTGGAAGATGGAATGCAAGTATGCTTGGTGAGTATTGCTGGTCAATCATGGTAGCCCAGAAGCTGTTCATAAATGCAAATGATCAACGAAGATATTTTAATTTGGTGTTCTTTGCAATGGTTATGTTTGTCATTATAACTAACTTTTACAATTAAAAAGTGTCATTAAAAAAAATTGGTTTGTGATAGAAAATTTTGGATTTCAGAAATGAATTCAGTACATCTTAATTAGTTAAAATCACATAGTTTCATTTAATGGAAAAAGGTTTAAATTTGTTGCACAGTGTAATTATACACATGGGAACAAAAGGGTTTCATTCCTGATGGTCTGCTAGTCTTCAAATCAAACACACAAAACGAAGACTGTCATAAGGAAATGAATGCAGAAAATCACATGTAGTGGATGAAAGAGAAATTAAAGCCAAATCTTCCTGCAAAATGTGTTGTCACTGACAATGCCTCTTATCATAATGTGACTAAAGAATAAGCATCCCATGTCTTCAAGCAGAAAAATGGATACGCAAGATTGGCTCCTCAAAAACCAAATTCAATTCTGAACTGATATGTGAAACCAGAGTTGTACGGCCTTGTAAAGCTGCATAAGTCAAGGCACAAGAATTACATTCTAGAGGGAATTTTAGAAGAAGATGGGCACTAGTTCTTCGCTTGCCACCATATCACTTGGACCTAAACGCAATTGAGAAAATTTGGGCAAATATGCAAATGGATTGCACTTCATAATGCAACATTCAAGATGGACAATGTGTGGCAGTTGTGTGAATGGCGGTTCTCAGAAATAGGAGAAAGAGAATGGAAATCAGTGTGTCAGCATGTCGAGAAGGGGAAGAGCATTATATTCAAGCAGATAGATTAGCGGAACCTGAAGTTGAGAAGCTAATATTTAGTGTTAATGGTGGTAGCAGTAGCAGTGACACGACACCGATGACTCATTGGTTACTGACTATAACGATGAATGCCATTCCAGTTTGAAGGACCTCAGTGAAGCAGATTGATGATTTTGATGGTATCACAAAACTTCCCAATCCCCTTAGAGCACCCCTCCAATGCTACACATCCTGTCACTTCCACCGAGTTGATGCGACTTGCTTCTAAGGTAAGCTATTTTAAATCCCAGGAACTTTATGGAAGTATGGCTACTCTAACAACTAATTGTCTTAACTTTCTACCTATTATTCAGAAAGTAAGACAAAACTTGCCTCAGTGATTCGAAACAGTTCACATTCCAGACATGATGGCAGTATTCTGTATTATTACTGAGCAATTCCATGCATAACAGACTGACATTCACAATACATTTTTCCGGATAAACCAAAGGCTTACACCAATGAGATGATTGGAATATGAGTTTTGACCGCATCATTCAATAGAGAAAACACAGTGGATTAAAATGACTAAAAAATATTTAAAACAAAATTTATATGAAATATTTATTCATAAACATTTTGTAACAGACTGACGATTTGTTAATTCTCCAAGGCCAAGTAGGGTAATTCTAAATTTCTCTGAAAGTTTAATCCAAAAAGAGTTTTCAAAAAATCTGTTTGTAGGGGAGGAATGAAGTTTTATTAGAAGGTTTTAAAAATAAAAAATATTCCAATTATTGAAGAGTTCGAATCCAAAATGTGCTTCATAACCGATTGACCTCTCTCGGTCACAAACTGACATTTGTAAAATTATGCATATTATATTGCACCAGTATAACAGCAATGTACAATTGTTAAAATGAAATGACACGATGCATAAAGAAAATAATATATTATTACATATTATTTTATTCACTGTTATTTAAATTTCTGCAGGCCTGTTTACAATTAATATTCATTTCAGTACTCTGGAATTTGAACAATAGTATTTGGGTAAAAATGTATTTGTAATAAGAAGCTTCTTTATATGACACTTTCATGTTAAAGACACAGCACAGACAGAGAGAGAGAGAGGGAGAGGGAGTGGGAGATGGTTGTCAGCATTGCTAACTTATATACCTTTAGATTTTATAATGAATGAGGATATTCTTCTACTTTTAAACCAATAAATACTTAAATTTGGCACTATGGTTCAATTTAAAGCAATGGTTTTAATATTAGTTTGCTGCTATGAGATTTGAGCTGTACTGCTCAAAGAAGAATTCAATTACAGATTGCAGTGCTGGGGAAGACTTATGCATCAAAGATGAAAGTTGTCTGCTAGCAACAATTACTATTGTCCATTCCAAACCAGAGTTCCCTCTGATGTAAACAGAAGCACGTGCTTCGGCTTGTCACAAACCCAAGAATATACTCTTACGCCAACGTAAATAGTTCCTTAATACATGTATTGTATATGAAATATTAGAGCAGGAAAGGTATAGAACTGCACAGTTTATTGCGGTTATCATAAGAACTCATCGTTAAAGGTAATGGATATATACTAGCTGTTAAGAGATTACAAAATACTGTTTTCGTCTGCTTTGCGCTAACGCCGAGAGCATCTTGCTTGTTAATACCAACCGTAACGCATGACTGCCACTCTCTTACATATACAAGAAATGCAGCAATGAATTCCCAGAGGTGCTATCTGAGTACCAAATAAACACTTTGCGTAACACAGGATATATGATAAGTGAACAGTCATTCATAACACACTAACACATATATGCTCAGCTCAGGTCAAATCTTGTGATTTAGTCAGTTGGTATTTGAGCTCACATGGCAGAGGAAGGTGCATGTAGTGCGAATAAACTGTTCAAACACACAGAAGCGGTAAACAGTTAAAAAGTGGCTAAAAACAAACAATACTTCATATATTCAACTCACTATTACAAAAATACCCGACACTTGCATTATTGCATATTACAAAACTAATATCGGATTTTACAGGCGTTTCAGTGAGAAGTATAACCAAAGCGAGCAGGCAATATAAACAGACATAATACAACATAGAAGAGGATAAAATGTGGGAACTTGTTTTAAGTGCGACAATGCTGTGGAATTGTGGATAAGCTTGTCATTATTTTGGAGAGTAGTTCTGCTTCTGATATGGCAGCTGAGCCATCTTCGGAGGATTCGGATTTGGGTGTTGCACTTTTGCCCGAGGATTGTGATCAATGTAAGTAAAATGTTCATTGCCGCATACTTATAAAATCGATTGTTACCTCAGGTTGCATTTTGAACTATGATTCTCACGCAGGGCGCCTTTTTATAGATTAAATAGTGTTCAACAAGCACGTGGGAGGGGAACAAGCAGCCATTATGGGCGGGGATTGCGAACTACTTTCGCGCGGATAATACAAAGAGTTTGTTTTCAGTGAAAGGCACTCTGGTTTGGAATGGACAATAGTCCTTGTACCAAATGCGTCTTCTGCAGTCTGCGCTATTTGCAACTTTCTTGTGAAACACATAGCCTCAGTTATTTACGTGTTACCTTAGATGAAGGTGTTTTTTTTTTTTTTTGCACGAGTGTTTTACCATGTTATTATTGCTAGATTTAGCCTTGTAGTTACTTCTACTGTTATAATATGTATGTTAAAGAAGAATGAATTATACACAGGCGATATTTAGCACTAGAGTTTGCAGTAGTAGTACAGAGTCAGCTGCTGCTTTTAGTGGGGAGAGTAAAAGTTTTAAAAAGCTTTTGGGATAAGTATGCTGCTTACCCATTTAGAATGTCTCAGTTCTCTTCCCCTGATGACAGCTACCGAGGAATGCCCAATATCAATGGACTGTTTGTTGTGCCTAGCAATATTAGAGCCCTGATCTCAGGACTTTCTTACTAAAGGGGCAGCTAAATTTTGGTATTTTAACAGTATTGCTTGGGAAGCTTCATCCAAAGATTTTATGAGTCCAGCCTCCATTCTCTTTTTATTCCTACAGAGGACAATGAGTGGTCCAGTGTATTATTTCAGTGTTGATTCCAAAGGATGATCAAGTGTATAGAGCCTGGGGTGAGGGGGGGGATCTGAGAAATGATATGTTTCAACTTTTAACATCTGGGCTTATCCAGAAACTTTTTCTATGTCCCTTGTACTACCAGACCTCTATTTAATTTTAAATAATAGAATTTAGCAATTCCAAGTTCTGGGGAGAGTAGATATATTATGTACCTTCAATAGGAGAAGCAGGCCTAGTCCTGCTTCGTCTTGAGCCAGGGGTGAAGAGAGGTCGAGGTTTATAAAGATCATCACTGGTGTATCGCTGGGCTCCGCTACTCCTGCAAGAAAGAAATGCAAAAAAAAAAAAAAAAAAAAAAAATGTTGGATGTTCCAAACTTCATGGAATTATTTGTACTTTCTTGAAAGGACATTGTGTGTAAATGTCATAATTAATTCAGCTTGATCAAATTATTAAGACTAATCATTCTCATTCACCTAATTCTTGAAAATACGTTCTTTTTACATACATCAATTATTTTATTTAAAACGCTAAATATGAACAAATGTTATTAACTCCTAGAATTTAGCACACATTTTTTCAAAACTATTAGGCTGTACGTTTTACTTACATAGAAATTTAGAAGCATATTCAGTGATTTATGTCAAACCAATCCCACCTCTTTTGCTATAATTATTAATGATTCATTGAGATTTCAAGTACTGCCTCATTCATTCTGATTTAGAAGCTCTAGTTCCTTGGATTAATCAAATTTTAAGACAAAAATAAAGCTTTTTTCTTGTCAAGACATCTTACCAGAAAATCGATGCTAATCAAATTCTACAAGACACTGCAATACACAATGGCATCTAAAAGGGCAATCCCAGCAATAGTGTACAGTGCATATTATATCCTCCTGTTTCTGTGAAAGTGGCAGCTGTAAATGAAGGATTCAAGAAGTACTGATTTATCAATCTTCTTTAAAATAAGAAGGAAATTAATTGTAATCAGGTTTAAATTATTGTAAGTGTTGAGCCAATCATGGCTCCCTCCCTAAGTATGAGTAGCTACTATAGCAGATATGGGTCAAGTTATATAACGACACTTTGGAGTTATTGAGTACAAGATTCGGCCCCTGTTTCAACCAAGCCAGCAACCAATTTGGCAAATCTCGTTACTGGCTACCACCAGTTTAAGCTTCATATGTTCTCACATCAGAAGCAGATACATTGTGAATGCTTAAGCATGGATACACAAATTTATTGCAAATTATACCATGTTAGCTACTCCTAATAAAGAATCGCTCGAATTACAACCAGAATTTCAGACGATGGAATCTGATAGATCGGCTTTGCCTGCTTGAGCATTGCCAGTAGCTTCAGCCCCATTTAACTTTTAGCCATTAGAAAATTGACCACCTGGCGCAGAAATTACTTCCTCCTAAACCAACTTTAGTGAATTCTCCAGTTCAGTTGTTGGACTTTTTCTCCATCTTTATGATTCCTTGGCAGATATATTTTCTACCTCGGTAGATTTTTATAAATTATGATTAACTATTCTGTAAGACAAAATTGTACATTTAGTGATAACAGCATTAGTCTGAGTTTAGTATTGAGGTCTTTCACGATTTGGTTTTGTATTCTTTCTTCCCTCCTAGGATACGATGTTCGTTTTTGGCTTTCATATTATTATGCAATACAAGCACACAGGAAAATCTTATTATGTCATTGATTGAGTTCGTAAATATGCATGCATATTTTGAGATCCAGAATCGGAAGTTCAAATTTATGCACTCAATCTTTCCGATTTAAATGATATTACACGGGTTAAATGTGCCTTTGTTACTCGACCAACTTCTTTCACTGACTGCAATCAGATATTTGCTGGATACAAGTTGAAGGCACGAGTACTGCTAGTGTTTCAGTCAATCTACACAGTCGCATGCTACCTATTTCATCTTTGACTTCCAGTAATATTTCCTGTAATTTTCAGCGAACTTCACCCTTACGTTGCGCATTTTGCCAGAGGTTAGGGCATATTATTGCTAATTGTTTTCAGCATAGATGTCAAAATCAAATTAGGGAATTTCGTCCATCCTGACTATTACTTCGAGAATCCTCCTTTTCTGGAGGATTCTCATCCATTACTGGTGTATCTTTTGTTCCTCTTCCGATAATTTTGGTGGCTTACGGTACACATAGTATATCCGTCTTAATGGATTCAGGCAGTGCCTTAAATTTGGTAGATTCTGAATTTTTTAATAAATTGCTGTATTCATTATGGGTTACCTTTGAACCACAACATGATTCAGTGGTTTCCGTATCTGGAGCACCAGTATAACTTGTAGGTACAGTTAAATTACATATTAAAATCCACAAATTTTCTTGGGACGTACATTTTTCCGTGCTACCACATTTGACTTACCCTTTAATTTTGAGTAGTCCCTTTATGCAACATCTATAAATTTTGTTAGGTTTTTCTGTCTTTATAGTTAAATTTGCCTTTAATCCGCTCCATTCTTTGAAGTTTTCATTGGATTCCCGAATACTTGCATGTTTACACTCTCTGCAGGAACCATCAAATTCTATGGGAGTTGATTTGTTACCCTTGTCAGAATTTGAACAGCAGGGATTACAACATGTGTTAGTGGATTATACCGATGTCTTGACAGATAAAATAGGTCTTGTGCATGACTTGTGTTATTAGATTATTAGATTATTAGATAACACACTGGTCTGTAGTCCACCATATAAGCTTTCACCTCCTAAGATGATTATTCTTCGGGATTTGATTAATTGTATGTTATAGGCAGGAATTATAGAACCATCCAATAGTTCCTATGCGAATCCATGTTTTCTTATTCCCAAACCTGACAACTAAGTGCATTTAGTGGTGGACTATCGTAGATTCAATAAACATATAGTTTTGGATTCTATGCCTCTACCTCAGTTACATAATGCAGCGCATTATTTTAAAGATGCCAAAGTTTTCATGACTTTAGACCTGAATCAGACATACTACCAAATTTCGTTCGATCCTTCTTCGTGTCCTTTCACTGCCTTTGTTACTCCCTGGAATTTATACCAATTTCACAGAGTCCCTTTTGGGATATCAAGGAATGCGCAGGTGTTCTCCCGTTTGTTGGACCGTATATTTCATAAATTTTAATTTTGGTTAGTCTTTAATTATTTGATGATCTCGTAATCTATTTTCTGATTTTGCAACTCGTTTGCATCATCTTCGTTTGGTTTTGATGATCTTTGATAAGCTGGTCTCACCGTCCGTCCAAGGTCACATTTGCTGTGTCCCAGATATCTTTTTTGGGGCATTTAATTTCACTGGCTGGAATATCTATCGATCCGGCTAGAACCTTGGCTATTTGCAATTATCCAGTGCCTTGCTTGCAGAAGCAATGGCTTCTTTTCTTGGGATCGTTTCCTTTTTTTCTAAATTCTTACCATGTTTGGCCACTATTGTTGAGCCCCTTTATGCCTTGCAGCGTAAACATGTGCCTTTTGTTTGGACTTCTAAACAGCTACATGTGTTTGATTCTTTGAAACAGGCCTTAATGAATCCACCGATTTTGGCCATGCCGGATTTTAATTTTCCATTTATTTTGCAAAAATTTATACAAAATTTATGAGGCTGGTACCTGTTCACGCCTCTACTACATTTAATACCATTAATGTTTCGTCTGGCATTTTTGAGTCATTTCGCTTGCCACAGACAATCGTATCTGATAACTAGGGCTGCGACATCGGAGATGTTACATTTGTTTAGAGGCATCTTGTAGTCAACTGTTTAAAAGAGGGTTACCTGTACAGTTAAGTCAAGTGTATTGCTGCACAGTGTTCATGTAGAAGAAATACCAAAGCAAAGGGTAAGAAAGTTAACAACATTGCAAAACTATATATTGCAGTATGGGGAAAATGTTTTATGTATTATTAATGAAAACCTTTATTGCAAACTTTGCAATGGCTCAATTGCTTATGCGCATAGTAGATTGAGTAATGAGTGAAGACATGTCAACACAGAAACGCTGCATTGTAAAATGTGAGGATAAACTGCTACAGCAAGATGATGACTGAGTGGTCATGCATGCAGGCTCTAGAGCCCATTGATACAGCAAAAGTCACCTCCATCAAATCAAACGTTTAATGAACTATGTGCGGCATTTATTTCTGCTGATATTCCCTTATATAAACTACAAGATACAAAGTTGCGGGTTGTGATTCACTGCATGAAATGACATAGAATCTTATCCATGTGCACATTGTGACATAGCTTTTTGCATAATGATTTAATAAAGACATTTCAGTTATTTAAGTCAGTTGTATATGTTAGTATTGCAGAAATAAAGTACATGTTCACGAGACATGTGTAATTCTTCTTTATAGATGTAGCGCATGCAGTCAATGTCACCCCTTATCGCTACACCCTTACCTTCCTATTCTATACGTTTCCTTCACATAGTGACTCCGATGTTGGAGTCCTACTGATTACGCATCGTAGTTTTGAGCAAGAATTCTCCGTATTTTTCTTTTTGAACATGGTATAGACTTCTTCACACTTCTCTGTATTATCCGAGGCTGTTCTTAGCCGAATGGGTTAACCGCAACCTTAAGAGCACACTAATCGCATTTCATTCTGGGACACCTGTTTGCCTCCTGGCGTTTGCGTGATTTACTTCTCAAATTTCAAGATCCAGTGATTACGGTGAACATATGACATGACACCTTTCGTTAACTTTGTAGGGACTGCCAACAAAGAGAAACTCATTACAATCAGTCATGTCTTCCAGCTCCCTTTACGGTTGGAGCTTTGGTATTGCTGCAGAATTATCCTGTTAGTGATGCCTCACATCATCTTACTCATAAACTTGCTCCTCGGTACATTGGTCCTTTCCGCATTGTCCAGATAGTTAATAATGTTTCCTATTGTTTTCATCATTGTGTTTCTGGCAAATACGCAATGGCGCACGCTTCTCAATTACGTTGCATCACTTCAGAGTTGCTTCCATTATAATTTCAAGTCTTTCCACTTGATACACTCGTCTATGGCATGGCAAGTTTTCTTTCCCTTGCAGTTCTTATGAGTTTTGTTTTGGAGGACCCCAGTTCCTGCAACGGCTTTTTCCCCTTTGAAATCCATGTCAAAGTACCAACTTCCCTTTCTTTTTTATGGTTGAGATCTCTTCCTTTCCTTGTGTCCTTTATTTCTTCAGTTTTTGTTTCTATATTTGTTTATTATTAACATCGACATGTGTATTTGTTTTATGTGCTTTTCCTTCCCCTCTCTCTTCTTTGTCTATTTACCTTGTTTGTGTGCAAATCCTGTACACAAGTTCTGAACTTGTTTGGCACCGTATTGTAGCTACTTTGTCTGGTTAGGTGAGTTACAGCCGGTTGCATTTGTATTTGTGCTTGTGATAATTGGTGATAGCTAGGTACGTAGTTACTTGATGGTTGTAGCTCACATACTCTTTTTTAATATTTTTTCTATATATATATCTTTATATTTTGTTGGTTTTTACGTAGTTTATGTGTTATGCAGCTTTTATATACATAATCTGACTTGTACTACAACTTGCATTTTCTTTTTATATATGTGCTTCTTTGCCTTGCAAATTTTCTTAACTGAAGTATGTTAATTTTTTGACCCTTTTAAAATTGTGCTATTTGGGTCCATTTATGTACTATGTGCTCGCTCGCTCTCTCTCTCTCTCTCTCTGTTTGTTTGTTTTTCATGCTCAATGCTCAGGGCCATCGGAGCAACATTTCCTGCAGATGTTCCTGATAGCACCTCTTCTGTTGGGGGGTGGGGTTGAGACAATTATGGCTCCCTTTTGAGGAGCTGCTATAGCAGATATGGGCTGCAGTTATATAACAACACTCTGGAGTTACTGAGTACAAGATTTGACCCGCTATAATCAAGCCAGCAGCCAGTGTAAGAAGTCTTGTTACTGATTGCAAGACATTACTACAGCTCTCACCAGGATGCATGTGCTCAACCAGCATAGATAGCGCTGAGGTTGTGACATCATCAAAGTCATCATCATGTGATCTCTCTGTGTGTGCCTCGAGCAAGAGCTATTGCCCTGGAAGAAGTGGGGTGACTTTCTTCTCAGCTACTGACTAGGAAAGGCTTCTTTGGGCTCCGTCATGGAGATGGCCATCTCCACACATTTTGGCTTAGTCAAAATTATACGTACATTCTTTTGGTCGTAAGTAACTTCAAAATTTAATTCTTATGTGTGGAGCTGCAAACTTATATTTATTAGAGCGAGTTCATACCTCTTTTGAAACATTGAAATTCTGTTAAATTATATTAAATGGCAAACATGGCGCAAGAAGGACAGAACAAAGAAAGATTTAAAATATGGCAACTGTAACTTTGCTAACATTGCTAAATTTTCATGTGAATATATTTAATGTTATTCAGCTGCAAGAATATTGGTAGTTTTATTTTGGAAAAGTGTGTTAAATCCTTTCAGGTCATTTCTATAAAACAAAACAAATTATTACTCTGGGGGAATACTTCCTATGGAATGTATTCTAGAATGGGCCTGGCACATAACACTTTATGTTAATTGTCTGTCTGTGACTACAACTCTGGTAGCTGTGTATACTTGCAGTTGGGATTTAGAAAACTTTGATAGATGTGCAATATGTAGCGGGCTTCGCAATGAACATATTTAATCTTACCATTAGAAATCAAAAACTCATTGCAGACCCGTTACAGTGTACAATTTAAAGTAGATGCAATTAATTACAGTAATCATCATAGATATGTGCATTTAATTCCAAGGTTTATGTAACAGAGATTGGAGGAGTATGAAAAACTTGCTGTTATATATAGCTGCTCAGGTAAAGAGGACCTTAATTTTTACTTCTCTACATGTAATGTAACATTAACTGCAATACAATAAACCATATTCTTGTACTTGGCAACACACTTTCAGAATACAGCTTGTTGTGCTGTATATAACTAGTAGAACACTCTCTTACCTTAAAGTTCTCCTATGTTCCCCTTCTGCTATGTCAGAATTACTTTTCCCATCTGAATTTGATGGAGAAGGATCTAATGGGCCATCAGTAACTGAAACATTGAAATCAACAATGTATAGCCCTTAGATAATGCTTATAAGTTTTTAAGCCAAAGATAAACAGAAGAAAACCTTTTGGGAATAATTTGAGATGATTAGTGACCTTATACACCATTTACAGTAGTAACTAGGAATGTGCTTCAGAGATCTACATTCAGTTTTTTCAATCTACATTCAACAGTCAAACGTGAAATACAAAATTCAACCTAAAAAATCTAATATTGAGATTTCACTGGAAATACACATTTTCAGTCCCATGAAACCAAGAAGGGAAAAAGTCCACATGTGTATGTGGGTGGTTTATTTCTAAAACAAATTTAAATGAAAGCCAACTTCATTGTAAAGTCTATGTTTACATTTTCAATGATTTTTTATTATTTGCTTTTCATTACCTCGTTACCAGAGTGTTATACATACTCTTGTTCATTACTAATAAACATTGACCGTGATATAAACAATTGGTTGTTGTGTTGCATCCTGCATAAAATAAAGTCTGTATCACCTAATTTGATGCAGAAACTAAAAGTATTGAGAATAAAAGCTATGAGAAGAATCTAATTCATCTAGTAAGTGATGTTGGAGAATGTTCACAATTTTACTTATCTAGGGAATATGGTAGCCAAAAATGGAGCAGATGATGTTAAACAGCAATTTGGGAAAGCAAATGAGGTATTTGTGCAGCCCTATCCTGTTTAAAAACATCTTATGTGTTACGTTCACCTGACTTTCTGTACCTATTGTTCTACAAACTACTCTAACAAAAGCTTGAGAGAGAGGAAAAAAAAACAAAAACAAATTGAGACAAATGTTTGCAGGAATTGTTTAATTACATATTTTGTTGTAGGTACTAAGGGGATACAGTAGGCTTAAGCGAGTCAAATCTTTAAAAAGCGGGTCACTATGTGTTGCCTTTGGGATTCCGTTCTCTTTATACGACCTTGAGAAAAAAGCAAACAGTGATTTAGCGGTTGAAAAAAGTGTAAGTACTTGACAAATTAAACCATCAATAAAGAATGTCGTCCTCCATGGTGTAGTGGTTGCCATGTTGGCTTCTGGTTCCCGAGGTTGCAGGTTCAAGCCCAGTGGAGGGCAATGAATTTTTTTTGGGGGCGTGAAAATCCTTAGCATAGCTTCTTTTGGAAGGGGAGTAAAGCTGGTGGTACCGTGTCGTAGATTTACGGAATGATGTAAAAGAAACTCAAGCCTGATAAAGAGGCAAAATTATGGATCTTTCATGCCCAATATAGAATGGGAAGCTAAAGACAACAGCATTTAAAGAGCGTCCATAAATAAAATTCAATTTAATTTTTTTATCAATAAAGAATATCTCCGAAATGATTAATGCCACAATTTATCTGAAGTGCATTGTGTTTTGTAATGAGAACTACATTTTCTGTATAATAACTTTTTGCCTATCTCTTATAGTTTACAAGTTATACAAAATTCATTCAGCATGAAGAGGATTTCACATCTTGTTTGCAGAAAATTTAAGATATACATTTTATTTGTCCGGCAAATCCTAAGTATAAGGTACTTTAAGGGCATTTTCTTGAAAATCTTTGTGTTGCATACCTGGCAGATATATCAGGCTTAAATATCAAGTTTGATATTCAGCCAAGATATTTTTTTGAGTTATGCCATTCTCTCTCTCTTAAACTCTTTTTTAAAAAGGTTTTTTATTTATTCAGGGGTCCTCAAAACACATACTTCTGGTGAAATCTCAATATTCAGTTTTTGGATGGATCACAATAAAACAAAACAATTTCAACAAGAACTAAATTAAACTGAGTTTTATTTATGGCTGCTCTGCTATGGTCCTTAGTGTCGCATTCTATATTGGGCATGAAAGACCGGTAATTTTGCTCAGAGACCTTTTTATCAGGCTTGAGGTTCTTTTATGTGCTGTAAATCTACGACATGGGACCATTGGCTTTACTTCCCTTCTGAAGGAAGCCATGATAAGGATTTTTACGCCTGAAAAAATATCCATCACCCTCCGCCGGGTTTGAATCCATGACCTCGAGAACTAGGGGCTAGCATGGTATAATTGGTGCAATAGTTCTAGACATGTGAAAATCTTAATGACAGCTATGAAACAAGTTACTTACCAGATCAGGAGGTGACCAGTCGTCTGCATGCTGGAGGAGTGCATGGGACAGTCAGCTCAATATAAAAACACTGTCTATCATCTCATCTAATTCCTCCACACCTGACAGCCTTTCCTCTTCTGCGGAATCACTCACATCATTGCTGTCATCACTGCTGTCGCTACTTTCTGCATCATTATCCTGGACGAGAATTATTTCTGTTTGATTTTCTATAATTCCATCTTTTTCGAAATAATGATTCTCAATTTGTTCTACATGTCGACATACATTTTCCCATTCTAGCCTTCCAATTTCTGCAAATCGTTGGCGACATCTCCACATCTTTTAATTTAAAAGTGATGTTTCTGCATGCCCCATTTTTTGGCATCTGCCCAGATTAATTGGATTGGGTTTAGATCTGGGTGATACGTTGGCAGTCTAAATACATTATGACCATCTTGTATTAATATCTGGTCAAGTACAGGGTGTTGTCCTCCGTGGACTAGTGGTACCGTGCTAGCCTCTAATTCCCAAGGTCGCGGTTCAAACCTGGTGGAGGGCGATGGATTTTTTTGGGCATAAAAATCCTTAGCATGGCTTCCTTCAGAAGGGAAGTAAAGCCGGTGGTCTCGTGTCGTAGATTTATGCACATAAAAGAACCTCAAGCCTGATAAGAGGACTCTGAGCAAAATTTCCGGTCTTTCACGCCCAATATAGAATGGGACGCTAAGGACCATAGTAGTTAAAGAGCGTCCATAAATAAAGCTCAATTTAATTTAAGTACAGGGTTATTCAAAAAGAAGGAACAAACTTTAAATATATATTTCTAATGAAGGACAATAGCTAGCAACACATACGACACATCATTGAATAGAGGAAAGTTCAAAGTTTTAAGCCCCACCTGTTAGTTCCATTCAGTGCCTACAATGGCACTATGTTTATTTACAAGAAAATGGCAAAACCACAGGAAAAGTCGTTTTGTGTGCTGCATTATGCAAAGAGTGAATCCATTGTTTCATTGCAATGTGCATTGTAAGTTCAACAACGAGCTGCCTCATCATAAAAAATTTGCAGTTGATACAATAAATTCGTAGAAGATGGTTGCATATACAAACTGAGAAGCACTGGTACAAATGGTGCTCATTTTGAACACACAAAATATAATTTTGAATTTTTCTGAGACTTGTAGCACCACCTTGAAAGTTTATGCTATCTTTCAGCTTGATGAGCAATCTGCTTATTGTTGGCACAGTTTATTCTTCCACATAGAAATAGTGAATCGTGCACCGAATGACGCATTTGTCGAAATCGTCCATTTCTCTAACATGTTCAGGGACCTTATGTTACTTCCCAGGTGTGTCAAATGGTACTCCACCTATGTGTTTTTTCTTATCTTTGAGAATTCTGGAAACGGAACTCAATGAAACACCAGTTGCGTTGGCTACTCTTTACCTTACCACTGAACTTTGAGAGTGTAGGAGGCATGGTTATAAATGTCACAAATATAAAATAAGCAGATTATAATTATAACCAGATGCGGAACACTTTTTATGCAGACTGTATGTGTTACGCATACTCACACCACTGTGAGTAAGCAAAGGTATTATATCGCTTTCGTTGATTAAGCTAAACATAAACCATTCCTAAGCTCGGCAGCTGGGTTGGCAATCAAGGTCATGATTCCAGAAGTTTTGCGCCAGCTATAACCACAACACCATAGAGAACGACGACAACAAGAACTAAGTTAATCACTTTCAAAATAATGAAAAATTCATATTATTATACTGCTGAGAATCTTGGAAAGTTAAAGATTAGTTGTACACATTATACAGTGAAACTTCGATTTTCCGGTCCTCGAATTAACGTTTTTTCGTGATTTTACACCAAAATGTTATGGTCTATGACAATAATACATTTGCATGCAATGTTAAATTTTACTCAAATTTAAGCTTTCCGTGATTCTACACTTCAAAAATGATTTTTTATGGCCAATATTTCTCTTACTTTTGTTTTCTTTGTTTTGATCGTTTTTTCTGCTCTCGAGTCATGGCAGTCGATTCTTGTAAGATCATGGCAAAATGGCAGGCAGCTGTCTGCTGGAGAGCTTGAGAAGGCATGGTTTTATAGGTTACTAACTTCATCCTCCGTGGTCTAGGGGTACCATGCTAGCTTTTAGTTCCCTAGGTCATGTGTTCAAACCCAGCAGAGGGCTGGGGGTGTAAAAATCCTAAGCATGGCTTCTTTGGAAAGGAAGTAAAGTGGGTGGTCCTGTGTCACAGATTTACGGGATGTAAAAGAATCTCAAGCCTCATAAGAGGCCTCTGAGCAAAATTTCTGGTTTTTCATGCCCAATATAGAATGGGACGCTAAGGACCATAGTAGCTAAAGAGCATCCATAAATAAAACTTTAAATTTGTTGTAGATTACGAACCAAATTAAGCCGTAATCTGGCATGCTGGATGTATAAAAAAGGACCGTAGTAGCTAAATAGCGTCCATAAATAAAATTCAATTTAATTTTTTATAGATTACAAACCAAATCAAGCCATAATCTGGTATGCTGGACTTATAAAAGTAATGAATATGCAGAAGTATTACACTTCAATGCATCGTTAAAACCATATTAAACAACTGAAAATTGTCCTTGATTCTCTTTGTGAATCCCATTGAGTATAGAAATATAGTTTAAGACAATTGTTATCTTGCGGTGATGTATACTTTCAACATGGGGCCATGCATGGAGATGGCATTTTGATTTCTTTACACACAACAACATATCCAAGGTACATTTTGTGAAACCTTATTTCATTTACATAATGTTCCCTATCCTGTTAACTCAAGAGTGTAGAATTCTCCGACCAAATCATATGACTGTCACAATTTGTCCTTCATCTGTCCAATGACTTTCAAAACATTTCCACAGATGGCAGTAAGATGCAACCACTTCTGCTGGAAGTTATTTTAACTGGCATCTGTTTTGCTTTGCTACATCCACATCTGCATATGTGTTCTGATCTGTTTTACATTTGCTTGAAGCTGTAGAGGTTGAAATCAAATCGTTACAAATCTTTTTGAATTCACATAATCAGTGATTATTGAAACCTGATTTTCAATTGTATATTGAAGATCAGAAGGAAACAAGGGAAAATATCAGAAGGCTTTTCCGGTTAACGAGAAAATGGAAATTTTAAATCAGGTCGATGCAAGTTTTGGAACATGAATGGACTTTGGCTTTGTGACTTGGCATACCAGTGTGGAGGTGATTTTGCAAAATACAAATCATTAAACAATTTCCTCTGCTGGAATGAGTTCTCAGATTATAGTTCAAACAAGCCTAAGCTAGCAACATTCTTGTGGATGGCAGTGTGTACTTGGCAGCACGGCTTGGAATTGACAACTTACACTTCAAATGGATGGAAATATCAATTTAAAAAGTGTCACAAGATAGCATACAAAAGTCATTCGGGGAGAGTGCAACTGTGAGCATCAATACTGTGGAAGAATGGAAAGCTGGAGCTCTCCTTAAGGAAATAGAGAGCTATGAAATGAAACACATTTATAATATTGATGAAACAGGGTTGTTTTATAATTTGCAACCTCAGAAGACTCTGACATACATAAGGAAAATTGCCAAGGTGGAGTGAAAGTAGAGCAAAGGCTTACAGTTGTGTTACGCTGTAATGTAGATTGGAAGCAACAAACTATCACCATTGGTAATTGGAAGACACACTACTTCAAAAATGTTAAGAAACTGCCAACTCCCTACAAAGCTAACTGCAGCACTTGCATGGTGGGAGCCATTTTTTAAAATTATCTGTTGCAGCCTGACAGAAAGATGGGGGTCACAAAATGGTAAAATCCTTTTGTTCATAACAAGTGTGGGGCACACCCTAAGAATGCTGCATCAATATTTGTGAGGGTTTTAATGTTGGTAGTTGGAAGATGTTTCATTTTTATCTGCCGCACGTATGAAAGACAATTTGTCACGGTCACTTCGTGTTATCTTTTACTGAGCGCCTGTTATTGTATTTAATTTTGGGTTCACTGTCCTCCGGCTAGCTATTATTTTTCAGTCAAGCGCTTATCTTATACAGGTGTGTAAACGGAAAGGAGTTTTTTATCCAAAGATAACACTGATAAAAGAATTTGTTTTACACTTTTATTGTCGTAACACATTATTCACTTTCACATATTAATCTTGACACTCGCCAAACTGAAACTGTTATAATAACTTATTTACTGCACATTATTAATTCGCGTACTTCAACTTTTTGTGTAATTAACTTTACGACACGAGAGACTTTTCATAACTTTGCGACACGTAACCTTGAACTGTGTGCGATGCATACTCCATGAATGCCTCCGTTGAACTACATGAAACTTAACCCTGACACTGTATTTATACTTCCTCGCCCCAATATGCCTAAAGATTATAACCGAGCTGCTATTGGTTAATAAAACGCGCCAACATTAGCGTCTATATTTATATCCAATGAAAATTACGAAAACATATGCTCTGGGGAAAAATGTTCCAGCAAATTCTAAAAAAAAACGCGCCACTCTGACGTCATTTGCTAGTCTCTAATAATGATAAACAGCTCACCCCCTCGCTACATTATTGCACGCTATTATTGTCAGTGTCAGTAAGGCCGTATAAACCCACTTCTCAACAATGCTTACAATCAACAAACATCTCAAATCAATGTCACACAACAATGCATATTCACACTACAATTACTCTGACATTTACATAATTTGTGATACAGATTACTGCGTCATATTAAGAAATGTGAAACTTGTATTTTTTCCTGCAAACTGTACAGTAAACTGCAGCCTTTAGATATGGGCATAATTACCAACTTAAGCAAGTTGTATACAAAGCAATTGCAATGGTTGACAATGGAGTGACAGATGCAGCAACAATCAAAATAAGTGTTCTCTGAGCAATGAACTTCTCTTCTGCAGCATGGCATGTTGTAACTCAACCAACCATCCAGAACTGTTTCAGGAAAAACTGGTTTCCATGTAGGGGGCCTTGATTTGGAAGAACCTGTGCCAACTGACTGGACAAGTTGGAGAAATTGGTATGGAAAATGGTAAACTCCACTGAAGTAACTTCAATGACTATGTCAGCTGTGATAATAAACTATCGTAAGTGAAGTACAAACCATAGACCAAGTTCTGGAGCAGCAGATGCCTACTTACAGAAGAAAATAGTGATGAGGAAGAGGACTACATTCTATGAGGTGTTAAATGGCTTGGGTACAGTAAGAAGATAGCTGTATTCTTTTGACATTGATAGTGAACATTTAGAGTTGGTTTCACCAACCGATGTTAAAAATACTCACACATTTTGTTTGTTAACAAGGTGTTCAAAGTTTAACATAAGGTTAAAACTTTTGCATTTCATCATGCTTTTACAGCAAGTTGTTAGCTAACATTTTGTTAACGTCAAAGACAAGTGTAAACGCTGGCTTTCGAGAAGGCAGTGGCCAAACTACACTGCTTCTGAACGTACTCCAATGCACTTTTGTATCGCCGCGCTCTCTGTGTCAGCAGCCAACTATTTATTTACATTCATGGCAATGGCCATGTGATGTTCCGGGTTGTTTAAGGTTAGAATCACGATGTCAACTGAAATAAATGTTTCACTGTTTGAAACACGTTAATTAACATCTGGTTAATAAGCATAGACTTATTGTCAAGTGTGAAAAAGCTAATGTTCTTACATTAAAGGATAAGATTGCAGCCTGGGACAAAATCCACGAGTAATTTAATTGGAATGAACGTGTTTCTCTTAAGTCCAGTACACAACTACGGCAATTTTATGCTAACATATAGTGCTGCATCAGAAATGTTAGTGCAAAGAGCGTTTAAGATGGTTTAAAACTGGCGTTGGACACTGCATTGAAACTAAATGACGAAAATGTGTTATTGCTGATTAATCAAGCAGACCTAAAAAAAATAGTTTGCTTCTTGAAGCAATTGCTTTGGAAACCTTCCAGATAAACCCACAAATGGTAGCTTTTAAAATACCAACATTATCACAAATAAATGAAAAATGTTAGTAGCATAAATCTAAGAGCCTAAGAGAAAGAGGCATGCTTCTGTTGGTAGTATTGTAACTCTTGTATTTCCCATACAACCATGCTCGTGACCCCTTGGACAGTCTAATATTGCTTTAAAAATTCCTCCTTTTGCAGGGTTTCAAATTTATTATGACGCACAACTACTCTTCTATTAGGAATGACATTAAAAAATGTAGCAAACTCGCATCAACAGCTTGGTTTGCGGCAGCCATTTTCCAATTTCTAACATTTGTTAAACGCCTTAACACAGGGGTATGGGTATGTTAACTTAACGCCAACTTTAACACATTGTTGAAGTTAACATTGTTTAACGAAACAGACTTTGTGTTAACTTCAGCGTTAAATCGGTTTAACATTGTGTTAAAATTTAGCATCTATTGGTGAAACCGGCCCTTAGTGGTGTGTTACAAGCCTGAAAATGAACTTTACAAACTTAAATCAACAGAGAAAATTGAGCAGTTTTCCATAATGGATTAGCTGAGACAGTAATGTCTTGTAAGTCATGACTAGCTGTTATTCCATATTTATTCCGTATTCATTTATTATTTCAATTCTTTGAACATTGTAGTATTGTAGTATGTTAATTTGAATAAAACTGCATGTGTGAAACTTTTCTTTGGTTCCTTGATTTTACATTTTTCAGTGGTCTGCAGAGTGTAAAATAGGAATTTCACTGTAAACATATATTTGCTGGAGTTGATTTTCAGGAAGTGTGGGCAAGGGTGTGAGAACAACAAATATTCAAATTAAAAAGGAAGGAAATGGAATTAGGCACACACCAAAACCCCAGAAAATATTATAAGAAAAATTCTGATGTGTTATATTCACATGACTTTCTCTACCCACTATCATTTATTTATAGTAAAATATTGTATTTAATTCAAGTTAACTGTAATAAACGTTTACATAAATAGCTGCATTACACATTTTGTTACTGGTGCAAAAGAGTATAGATAGCAAATCAGAAGTTTAAAAGCACATTCCTACATGCTGATCTGAAAATTCATGCTCTTTCCATGACATTGTAAGAAAATGTGCATAGTGACATCACCTTTTTCATGTCAAGGGTAGTTTGGGATGGGGGTATTTTCTTGAAAATCTTCCTGTCACATCTTTGGAAGATATTGAACTTGTATACCAAGTTTGGTGTAGATGACCTTTCATTTTTGAGTTATTACGCTGTTCACAATTAGAGACATACACACATGGAACTTTTTCTAAAAATGGTGTTTTTGGATTCAGAGGGTCTCATAATATGTATTTCCATGAAATCATGGTACCGAAATTTTGGGTGGAATTCTACTTACTAGGTACGTGGTAGAGAAAGTAAAAGAAAAACTCTTGATTGGAATGCCCAATTGCATAGAAAAACAGAGGGTAGCTGGGAAAGAATTGGAGGCAAGTGAAAATTATCTCCGGCAACAGATCACACTTTTTTGTGGATGTTCTATGCATCAAGTCATCTGATTTAGAAATCATTTCTAAGGAATTTTTAATATAATTAACCTAAAAAAAATAATTAGTTTTTTTATATGAATTGTACATATCTGTTAAAGTGACTCTTAAAACTTAGAATTTTAATTTCTCTACCTTCTCTAACTACCATTATGGATGTATTGTATTTAACCATAAAATGTGATAAATTTCTAAAAGAAATACATAGCATGAATACCACAGTCTATAATTTCATTTACCATTCTGTGGTAGAAATTACAAACCTTTACAACCCTGATTTTGTATATAAGTCAGGGTGGTAATCTGAGCTTACCTTTACTGTCAAGAGCACCTTTCTTTGCATCTCCTGATGATGCAGAAACATCACTCTCAGGACTCAGAGGCATTACAAAGTCTGCAGATGGTGGAGTTGTAGTCCTGCTTCCCCCATTGTCACTATTGGATTGATTTCCAGTATTTCTTATAGGTTTCCCCAAACCAACCCTTCTGCTACGTCCTAGTTTTGGACGTTTGGCTTCTGTGCTTTCTTGGTTATGACTCTGAGAATCCAAACTTGCACCTCGCACTGTGTGTATTATGTTTGCTGGAATGTCTGGCTTGTGGTACCCACTTTCAATCATGAGATCTTGAAGTGTTGAAAGAATTAACTCCTGATTTAGAGGTATATCATTACCCTTTTCATCTTCTGACAGATCTTTATCATTATCTTTATCAATATTGTTGTTGTCTTTTATGACACAATATCCTGTCTCAAAAGAATAATTGTCGTTTGAAACAGGACTTTCATCTTCTGTGTCCGACACAAAAGCAGATAAAGTTCTTGCTGCACGCGTTTTATGAAGACCCGATGGTGCAAGGGATTTCTTTGGTACCTTCTTTGTTGTGGAGTTATCCATTTTGGATTTGGAAGGTGTCTGTTCCGAGACTGAAGGCATGGGTTTGGCCTCTGGTGCTGCTTCTTCATTTAATAATGCTTCATAGCCTTCATTATCTCCTTGTTGCAAATGGCCTTCTGATGTCATACAAGTTGAAGCATACTCCTTGCTTGAGTACCTCATACTAGGTCTGAGAGGCCTTTTCCTTTCCTTTTCATCTTGTGGAGGCTTAACTTCTTGTACATCTTGAGATTTTCCACTAGCTCTCCTATTTGAGATTCCTCTCTGTTTTGTATTTTTCTCATTATGTTGTTCTGGTTTATTTTTTACACTTTCTTCCACTATAACACAACTATCAGAACTATTTACACTATTAACGGATGAAGGGCGCTTACTGAGGTGACCTGCATGTTCATCACTTTCTGCTATGACTTCCAATGACTGTTCGGAAACAGAAGCTGACCTGTCATTCAAGTTACCATTGTATTCACTACGTATCATGGACATACTTCCACCCTCTGCTTTCAGAGGGTCTGACTGAATGCATTTTGGTGCCTCACTAGCTGATGGAGAAGCATTATCCATGTTGTTATGAGACTTTAAAGAAACAGCATGATCAAATATGATGTGCAACTTACCATCACTTCTCACAAGTTTTGCGCCAATATCTTCAGCTACCAATGGCTCTAGTAATTCGTATGGTATTGAAACTCTGTGTTGCACTTGTTCTTCAACTTCATCTTCTGTATCTGTTGAAAGTTCTGATAAATTTTCATTTTTATCAAGTCGTTTGACAAATGCCAAGAAATCTGCATCTTTCTGTGATATCCACTGTGAATCCACTTCTGAAGCAAAATATTTTATGTCTGCTTCTTTTTCACTATTTATTGGCATTAGCTCTTTATTAGTCAATGATTTCTTTACTTCTTTTCTTAATGAGTTCTCTAATTCTCCCAATTTTACACGCTTCACCTCATCTGGTGCAACCAATCTTTTTACTTTTTGCAGCTCATTTTCATCATGAGTTTTCCTTTTCTTCAGTTTTCTTAACTTTTTCTGCTGTTTACGCTCCTTCTTTGCAATGGATTTTCTCAATTGCATTATCTTTTTAACTTCAAAAATGTTTGCTGCAATCTTGGGCTTTTTCTTTGTCTTAAGCACTAGCTTTCCTGCACTGCTAATAGATGACTGATACTCTTTTATTTCAGTATGTTCAGAATAAGGCCGTTTCTTGAAAGGCAATGATGATGGAGGTGAATTTGCTATAGGGGACTGAATTTCTTCTTTAACAGCTTCATTAATCATTTCAGCAGATTCACTGCTTCCCCTGTTGTCAGATTTACTATTGCTGTTATTTCCATTTGTTTTTGTGCGATGTGAATGTGACCTTTGGGAATCATTACCATTTGTGCGAGATATATTACCCACAGCTCTATCTTGAGCCGTGCCATTACTATCACGGTCAGTTGACCGCCTATCCTCTGAATGCTTCTCTCTGTGTATACGATGATCATCTGAAGCGCCTTTGCTTTTACTGTCCTTGTTTTTACGTCCACTATCCTTGTGTTTATGCTCACTGCGACTTGGTTTACTGGATTCAGAATCGTCTTTCCTTTTCTCAGGAGTCTTAGTGTTTCCTTTATCTGAGGATCTGCTAGACTTATCTCGCCCTTCTTTGTCATCATATTTTCTGTCTTTATTTTTCTTTTCATCATATTTGACTGATGTATCTTTTGCATCTGATTTTCCTCGATCTTTTGATTCTTGTTTAGTTCGATCCTTTGTATCTTTACCAGCAGATTTACTTCCATCCTTACTATTCTTTTCATCTCGTGATTTCTCTTTATCAGATTTACTTTCTGTTGATTTTGTTCTATCTTTGTGCCTGTCCTCATGTTTAGATCGTGGTTTTTCATCACCTTTATTTCTTTCTTTTCCTTCTTTATCTTTCCTCTTTGAATCTTTTTCATGTTTCAATGATTCAGGATCTTCTTTCCTAACCTTTTCTTTATTTGACTCTCTCTCTGCCTTTCTTTCTTTTTCTTCAGTCCTTTTATCTTCCTTAACATCTCTCTCTTGTTTATGCTTTCCTTTCACCCCTTCCCTGTCATTTTTCTCGTCATACTTTGGTTTTTCTTTCCCATCCTTGTCTTTGCTTTCTTTATTGTCATGTCTACTGGACTTCTCTGATCGATTTCGACTCTCACTTCGATCTTTCTTATGCTTATCTTTATCATTTTTCTTTTTCTCTCCATCTAAATGGCTGCTACTCTCACTTCTTTTTGAATCTTTGCTGCTGCCTATACTCTCCTTTCGTTTCTCATCTCTCTTATCTCTTGATCGTTCTCGGCTATCTTTGGATTTTTCTGATTTTCTTTCATCTAATTTTCTGTCAGACTTAGAATCCACTTTTTTATCACATTTTTCATCATATCTTTTCTCTTGCCTGTCATCTGCTTTCTTTTCAGACTTTTCATTGGCTCTTTTTTCAGACCTTTCATCATACCTATCTGACTTGTCTTTATGATTTTCATTTTTGTTATCATATTTTTTGTCTGATTTTTCATCATGTTTCTTTCCATATTTGTCATCCAATTTTTTATCGGATTTCTCATGCTTCTTTTCTGCTTTCTCTTCAGATTTCTTCTCTAACTTTTCTTCTTGTTTCTTCTCTGATTTATCATCAGCTTTCTGTTGCTTATCTTCGGTCTGCTTTTCAAGGATGTAGCCTTGAACCTTCTCCTGTTTTTCCTCATGTTTCTTATCAGTCTCAATTTCAAGCTTTCTATCCATACTTCCATCTGTTTTTCTGATACTTTTCTCCTCCCCTTTTTCATATTTTTCGGTTAGTTCCACTTCTCTTATATTTTGTACCTCTCTTTCTTTTGCTTTGTCTTCCTGTTCATATGAATCTAATTCTATTTTGTCATCAGATTTGCATATAAATGTGTTAAGCTCTTTGTCGTCTATACCATTTTCCTTCTTCACTGTTACTTCATTATTTTCCTCTGGAGTTTCCGTAATTCTGTCAGTTGGAATGTTTTCATAGTCATCTGGAACTTCCATTTTCCATTCTTTTTCAGGGGTATCAGAAACTTTGCCTCCATCTGTTTGATCATGAAATTCATGTTCATTGTCAGTCAAATTTTCTACAACAGCATTGTTTCCAATGCTATTTTCATCTACATCCTTTATGTTTAAGTGGAGCACAGGAGACTTTTTACCATCTTGGCTGCATTCACCTGCCTTGGTTGGTGTGTATGCATCCAAGCTAACAGAATGCTGTGTATCCTGACTAGACATATGTGGCGACATTCTTGATTGCTGGCTTTCTTCATTTGCTTCAGCATCTGGAAGAATCTTGGACTGATCATTGTCAGTTTCAATGAATGAAACAATAGACAATCTGCTGCCTGAAGATACTTTTGAGAGTTGACTATCATTGTTAGTAAAATCCAAAGTGTGCACCTTTAAAGAAGATGAATTATCAAGTTGTATGGCAGTGGTGGTAGTTATTGCTGGTGGAACAGGAGAGTGCTGACTACCGTGACTTGTAAGCTCTGATATTCCTGACAAGTGGCTGTCCAAAGAGCTTTCATCATGTGCATTGACCTCTGCAATAGGTTCAAATGGAGGTGAGGCTTCTTCTTCATCTGCTTCCTTTCCTTCATTGAGGATATTATCCTCTCTAACTTCTCCTTCCTCAAAAGAAGTGTCAATGCCTTTGGTATCACTTGCGGGGGAAATTGGCTCCAGTTCTTTTGGTAGCAAATCAGTAAGTGTTGGTAATTTTCTCTGTTCTTTACGTGCTAAATTCTCAATTGTTAAGGGTGCCACATGAACTGTAACATAAAGGATGGTTTCATTAATGAAAATATCCTGTGAATTCAATCACCCAAGTTGATTATAAATATATAACTTTCATGCTTATTAGCAAATTTGGCAGTTACTTAATTTTACTACACATGTGTAGTATTCTTTCTCATACTGCAAAAATGCACTTACTGAGCTAAGGAATAATAAGCAATATAGTAGTACGTATGTAGGTACCATTCAAGTTTTCCTTTCCTTTCTTTGGTCTGTCTATTCCAAGGTAACTGTAAACAACATCTTCCACTTGTGGCATGAACACAGTCTTTATCTTCGGATTTACTACTTGATCTACTATCCTTTCGACGCCAATATCCAAAAATCCTGATCTAAAAATGAATAAAGAACATTATGAAAAGATGTATTAAACGGGCATGAACAGGGTATAAGATACTACCAAATTCAATTCCATGATAACTTACATTGCAAGAAAATATGAATTTTATCAGACATTTGGTTTTGACTCTGGCAATTATATTTTACTTCAGTACAGAGTGATTGCTCATCCTAATTTATTGTGAATAGAATGTAAAATTATGTAGGGAAATAAGCAGTATCATTCTGGTTCAATAAAAATAAAAAATAAAGTAGGAATTAAATTCCTCTCAAAAAAAGAAAGGCCAGAATGAATGAAAGGAAGGAAGGAAGGAAGGAAGGAAGGAAGGAAGGAAGGAAGGAAGGAAGGAAGGAAGAAAGAAAGAGGGGAAAAAAATTAGAATGAAATTGCACATATTTAATCTACAAAAAGAGATCCATATAAGAAGGCAAAAAATAAAAACATGCTAATCTGAGAATTAGCTGTTTATTTTTCTATAACTTGTAAATACATTCCAGAAGTGTTTTGCATCATCACTGATACAAAAAGTTGCTTGGTAACAAATAGAAATAAACAAAATGCTGTTTACAGCTCAGGAGTGCATTGCGGTATGTTAATTAAATACTGAAATCTGTTTTCCCCTATCATATAAGGTTTTTAAACAAACCACACAAGAATTTTAAAATAAGTGAATTTTTGTGAAATCAGGAGTTATAAAATAAAAACTAAAATGCCATTCTCCTAACTAAGCATAAAACTGGGTCAGTACATAACTTTAAAAACGTTTGGCATCTGTATATCAGCTTCTTTTCTTTGCTTGAAAGGAAGGCGTGTGGATTTACATTTGTTTTCCTTGCATATCTTCTTCTTCAAGCACCAACAATAGTCTGCCAGCTTTGCTTTGTTCCACCATCCCTGATATCATCTTTCCATCCCCTTAATTTCCTGATGAAATCTTTCACCTTGCTCATCACTCATGAGTCCCAAATTATGTGGAATGTAGTAAAGGTGCGAGTGCAAGAAGAAGGAGTGAAGGTTCAAACTTATGTTGGAACCAAGTACTTGCAGCCTGCCTAACATATTTCTTATAACTTAATATTGCACATCTTTTACATTTCCAAGGAACTAATTGATAACTTCTAAAGCAAACCATGCCTGAAGTTCTATATCATTCATAGTGTTCAAAAAGCCAGTATCCTTCATTAACTGTGTGATCTGAGGTTCATCAAACACACACTCTTTTATTTTAGCCTCAGACAAAAGTGGAAATTTACAGTATAAATACTTGAAGCACAAGCCAGTCTTGCCCAACATTTTGACAATTGCTTCATGAAGCAGAGGCAATAGATCTTTTTAGGGTCAACTAAACTGGCACATATTAAATTTTCTCCTGGTGTTAAACTTTTTCTCTTTACCTATTCTTTCATTGACTAGTTTGTCCCCATTTACTGTCCCATTCACATAAAAAGCAAGGAAATTTTGTTTACCCACCTTGCTGGCCACGCAAGTTACCAACTTTCAGATCTCCAGACAACAGCCATTCATGTTCTGGATATTTAATCTTTTCTAAAATGGATTTAAGGTCATAGGTTTCTTTCATAACACATGAATGCACAACTAGAATTGAGGAAAACTCACTTCTATTATGCAATAAAACTATTCTGAGACTTGTTTTCAATGCATCAATAAATAAATATTCGTTATTGCTATTGTAAGATTGTTCTCCAAGTTGAAGAATTAAACCAGGTTATTTTCCTAAATTCATCTCAATTCCTATAGTAGTAAAATTGGTATCTTACTCTAGTATTTTTCTTTTCCTTTTAATTATGACCCCAGTATTTCAGTCTTCTCCTTGGAGACCTAAGTCTTGCACCAAATTGTTCAACTTGGTCTGCGTAAAAAGCTGAAGGTTATCTTCAGTAGTGAACACTGAGGAATCTTCATCACAAATAAATATTCAAAATGTGGGAGACTCAGAGGAAGATGAATGATCATGATCACTGTCCTCTAGTTCAGTAGGTGGGATGGGAACTGGGACATCAAGTCCGTGTGGCACGTCTTATACTTGATTCTTCTGGATATTAATTTTCGACGTATTAATTTCGTTGTACCCATGCATTACTCAAACAAATGTGACAGTCATTATGGTGTTCTTTTGTTCATGTCAGATCATGGAGATTCAGAAAGGCAGGGAAGTTATACCACTGCCTTAGTCCTTCAACAAATTTTGCATTTACCATGTGAAGCAAATCTTTTATCCTGGTCTGTAAGCTTAATTTTAAAATATGCAAAATATACTTTCTTAATAAATGGAGTAATTTTATCTTTTTTTTTCTTTTTTTTGTTTTTGTTTGGTGTGTGTGTAACAAGTATGAATCACATATCAAACACAAATGCAGCTAATAAATTTTAACAGATGTCTTTTTGGTTTTAAACTATGACGTAATTACTTCCTGGCCATGTACTGATAAGCTCCAATCATGTTTGAAACTTTAAACACATGGCAGAGGAACTGAGAGGAAAGGGTTGCTTTGCATTCCACTCTATATAAGTATTTATAAATAACTTGTGTGAGCTTAAGTTATTCATGTTTTGCTATTGCATCATTATCATTATAATATAGCAGTAAAATGAAGGAATGTCAAATCCTACCTGAATTCTTCTTCTAGGTTTTAGTGAAGAATGCTGAGTATGCACAGCGATCCCTGGACACTCACAATCTCAGAGTAAATATTTTTAAAGCCTTGGACTGTGCATGATCTAACACATCATTGTGCTAGATCATACAGCGAGGAATCAGCCACAGGTAAGTATTGTACACCCATGAACAAAAAAAATGAGCCGTCACCAGATTCCATGTACTGATCAGAGGGCTTGTGTACCTTTGTAGCAGCTGTGTTCACAATGTACATGCAGGAGCTGTAGAATGGCCTGTGCCTGTGAGTGCAATGGTCACCTTATAAGCTGCTGAAAAAAACAGCACAGAACATCGATATGGTGGCCGAGAGATTAAGAAGGCACTGCTTGCACTCTTAAGCTCCTCAGTTCAAATCTCGCATTAGTTGTCATTTTTTTATGTTATTAATTTTATGACTGGATAAGTAGAATATAATATTACATTAATATAACTTTAGCATTTGAAGTTTTAGGTATATCTATGCATACAAAAACATAATCCTACTAAAACTCTAATTTTAAATAACTAAAGAAATAAATGCAAATAAACTATTATGTTCTAAAACTAAAATATATAAAATGAATATGGGGTGTATGAACCCTCAGCATGTATAACTGCCCTCAATCTTCAGGGCATAGATGAAATCAATTCCCTGCAATACTATGGACAAGAAACTACAATATCCCAGGTTTCTTGAATTTGTGCCCAGAAGCCATCTTTTATCCTTTGCGCATCTTCAGGGAAATTTGAGCATAGCTCCCTTTTCACCTCTACCCACATATTTTCAATAGGGTTAAAATCTGGTGAATGGGGAGACCAGTGCATCACTTGACATCGTGTCTTTCTGAAAACCAATTTGAAATCTTTTGGCATATATGGACAGGATTATCCTATATGGATTCAACAATTCCATCAGGATATCCCATCCTCAGAGAGGGAATAATCATATTCTTAAATATTGGCGTGTATTGCACACTGTTTGGTGTATTGTCAAGCTGCTACAACACACCTAGACCGATCCCTTGATATCAAGTCCCAACAAGATACAGATACATGCCCATAATGAAATTGTGAAGCCACATATTTTGCATCGTATTGGGACCCCTTTGGATGGTAGACAATCACTTTCCCTTAAGTGTGGAACAAAAATGTCACCTCATCATTAGAATATCATATTATTCCAATCATGGTTGGCATTTTCCACTGCAAAACAATCTGTGATCATCTGTCAGATGTTGCTTTTTAGCTGCCATTCGTGCAAGAAGTCCTGTGTCATTTACATGTCACAGACTGTTCCAGCTGATCCAGGGAATTGTGAATGTGCCCTCATTTCAGAAGCAGTTTGTAAAGTGTTTCTCTCTACTACTACAATTAAAGCCGCATTCATTTCAGGAGTGGACACACGTCTTCTTCCTGAACCAGATGACGGTGTTCAATCCCTTACCTAGATAATCTTACTCACTTCTGCGCTGTAGTTGCAAGGACTCCAATACAACCTGCAGCTTCATGAGCAGAAAAGCCTACTACATTGACTAGTGCAAGGAGAGACTTCCTTGTGCTTATGTCTTTGTGTGTGCATTCTGGCATTGCAAAACGTGGTATAATTCACTGAAAGAGAACCTGTTTGGGCCTGATGTGTTTGCATACCCTTCTGCGCATCACAGGGTTTCGATGCACCATATTGCAGTTAAGTAGAATAAACCCTTAAAGAAGCAAGTGTTCAATATATTGAAAATAAGTAGCTGCTATGTGTTGATTAAACACCATTAACAGAAGACAAAAAAAAGTGCGTGCTATGTGTGAGAAGCGAACCTGCGGTCTTAATCACTTAAGTTTCTATGCTTTACCACAGCGCTACAGAGAAGACACATGGAAGGTAGCATGTTTAGTAATGCCGTACAAGTTGTTGCAGCGACTACACAAATGCACTGCATGTGGCCTAAACAAGGCGCTGTGCTCTGTAGGACTTAGAAACATTTGGCGTTCAAGACATGACTCATCTTTTTTTGGGGGGGGGTCCATGGGTGTACCATGTATGTAGTGGTGGGCACATTGTAATCTGATCTAAGCTAAACATTCATCCTTCTGGGATATATTTTGCACATATTAAATTCAGGATGTTCTGAAGACGAAGATGACATATACTTTCGACACGCTGATTTCAAACCGGACATTCACCTGGTTAAAGACCTAAAAAAAATTTAGTTATTTTGCTGTCAGGAAAGCTTCAGCTCTTATTTTAACAAATTATCTTTTTAGGATTCAGGCCAACAAAGATTTTCAGTAACTATATTAATATTCTGTTTTGTATCACGTACGCCTCAATTCGTTATAATTACTAGCAATTCAAAATTATTTTAACATTAAATGATCAATACATAAAAAATGAAGTGAACTGCTATCTGTAGCAAGGTTTTTACCCTATTTTTTTAAACTGACATTAAATGGAAAATGGTTGTTAGCTCATGGCATATGACAGCTGGATTTGTAGTTCAACTAAATCATGTATGGCGGTTTTAATTAGGTTCTGAAATCTGTGGAGACACATTAAAACTATAATTTCCAGTATGTATAAATACTTGTCACCAACGCTAAAAGCACCCTGCTAATTTGCTATGGCTTTTTCTTATTATTGTTATCATTTAGTATACATGTGCATCTATTTATCTGATTCAAATGTTAATGACATACCTTAATTGATATGATTCCTTGTTATTAATGGATTTCTCATGGCAAGGATACAGTTTCAAATATGAAAAGATAAAAGCTGTAATGCCTTTTGAATTATTAGTAATAAATTATGATCTAAGTAGTAAATTGAGGTTACGTTATGAACAATGGAATGTTAATACAGAGAACTCGGTACAATGTTTGCTCATTTGTTTATCAAACATGTGGTTTCATGTTCATATAAATGATCCAACCTATAAAATTTTTCGTAAAGAAATTTGATTAAATCCACCAATAGAACCAATAAATGCAGAAAAAATAATTTTCACTGAATAATTTTGTTACTTTTTACGATTCCAATGTTCCAATATTTTCTGTTAATTGTTTCCCTGATTTGTTCATGAAAGTTGTAAAAAATACTGATATCTTAAATCCTTCCTTCTGTAAATTTTGTGGAAACTTTCTTTAAATATGGCTTTGCATAGAAATTGGTCGTTAAATAGCTCATGGCACAACCAAGATATTTGTAGCCAGTCGTAGCCTTCATTTAAAAGTGAGCACTGCAGGTCATTAATTTGTTCTCTTTCTCTATCCCTTCTGAAAAACTGAAACTGCCTCAATATGCTTTTCCTATAATATATAGAAGTGGTTGCAAATATACAACTTCACTAAAATAGGTTAAATACCTCAGAACTAGTTTCGAGGAATCACTTCCTCATCGTCAGCTGATTGCAACTGGTTGGCTTTTATTGGTTACAGATGTCTCTTTGTCCTTCTAGTGGTGGTTCTACAAGTTTAGTGATCAAATTTTTCTCCATAGGGATGTCGAAATTCATTAACCTTGGACAAAATTTCCAAAGAAATATTTTCTCCCAAATGTTTAATTCAGTAGGTTTTTGTGCCTGCTTGACAAGTGTTACTGTGTCCTCAATTTCATGTCCCTGTATCCAAAAATGTACTGCAACTGCTCATTTTTCTTCTTCCCTGGATTTGATGTTTTGAAAAGTTCCTTAAGCCTCGTTTCTATGTTACGCTTAGTTTGACCAATATAGATTTGATCACAATCCTTGCAATCTATTCTATAAATACCGGATTTTTTATGAGCTGGCATTTTTTATTTTTAGTTTGCATTTATGAGGAATTTTATGCTGAATTTATTTTCGGGGATGAGTGCCACATTGCTATCATTGAAAATTTTCTTGAATTTGTTATGTGCCCATGGGTGAAATGCGACTTTTTTGTATGTCGGATTTTGTTTGTGTGGTTTAAGGGTTGTATTTTCTTTTTATTATTTTTTGTTGCTTGAATTTTTTGATTAACCTATACACCATAGCTGTTTTGTAGCCATTTTTTCTAGCTGTTTTTAAAATTTCTTGCTTTCCTAAGTTATATTCCTTTTCATTGAGGGGGAAGTTCACTAATCTATCTCTCTGGCCTCACTCACTTGCAGCGGTCAGGCTGAAATTCAGCCTGAACGTTTTTGCTGCGTGTCTATCCTCAATAAGGTTTTACCGCAGGGTTTTTATTTTGGGATAGGTGTTAAGAATGACTTTTTCTGATTTGGGATGGATAGAAATAAATAGGAGGAAGCATGTTGCTCCTTGATGGCTCAACCACTGCCCACCAGCAGCCCCCATTATACAGCCCTGCAACAAAGCGGGAATGTTCTTGATGTTGCAGCTTATTAAACCTGCTTCCAGGGTAATTTCCAGAAGGGTGGGGAGCGCACATAAAGTCTGTTGTTTGGGCCATATTGCGCAGATCATCTGTTTTTAAAGGTGCCGGCTGTATGCACTAACAATCAGACGGTCAGGTAAAGGAGCAGGCTTTCACATATACATGGCATCTTCATGCATGTGGTTACAATACAAGCTAATTATTTAAGTTGTGTTTAAATAAAACAATTGTTAAAATACTCTGCTATTCACCATCTTTATTATTTGAAGTACAAAAAGGGTGGCAATATTTGCAGTGCAGTATCAAACCATTTTCATTCACTTGAAAAGTGTGCTGCGTGAAGGCCTGTGCATTTGCTTGCACCAGCCTTTCTTAGGCTGAATTGACTATAGACTCATAGATTCTAATTTCAATTTTCTGACTAAAAAGAGAACTTATAAGGCCTGTGTAGTAGAATATGGACATATTGCAGTCACAATAAAACATCTTTGCAAAAATACTGACTTACATATCTTTTAGTTGAGAATATAATGGAGAAAAGTTGTAAATAAAGACACCAAGGATATCTCATTCCAAGTAATATACAAGTATATAGACGATCATGATTTAGCAACTAAGCAACATCCAAGTAAATTTTATTCTAATTTTACAAATGTATGTAATGAGGTTTCTGGATGCTAAAATATTTTATTATCCCTTATGTAAAAAAGTTTTATGTATCTCTTTGAATGTTGCAATCAAGTTTATTCCAGTTAATCATTTAACAGGACAAAATTGTGTCTGGCATAACTCAGAAACTACTCAAACCTTATATTAACCACTGAGAAGATTAGTTTTCTGAATGACTGCAATCCATTGGCACTTTAACAATGTTTTTTAAATTGCTGGCCTGGAGATGGGGAATTTTCCAATTCACAAGATTCGTCCACATTTCATTGAATGCTGTCGTCAGGGCTTTTTGTATTATGTGAAAACTGTAAAGTCTTTAAGTTATTAAATAACTATGGGACCAAAGAAGGTACAAAATTTAGGGGTTTATCTAAAACAGTGACATGCAGTTCACCCAAGCAAACCATGCACTGCTTGGGCAGTCTAAGTAGAAGGAAAAAATAAAAAGAGCTTTATTTCTGAGTTTTCTGCACATAAGAATCATATTATAAATAAATTTGCAGTTTATTTAATCTATCAGATCTGCTGTGTAATAAGATACATCTTTGCACTCTGGCTGTCTATTGTTCACCGGAAAGAGCTGTAACTGTCTGCCTGGCTGTCTAACTTGTCTATCCAAGCATCCTGTGCTGTTGAATGGAGGTTGTCATGGCAACGAATGTCTTCACAGCCTGTAGGCAATGAATGAAGAGACACATGAACCAAGGTGAACATGTGTATATCCCAGCTGGCCCAAGAAGTTAACTGTCTCCTGGGCTTGACATGCGATACCTGAAACCTGTGATGTATTCCTCATCTCATATTTGCTTCCAAATTCCAGTTTATATTTGATTGTTTCATCATTTATTTACAGTGTGTGTATCTGTAATAACAATTTATGAAGATGTCTGAAGAATATATTATAGTAGATTTGTTAGAAATATCACTTTCCAAAGAACATTTGAAGAAAATAAAGGTTTGATTTCTAAAGGAAGACCAATGTGCATTGCCAAATTTAATGCAGCAACAAAAGGATATTACTATTCAGTGTTTTCAGGATACCAGTTACAAAAAATGTGATTGGCTTACTGGAAATATCAAGTATAACAGACTATAATACATGGATAAGCTAGTAACAGTGATGTGAATTTGAAATTATAGACAAATTGACTCGGAGTTGAAAGATATAACATCACTTACAAATTTTTCTTCTTGACCAGTTTCGAGAGCTACTTGCTCATATCATCAGAAGTGGCTGACTGGTTCCTCATGTTACTGTCCAGTGTTTGTGTGTAGTGACATTTGGTGGTGGAGTGATGAATTTCCATAGTGGGTTTGGTGGCAGCAATTCAAAATACATTACAGAGTGTTTATGTTTTGTGATTAATATATTTTCCCAAATATCCAACTCTTGTGCATTTTGCCAATTTTAGAACTGTTATGTTTGGTGTGATGATGTGATTTGTTGTCTAAACGTAATAAGCAACTGCAGATTTATCTGTCTGTATTTGATGTGTCTTACATGCTCTTTTACTCTGGGCTGAATTTCTTTTTGTTTTACCTAAGTAGATTTGGTAACATTCTGAGCAATTAATTTGATAGATTCCTGTTGTTTTGTTCTGAAGTATTTGGTCCTTTGATTTGTTGCAGAGTAATTTCTCTAGACTGAATTTGTTTTGTGGAGCTAGACAGATGTGGAATTTGTAGTAAGTCCTTGGGTGGAAAACTTTTTGAAAATCATCTTGCTTTTTTTGTTGGATGAGCCCTTTGTGGTATCCTTAATGTGTTTCTGTTTCTTGAATTGTTATCTTTTTGTCGATGATTTGTTTGGTAAAGTCATTATTTATAGCTGTGTTAACTGTGTGTTTGAATTCTTGTTTATATTCTGTTTCTGTTAATGGTATGTAAACCAATCTATGGGCCAAACTGTTTAGAACTGCATGCTTGTGTGGGACTGGGTTGAAACTATTGTTTTTTTTTATGCAGTTTTCAGAATGTGTAGGCTTCCTGTAGATACTAAAATTGATCTTGTTCCGGTTTCTAATTACTTTTAAATCTAGGAATGGTAATGTGCCTTTCAGTTTCCATAATGAATTATATAGCTTTGTTCTGTAAATTGAATAATTTGAGGGAATCCTAGATGAGCTTGTTAGGTACTATTCCAAATATATCAACATATCTATGTCAAACTTTGTAAATGTGCGGAAAGAAGGTAGTTATGTGTTTCATAAATTACACATGAAAAAATCAGCGAGGAAAGGTGATATTGGGATGCCCATGGCTAAACCAGAAGTCCGCTGATAGTATCTATTGTTGAAAGTGAAACTGTTCTGAGAGATTCAAAAGATCATCTATTTCCTCTTGTGTTGTATTGCTTTGAGTAAGCCATTTTTTCAGTTGTTGTAGGAGTACATCTATAGGGATACTTGGGAAAAGGACAGTGACGTCAAAAGATACTAGTTTTTCTTCCGGCTTTAGTTTTACATGTTCTATTTTCCTCTCTTGAGTTCCTGATGCTTAACCTGTTGTATTTAGCTAGTATATGAATTTCTGTGTAAGCCATTTTGCCAAATTATATGGCAAATGCAATATTAATATGGCAATATATGGGTGAGGTAAATCAAAGTTAAACTATCATTCAAGGTTTAAAGAGCCACTTGGCAAGATCAGGTAAACCCGCTTGTCATTTCTAAAGACAAAGCCACCAATATGAGCCAGGTGGTTAAACATCCCAAAATGGATTCTGCAGCACCCTGAAAATAACACAGAATTACTGTCCAATGAAAGTTCTGAAGATTCCATTGACTTTACTTGCTAAATATAAAGGGAAAACACAACCATATTTATCTTTAAAAGCTTTGTGATGTATGAAAATTTAATCCTCAAACAATTTATTCAGAAATGACATTACATGCATAATACAGACTCACTAATTTGGTAATTCAGTATCTATAGTAATACTTCAAATCTAATTTTCAAACACTGCATTCATTACAAGCATTAAAAATACAAAAAATTTATCCTATCACTAACAGTGTGAACAACGTCCTGAATTTTTAGGTTTCATAATAAATACTTTTGATCTCAACATGCATTATTGCGTGATCACCTTACAAACATTACAAAAACTCTGCTTTTGATTGTTATATTACAATATAGTCCAAGGACAGTTAAGCTATATTTTAAGTTGTACTTTTATATTTAAAACAATCTCGCTAATAAGATAACATCTCTACTTATTTCAGTGTTACGGTTAGAGGCAGAACTACTGAGGACTGAATGTAGCATATGTGAAACTGATAGTTTAAAAAGAAGTTGTAATATAATGAATAAACTTACTCATGAATATGCTTACGAAGGCTGTCTCGTAGTTGGTTTTTATTCAAATCAGGTCTCCATACCTGACTTGCTAAAAAGCTAGAAACTGTGCTTTCCACCCTCTGATGCAGATTCTGATAAGCAGGCTGAAACACACAAACAGTTACAATAATTCCAAACGTTAGTGTGGGCTAGTTAAATGCTTTGGTAATTTTTCTGGTAAATGGTTTAATTCAAAGTATTTATCATACATCAAATAATTTATTGAAATCAATGTTGAAGGTGATCTATTGTGGGACATTCAATAACCATAAAACTCAAGAACATTAGAGGATTTTTTTGCTTTTCATTGTGAATACATATTTTTAATGACTTCTACCACAAAGCGGTAAATAAAAAGGCTTAAAATTGAGTTACTGGAACAGGGTAGTTGCATATCAGGTTCATCAATATCATCAAATTTCTCTGGTTTTGCAGAACTTTATTGGCGCATGATTTTGACAAAATTGGTGCACACCCAAGTAGAATCTGCTAAAAATGATGTTACTCTACAGCTTTCAAACATATCTGCTACCCTTATTTTCAATCCCCATTTTCAACCCCTAATATATAAAATCAACATTCTGGCCTATCTAGACAAAACTTTGTACACACAAGTATCTAATGAAAATTATACTTACAACTCTCAAATGCTACTCCTACCACATTTTTAACCTAGAAATGTAGAACCTGCTGTTTAACCAATGTGATCAAAATACAATATAGGACCTGATAAAAATCATACGTTACCTTACAACTTTCAGAATACCCAATCCTTATTTTCAATAATATAGTACCTCAATTAAAGGATGATTGGGCAGAGAGAAGTACGCAGATTATGTAATAAGTTAGAGAAGCATGAACTTTGACTACACTAAGTGTGTGTAGGTTAAGAAGAGAAGGAAAGGGAATAAACATAGATATAGAAAAGTAGTAAATGAATTATATTATATACTAGAATGTAAAGAAATTTGGAGAAAAAGTTTATACTGAAGAAATAGGAAAATATCATCCTACAAGTTTTAAAATTTAAGATAATGAAGTTATAAAATGAAGAGAAGATAAAGTTGTTAGGAGAACTTATGGGAAGAACAAGGGAAAAATGGTTTACAAAAATAAACGAAAATGATTAAAGCTGAGGCTCATAATACAATAACAACCATGGTGTTAAAAAGTACTGTGGGCTAAGGTATTATCAAGCAACTCATACAGGAAATGAATAACAAAATTGCATGAACTTACTGTATATTACTGGGATAAATACATACATACGAGTAATTTATTTTCAAAACACCCTGTATCCAACTCCTGTAAAAAAATTAGCTTTAAATTATGTTTTACATATATTATAATGGTGGATCAAATGGTTTTAACGTTAGGTTCTAAAACTGCTATGTCCAGTGAAAAACAGGCATGGAAATTCAGGGTTATTTTCAATAGCCATTATCTCCATGACTAAATGCGTCAGGTGTAGTAACAAATTCCAACATCTCCATTTTTAGCCAATCCGTGCACATATCACTGGTCATGTGATTAATGCAATCCAGTCTTACTAGAGTGTATAGAGCTGCAAGGAACCAGTATGTTAAAATGGATTGTATAGAAAATGTTAAAAATTGTAGTCCAGGCAGAGGAAGAAAGAAGGAATGGAATGAAAAGAACTGAAAACCAATGAGTTAAAAAGTGCAAGGCATTTAATTCTTACACTTTTCACAGGGCTTAAGATTTAATATGTTGTATTTAACAAGTGTGTTGAGTATACTGCGCATGTGTTGTCAACAGGTTAGGTTTGAGTTCATTGTCGATGATTATGGGTATTTTTTTTATGTAGGTACTCTCCCTCTGGACCACCAAGTATCCCAAAATGTGGTCACAATTCAAGCGCATTTCAATGCAAATTTCTGTCCTTGCTTGACATAAAGAAGTTTCACTCAGTATTCTTCTCTAGTTCAAGCAAAGTTCAACAAGATTAATTTTATTATAAAGCGTTTCTATTCTATGGCAAAAATCATACTTATAAGTATCTTATAAGGAAGAGGAATGATAATATGCATGTATGCCATGAAGCTTTTATGGGTGGCATTTTGAGAGTGGGGAAAATAGCTACAAAAACTAGGAGGAGGAGATGAGAGAAATAATTCTTTTGTTCAACAAGGGGAGCTGTTCAGAAATTTATTGAGGACTATAAGTTAGAGAGACACACTATTGCCCTCAAAAACCATGGAAAGGAAATATCTGCATCCAGATTTGTCTATCAAGAAACTGTGTGTGTCTATAATAAAAAGGTACAGAGTGATAATTTAAAGGTTAAAGAATCTTACTTTAGAAAAGAAAGGAACAAAAATTATAATGTTTGTTTTGGAAGTTTTAAATCAGATGTCTGTTCTAAATGTCTTGAATGTGGGTATGGAAACAATAAAAACTGCCAAAAATGAACATGAAAAAAGCTGAATGACTGTGAAAAGAATTTACAAACTGAAGTATGAAGCCTTTTAAGCATATCTGAGAATGGGGATTGATGATGCAGCAACAATTTCATTTGAGGCCAAAATGCATACTTCAGCAGACAAATAAATGCCTACTACTTTATTGTAACCATTGGCAGGTCAAAATCTCCACTAAATAAGGAAAATGTCAACTCTTGGAATGAGTCTGACTTCCTTAAAGGGGATGGCTCATACAGTAACATCTGTGGCCCACATTTGGGAGGTTGTGGGTTCAATTCCTGTGGCTGACCTTCCTGAGCCATGAGTTTTTTTGGGGGTTTCCCCAGGTAGCAGACAATGCTGGCAAGGATCATTACATCCCCTGAATTTTCTATCCCTCCAATTCATCTCCATTCTTATTTCACTTCATCTTTCATCTGCTTGGTTTCTTTCAAGGTTAAAATTGTCAGTGGTAGATCTCGGCATGTGCATCACAGGGGAAAAGGATGCTCTGAGGAAACCTTTGTCCTCCGGACAGCGAGCAGTCTCCGGGTCCTGGAACCCCAGGGGATGTGTAAGCCCATAGGGGAGAAGAGGGCCAGCTGCACAAAAATATGCAGGGGAAGAGGGGCAGCACCCAGGGAGTTCAAATCTGTAAATGGTATGGACCCTGCCCTCTGGTCCGGCCACCCTCATCTTCTCTCATCTTATCCCTCCCTTCGGTGGGCGTTCCATCTGGGGCATAAGCACAAGAGATCAGCATAGGTCCCCCTCTGTGTCTAGTCCTGTCCTATCCTATCCTTAAAGGTTCAAACAAAATTGCTAGTACCTTATATCACACTTTAAACAATGTTGATCTAACAGAGAAAAAATCTGATGTGAACATTCACATGACTTTCTCTACCCTCTGTCTTTATTAGTGGATATGCAAACTATTCTTACTAAAGTTTTTTTTTTTCTATCTGCTACATTTTTATCCAAATAAACTTGGTAGAAATAGCTATATTACACATTTAGTTAGGATACAAAGAGAACAGTGATAGTCAGATGTTTAACAACTGGAAGCTATATGCTGGCCTTAAAATTCCATACTGTTTCCATGCAATTGTGAGAAACAACTGAATGTTGAAAGGACTTTAAATGAATGACCAAGTAATGAATAATTCAAATCATTAATAAAGGATATCTCAGAAATGGCTTTTGCTACAAAAAACTAATTTTAAATAAATTGCAGTTTTTAAAGAGATTTACATTTTTTTTGCAGTACATTTTTGTCTATTCCCTAACATTACCAGTTATGCAAGATTATACAAAATTCCTTCCGAATAAAGAGGACTTGAATAGGCTTTTCTCAGAGGATTCAAGATATACATTTTACATGTCATGTAAATATCTTTAATATATGGTATTTTAATCAAAATCGTTAGTCAATTTTTAGAAAATAAAAAATTTAGAAAAATCTTCTATGTAAAGGGCAGTTTAGGTTAAGAGGATTTTCTTGAAAATCTTCATGTCATATCTTTGGAAGGTACTGAACTTAAAATATCTAGTTTGGTATTTATCTGACTTTTCGTTTTTGAGTTATGCTGTTCACAGACACACACATGGACCGTTTTTTTTTATTCAGGGGTCTTAAAACATGTATTTTGAGTGAAATCTTGGTATCAAATTTTTGGGTGGAATGCAATACCTACTATGTACATGGTACAGAAAGTAAAAAATGACTGCATCTCTTTGCTGATGAATACTGGGTGCAAAATAAAAAGTGTTTCATGGTTGGAATGCCCAGCAAATGGCTCATGTCTGCTCCACACAATGTAAAGTCAGTTGGAGTATTTTTACTACCAGACTGAGTGGTTGCAAACACTGAAAAAGAAACCAGAAAGAAAGAAATGATCCTTCAGCCTGAAACTTACAATGAGATTTTGAGCAACTATGGCACAGCATTTTAACTTGGAGTTAATGTACCAGTTCTAGACTGGAAAACAGTCATACATGTTTTAAAAACTGTTGGTACTTGGCATTTCAAGTTCAGTACTACAAAAAGGATTTATTTTTTCCAAAGAGAAAGAAATAATATTCTGGTCCAAGAAGAAACATGTTACAAAATTAATATTGGTGTACCTAAAAGCGTTCTAAAGGGAACAACAAATATGTTGATGACAGAGGACAAGTCAGAATCAAGCATAAAAAATAATAGACATATCTAAACTTCTTCAGAAGCACTATGGTTGACTGGAGACAGGCTCAATCCCTTCAGTTTTTATTTGAATTGAGGATGCACGACTCAACCACAATTGGGAGGAGCAGGAAGAAGAAAAAATAAACAATTTTGTGAATCACAAGAAGAAACAGTTGATGCATATGTGTATAAAAGAAGCAAAGAGTATCTTTATAGCTGATTTATTTTCTTGTGATTCAAGTTTGGGAGGTGCTGTGGCCGAGTAGTTAGACTGCTCGCCTCTTACCAAGGCATCTGGCTTTGATCCCAGGGATCCGTATGTGGGATTTGTGGTGGACAAAGTGGCATCTGGGTGGGTTTTCTCCAGGTTTCCTCTGCCATGCATTCCACCAACTGCTCCATCATCACCTTTCCTTTCATCCATTTCACCATCATTTCATATCATCTACTTACTTGCTCTCATACCATGCATCAGGCTGATCACCCTTCCTGTATATTCTATCTAATCCAGTGTCTGCTCCTTGACAGGCCTCTGACCCCAGACACCTGCTTTTAAGACCTGGGAGGCGTAAGTCCTACATACGAGGAGGGTAAACAGAGAAAAAAGATATAATTCAGGTTTGCTGTTGATGCGCTTTGCTTGTTGTATTCTACAGTTAGGATACTCATTTTATGCATATTACACTATTTAAATATGTTGCTTCTGCCCTGCTATTTCAGCTGTAAAATGTTCATTTTTTGGAAGATTTTGGATAAAATTAAATGGAGTTTTATTTATGGATGATCTTTAACTACTATGGACTTTAGCGTCCCATTCTATATTGGGCGTGAAAGACCGATAATTTTGCTCAGAGGCCTTTGGATAAAATGAAATAGTGCAATATAAATGGAATAATTAAATATGTTTATGTAATTTAATAGTGAATTATTAGTTTTAAAGTCCTGCATTTCCAAATTTAGTTTCCAGAGTTAGCTTCAAAGTCCTTAATCTCCAACATTTATTTTCAAAACTCTTTTTCCATATTAAAAATACATTTTATAATGAATTTCAGATATTTTTCATATTATATGCAATAAGAGCTATCACATTCACCAGTACACTTGGGTGCAAAAAAAAAGTGCAGATATAATGAGCTGTTTTAAGTTGGTAAGAGATTAGTTAAACAGCTCCTCCCCATTCATGGCCCCAACCTTATCCCTTACCTAGTTCTAGCAACTAAAGTTGATTGGTACAGCCTTTTTACATGATGGCAGATTTCCAATGCAGTTTTAGATATGTTAAAAACATAATCAATTCAGTGTTATTAACTGTTCTTCTGCAGGCTGGAAAGGTAGAAGCAAAATGAAAAAGTATGTAATTCAACACTGGGATATGTTACCTCAAGAGAAGTTGAGGATGCCTAGTTTTTTATCGGGAAAATTGGAGTCACATAAAGAATTTCATGAAGTGTTGTCATATCGACATCGTAGCTCAAAAGGCAGGGCAGCGCTATGTGAAGCTGAAGATCGGTGGTTCAAATCCCCAATATGGTATTGAATGTTTTTATTCTGGTTCTACTTTTCCATAGTTAATTCGGAGTTAGTATTATCTTAAATAAATTTTATTATCAGTTTTGCAAGAAAAGGAATATAAAGAAGGTTGCCAACCCTTTTCAAGTAATGCGAAAGTACTGTGTTTTGCAACCTTTTTGTTTTACGTGGTTCATTTCATAAAACTTGGCTCTTTACCATGCTTGGGATATATTGCCTATAATTCAAAATCAATATGCATGGTAAAGAGCTGAGTACCTATTAAATGAGTTATTCAAAATAAAACAGTTTTTATACCCTCTGAAGGATTTATTTATTAAACTGTTTCTTTTTTCATATTCCTTTAATTTTGCTTTGCATCCCATTGTGATATGTTTTTGATGCTTTTGCTGTCATGCGGAACTGCATTATGCACTTATATTTAAATACACCTGGTTTGCGTGTCCAGTATCCCCATTTGTGGTATTCCTTCCAACAGCTTGACGCTGTTCTTGGATACTTCATAGCTCTGCAGCTCTCACCGCCCTATAACCTTGCTCAATAAGGGCAATAATTTTCGGTTTATTGTCCATATCCTTTGTTCCTTTCAAATGACATATAATAAAGAGGACATTGTTTACCGCCATTTCATCCAACTACTCCACATAATGCTTGTCTTAACCTCTCTTTCTAGTTTTCTTCGCTCCTAAGCCCGAAATTGACCACTGTTCATTGGTTTGAGTGCCAGATATTTTGACAGTTGATGAACAAAGTAGTAAGTTTTGTTGCTAGTGATTTAATTTAATACTGAGGTGGGCAATTTAATCTGCATTTAGTTATGCTAGCTTAGTATGAAAATACACTCTTGGATAGATTAAATTGATTCTTTATTACTTTCTCTATTACGTATAGTAAGTAGGGGAAGTATTGAATTCCACCCAAAAATTCGATACCGAGATTTCACCGGAAATACATGTTTTGAGATCCCCTGAATCCAAAAAAAGCATTTTTGGAAACATGTCTGTGTGTGTGTCTGTGAACAGCATAACTCAGAAACGAACAGTCGGATAAACACCAAACTTGGTATTTAGGTTCAGTATCTTCCAGAGATGCGACACGAAGGTTTTCAATAAAATCCCCCCACCCCAGATTACTCTTTACATGGAACATTTTTCGAAAATTTTAATTTTCTCAAAAATGGCTGTAACAATTTTGATTAAAATATCATATGTTTAAGATATTTTCATGACAAATGAAATGTATATCTCGAATTTTCTGGGAATGTCTCCAAGAGTATTCTTCATTGTGAACAACTTTTGCATAAACTGGTAAACCATAAGAGATAGACAAAATTGTACTACAAAAATCTACAAAAAATGTAGATCGCGTTAAAATACACAATTTATGTCATATACATCCTTTTGTTGAGTGAACCATTTTCAAGATATTGCTTGTTATTCCCTTAAATTTTGCAATACTTTTTCTCAAATGGGAATTCGTTATTCATTTTTTTTATGTCCTGGACATACAAAGAGAATGGAATGCGCCACATAGCAACCAGCTCTTAAAAGATTTGACTATTGCTTAAAGCCTACCATATTTCCCTTGCACCTACAGGAAAATTAGCAATAAGATTAACATCTCGATTAACATGAAGCATATGGTGAATAAGCGTTTGTAAAAATATTTTGTACAAGAGTAGAGAAAGTCATGTGAGTGTAACACATCAGATTTTTTCTCAAGTGAAGGTGGATTTACTTGCAATTTTATAAAATTGTTAAAATGGTTTAATCTTAAAGAAAATATTTGCAATGTCTTTGGATTATTGAAATTAGAGAATTTTAACGTGCTGTAATAATGAATGCCTTACTATGTTCATTTTCTGTCATGTCAAGCTTCTTTTATTTTTTCTTAGAGAAAATAATAAATACAAAACAGTGTCACTTCTAATGCAGCCACAATGTTTAAGTTATTGTAACTTTTATTCACATTTTAAGTTTTTTGATGAAGAAAAAATATAATTATGTGCTGTTGATATCTCATCTTTGTCACAAATGAGGATGGACAATTTAGAATAAGTGAATAACACAGATGGCTTTATTCATGCTTTCACATTTGTAATGGAAACTTAAGAATCCTATCTTTGAATGAACATTACCCTGGCTCAGTCCAATATGCAGCAATATCAACAATTGGTAGGATAAAATATCATCTTAATGAGACATACACCAACCATTAAAGTCCTTGCTTATTGGTTAGCACCAGTACTGAAATGTTACATACACAAGTTAGATCTATATTTAGCATTTATTTTTCTATGTAACAATTTCAAAATTTTGTTTAAGGTGACTGGTTATCCAACACAGCCATGGCTGCTAACTCCGTACTGCAAGCTTAGACTGGGTCCCCTAAGGAACATCACAACAGCAGTCTGTGCAGGGTAAGAAACTTGGTGAAACATTACAAAGGTGTGCTCAGAAGAAGATTCAGATGCCTCCTACATGATAGAGTTCCTTACTACGCTCCACCGATGGCAAGTTCCATCATCAACGCCTGTGACACCTTACACAATTTACTTGTCAATAGGAATGTTCCTTGGGATGACACTGTAATGATGATGAAATTGGAAATGCAGTTTGTTATAATAAAAAGTTTATATCAGGTAAAGAAAATAATTTTATTTGCATTTACATTCCCAAATACTGTACGTCATGAATACATTTTAATATTAAAAGTTTAACTGCAACTAAATAAAACAATTCATTTTTTTCTAGTTGCTGACAAACAATGTGAGATACTGGACGGCAGGAAAGTGAGAACAAGAGTTAAGAATTTTAAAAATACTCTATAATAGTGCATTTATCCTAGTATAATAACATAATACATGTAACCTTCACTACCGTAAAGATTGCTGCTGTGCATAACCACCAGGCGACTTGTCTTTATGTTTAAGCAAGTGCTAGGGCATGGAATAATCATAGCTAATTATCCAAATTTAAAGCTAGTGAGGGCAATTTTTCTCAAAACTCTGTAGGCTTCTGCTCAACATCTCATTTTCTACTTGGTGGAGAAAATTGTGTTGCAAACAACTGGTAAACTTTGAATGTACCACATCATCAGCCATAAAAGAGTGCAATATCTACCCATGGGTGAATCTGCACAAAAGCCAGCAACAAACTTTTTCTAGCAGCAACCGAAAAACTGATTTCATTACTTTGGAATCTCCGATACAAGCATGACCATGCAGATGCATCAGAGCCAACTGAGAATCAACTACCACCATTGTTGTCTAATGCAAAGGTTGATAAATCTTGGGAATTGTTGCAGCTTTTCAAAGATCATTTAATGCTATTTTTTTTCTTTTATAAGAATGAGTGCAGCTATTTTTCATTAACATATAATCCAAGTCAATGTCATGTCATTTTATTTTGATTTTTTTTTATTAATATTGCTACTCATATATTTAATAGTGACAAATAATACTGAAAAACGCAATGCCATTGCCAGGATTTGAACTATGGATCTTTCAGTTACTTCCAGTGGCTCTATCCAACTGAACTACCATTGCAACATGCCAGCACATTAAATTCCCCAATTGACTCGCATTTTTCCCAGTAAACCACAAGGAGCTCTCAAATTCATTTTAAAAATTAAATTGAGTTTTACTTATGGACACTCTTTAACTACTATGGTTCTTAGCGTCCCATTCTATATTGGGCGTAAAAGATTGGAGATTTTCCTCAGAGGCCTCTTTATCTGGCTTGAGGTTCCTTTCATGCTGTAAATCTATGGCACGGCACCATCTGCTTTACTTCCCTTCTGAAGGAAGCCATGCTAAAGATTTTTATGCCTGAAAAAATCCATTGCCCTCTGCCGGGTTTGAACCTGCAACCTTGGGAACTAGAGGTTAGCATGGTACCCCTAGACCATGGAGAATGACAAATTCATTTTGGGATGACACACTCCAATGGTGACTTACAATGTCATAAGTAGTTTAAGTGCTGGCAACCAGATGGAAAGTGGAAGATCCATGGTTCGAATCCTGATTATGGCATAGCATTTTTCAGTCTGATTCTACCTTTCAACCTTGTCCTACACACGGCTTGTGTGTGATTACAATTAATTACCAAATTTTTGTTTCCTTGGGAGTTTATGTACAACAAAGGCATAATACTATCGGCATAACAAAATTAACATAAGAAACAACAATCTATTTTACCAACGATACCATGTATTATAACATATAATACACCAATTTGGTATTATACAAAAAATGCAGTTCAGGTTTTAAATGATACTGCAGCTCAAACAAGAGTAATCGGGAAATATTTTTTGTTTGGAACAACATGTTTTATTAGGTTTACTTTCATTGTGTTATACCTTTTGTTTTCATTGCATTTGTTATGTTACTATTAGTTAAGTGGAAACTTATATTGGACAAATTATCATTTTTATTCAACAAAAGGGATTATGCATCAGTGTTAGAACCTATCTAACCAGCCACATTCTAGTTTCATACTATAAAGGTTGTATAAAAGACATAAGATATAGCTGGTATTATGAATGTCACAAAAATAAATACTTTTCCACATTATTACCAAGCATTAAGTTTTGTAAGTAGCTGCTTTTTACTCTACAACTAATAAAAGCATTCAAGTAGTTTACACTTAGGAATTTATTCCTTAAGTTGTTTTACAACTGGGCAATTTAAAGAATTTTAAAATGGTGTATTGGCTAAATGAAGATTGTCATCTGGCATAATTGTGCACTTCTTTATTTAAAGCAAACAATTCTAGGCTCTTATAATAATGGTTACATTGTGTATCAAAAATTGTTTGTATTATTAACTTTTAAGGCCAGGTGACGTCAAAAATATATATATATAAAAAAATTATTTTTAAAATTGGCACCTTTAAATCCTTTGTATTCTACTGAAAGAAGAAGAAGAAGAAGAAGAAGAAGAAGAAGAAGAAGAAGAAGAAGAAGAAGAAAAACCCACACGCACGCACACATATAATCTCTTTATGGCCCAAAAAGATTTTTTATGGAAGACTGTTGCCAGGTCATTTAAGGTGACCTTACTTCTAAGAGATGAATTGAATATTTGATATTTATGTAGTTTGGTGGCTCTAGTACACTTAAATTGTATATATTAGTTGTAGTGGTAAGTTTTAACGAGGGTGCTCTAACCAAAATTCAGATATGAGAACAATTAAAGATGTCTGTTGAGACTAACATACACTAAAAGCACCCCACAATGTAGCGATAGGCTACAACAAAAGTGAAAAATAACTTAGTGACCTACTGAAAGTAACCTGGATGGCTCTGACAGAAATTCACTGACTGGGTAAGTGGAGGAAAACATTGGCAGCACCTTGTTGTAAACTAGAGCTGGGACAAATAAACGCAACCATTTCGGTTCCATACCGCTGGGGTGCTAAAATGTTGCAGTGCTACTGGCTAGAGGCTGCAGCCTGCGGCAGTTTCCAACGTTTGCAGCTGTTTGGCAGAAGACATCAATGCAAGTAGTGGTACCGGTGAGGTTAATGTATGTTATATGCTCTTCATTGCTAGCGCTGTGCTGCTGTTTAGTGGCTGTTTATAACTTTAGTATCTCCGTATTACAAGGAAAATGTGTAGGCATAACAAGACAAGTTCCATGTGGTGTTACTTTAGTCATAAATGGTGACAAAGTAGCAAAATGTGATATATGTGGACTAATATTGTCCTACCAGTATACAATTAACAACCTGAAAAATCATATGTTAAGAAAACATCCAGCTATAAATTTGCAACCATGTTCAACTGCACAACCTAATCACCTATCAAGTGATATGGCCATTGATGATCCCTAAGCCCAACCCCATTCCAGTTCCATTAATGACTTTAAATCATACTGAAAATGCAACAGCCACTCATACCCAAGAAACCAATAGCAACAATGCTATCAATATCAACAATAGCAGTGTAGCCTCTACCAACATTTCTCTAAGTAAGAAACAAGCAGATATTTCAAGTTACATCCCAAGAAATGTAAATATTGGGCAGAAAAAGAAAATGGATAAATTACTGCTCCACTTGTTTACAAAAGACTTTCAATTGTTTTCTATAGATGAGGATGATGGATTCACTGCTTTTACATGAACTCTTAACCAGCATATAATATTACCAAACAGAAACACCATTTCTTCATATTTGATACCTGCTACTTATGAGGAATGCCAAAACATTGTGTTAGGAAAAATGAAAAATGTACAGAGTGTGTGTTTGACAACAGACTGTTGGACCTCTAGTTTCAATGAAAGTTATCTTGCCCTAACAACCCACTACTTGACTCCTGATTTTAAATTGAATCAGTTCTTGAGTGTGTACAAATACAGGGATCTCGCACAAGCAAACATCTGGCTAATGAAATTAAATGCGTAACAGATTCATTTGATTTCTCTAACAAAATACTAGCTGCCGTCACTGACAATACTGCAAATATAAAAAGTGCAATTATTGAGCTTGGGTAAACCATTTTGGTTGTTATGCACAAGCCCTCAATTTAATTGTCCAAGATGCGCTAAAGAAAATAAAGCCTCTTCGTGATAAAGTTAAGCAAATAGCATGTCTGCAGTAGAAAAGCTTATAAAGTTTCAGTGTAATTCCGGTGTAGAAATCCCAAAGAAACTTCTATAGGGTGTTCCTACACGATGGAATTCAACTCTTTTCATGCTCCAGCGATTAACAAAGGTTCAGGATGCTGTTGAAGAGTTGATTAGCTTTAATAAACAAAGACATCCCCACACTTACAGCTGATGAGTGAAGAATATGTGCGGAGGTCTGCAAAGCTTTGAAACCATTTGAAGAAGTGACGCAAAAGATGGACAACAAAAGCTATGTAACTGGAAGTCAAATTATTATACTCATGGGTGTCTTGCTTAATGTATATCGAAAGCTTCTAATAGAGTCCTTCCATTCAACACTGCTGGGAGTTGTGAACAAATTGAGTAAAGGGGTATCACATAGATTTTCAAATATTGAGTATAACAAAACAATGGGTGTATTCAATTTCTTAGATCCCTGTTTTAAGTTACATGCATTTTCTTCACAAGCAAAAGAAGCAATAAAAGAACATGTAACAGAACTCATGGTAAACGAATATAATGAAGATAGGCGAGTGAAAGTTGACACTCCAGGAAAAGCACCAGATAATGGTTCTAATAATGAGCAAGTTGACTTTTCTGTGTGGGCCATTTTGATAGCATGATAGGTAAAGTTGAACCACCAGGAACAGCTACTTCTAGTATTGTTATGGTAATTTAGAGATAGTTGGAAGACAAGAGTCATCACGCGACACCAGAATCCTCTTCTGTGGTGGGAACTCAGCCGTCACATTTACCCAACAATGAGTAAAGTAGTCCAAAAACATTTTCATATGGTAGCAACATCAGTGCCGTGGGAGAGGATTTTTTTTCTAAGATTGGACTTATAATAAACAATTGTCGTTCATCTCTCAACTCATCAGGTTTGTCACTTAATATTTTTCAATGCTAATGAAAAATATGCTTCTTAAGCTGTTAAATAGTATACTGGATATTGGGACTTTGAGCATACAACTGTTTACTGATGTATGCTAAATTTTGTAAGCTATTTCTGTGTAGTTTCACTCTACTTAGTGCAACATTTGCCATATAGATAACAGGTATACTAAACATTTTATAATAGTCACTTTCTATTATAAATAAGACTTTTTTAATATACATGAATAAACATGCATAATATACATAATAAACAATCGCCGTTTATCTCTCAAATCATCAAAGTTTCGTCACTTAATATTTTTCAATGTTAATGAAAAATATGCTTCTTAAGCTCTTAAACAGTATACTGGATATTGGGACTTTGGGCATGCAACTGTTTATTGATGTATGCTAAATTTTGTAAGCTGTTTCTGTGTAGTTTCACTCTACTTAATGCAACATTTGCCATAGATAACAGGTATACTAAACATTTTATAATACTCACTTCCTATTATAATAAGATTTTTTTAATATACATGAATAAGACTGCTCTGTTTATTTGTATGTGTATAAACACTAAACTACAGTTGCACCACGAAAAGAATGCAAGAGAGGCCTTACACAATGAGAAGGGGATTGAACTGTTTATCTGCTAACGTAGTCGATTTGTTTACTACAAAATGTATGTGAACTACACATGCTACCACAGACTCGTACATTGTACATGTAACATCTGTGATAGACAATACACATTATCTGACGAGTACAATGCACTGTGTATTTTGTATGATACTAGCGTGCATAAATATGAGGATGGCAGAAAATGTTAAGGTTGCACATTCCTCTCGCTCACCTTCTTCACAACTGGCCATAAGAGTTGAGACCATTTCCTGTTTCTTCTGTGGGAGGGGAGTGAAACAGTTCTTTTGCAACTGTTTTATAGAATGGTTGTCTATGTGCAACAGTTTTGGCTGCAACCGTTATATAAAAATGCTTTTTTCCACCTGTATTGCAAACTTTTTAAGATTCTTTTCTTTATTTTTTAATAGTTAGGAGCTTTTATCTCAAAAACTAGGTGTTTTTCTGTACCTATCTCAAAAACTAGTTTTTTTCTGTATTATGTTCAGCGGGTAGAGAAGTAAAACCACTAATAAAAGATATATGAAAAATGTACCACTCACATATTAAAAAATTCATTAATAAATTTATGCAAAAATTATGAGATGAATTAAAACAAGTGCTGCATTCATATGACTTTCTTTACTCCTTGTCTACAAACTATTCTTACAGAAGCTTATTGTTCTATCTACTTCTTGTTAATCAAAAACTTTCATTTCACATTTAAACATTTTGTTACAGTTATAAGAACACAGTTGGGTATAGTGATAGTCAGACCTACCACTTGAAAAAGGTATAAGTATTTGAAAACTCAAACCAATAATAAAGGACATATTGGAAACGGTTAATATTGCAAAAATGTTTATTTGATATAAGTGTCTTTTAACAAGATCTGCATTTTTTGTGTAAGATTTTGTGTATCTCTTACATTTTACCAGTTATACTAAAGTCATTCAAAATGAAGAGGACTTCACAGGCTATTTCCAAAAAATTCAAGTACAGTATTTTAATCAAAACTTAAAGCAGTTTTGAGCAAATCAAAAATAATGAAAATTTTTCCACGTAAAGGGTAGTTTAGGGTGGGAGGGATTTTCTTGAAAAACTTTGGGTCCCATTTTTGGAACATACTGAACTTCAACATTCTGGTGAAATCTTGGTACTGAATTTTTGGTTGGAATGTACAAGTACTTCTTACTATAGGTAAGAGTAGAGAAAGTAAACAAAAATCCTACTTATGTATATATACATGATTGTAAAACTTTTCTCTTATGGGTTTTACTAAAGAAATATGTGCTATGTGTAAAAAAAAAAAAAAAATCTGATGTGTTGCATACAATGGCTTTCTCTACTCGCTCCTCTACAAAGTATTCTTAAAAACGTTTATTACTCTATCCACTTCTTAAATCATCCAGATAAACTTTCAATTCAGATTTACACATTTGTTGTAGGATATAGTACATAAAGTGAGTAATGTTTTTAAAGTGTGTTTTGCTGTGTGATGCCTTTGAAACATGCTCTTTCCACGTGATAAAAATTAATAGCGACTTCCCAGTTGAGAAAAGTATATTTGTAAATTCAAACCAATAATAGAATATCTTAAAATGGTTACTCCACATGCAAACACACACAAAAAAAAGCATTTGAACATAAACTCTGTGTTTTAATGAGATCTATGTTTTTTTTTTGTTTTTTTTGTGCAGTAAACTTTTCTCTCTCCTATAGTTTACTAATTATACAAAAATCATTCAGAATTTATAGCACTTCATAAGCTATTCTCAAAAAATTAAAGATATACATTTCATTTGTCATGCAATTATACTAAACACGTGGTATTTTAATAAAAATTGTTAGTAATTTTTGAGGAAAAAATTATGACAAAATGTTTTCATGTAAAAGGTAGTTTGCGGTAGGAGGATTTTCTTGAAAATCTTCATATCACACCCTTGGTAGATGCTGAACTTAAATGCTACTGACTTTCCATTTTTGAGTTTATGGTGATCTCTTGCATGCACACAAACGAGCCAAGAATCCTCCTGAATATATAAATACAGCTGCAATTACATTGCCCTAATAATTATATGAGGAAAATGATTTTATAAGGGCCTAATAGGATTACACAGCAAGGATAGGAGATTCATGGACATTATATAGAATTTTGATGTGTAAACAATCAAATGGAGGTGGCAGAACAACAGAAGGTAAATCTTAAATAGAGCTAAATGGCAATGAATTCTTGAGATCGTAATCCTACCAAATTAATTTACTTGCAGTCCTAAGCAAATTCTGCACCCAGCCAACAAGCTAGGGATTTGCAGGGTTTTACATGTCAAAGAAGTTTGCAAACCTCAATGATTTATTTATAAGTGGCTGACTGTAATTAATAACACTGATGGAGTAAGACTGTGCCTAGTAATTGAATCAATGGGCATACCCTTTGCAAATCTTAATTAAGAATATTAGCAGTATAAGAATGTGCCAAGAACTTTGAAATTTATTTAAAAATAGTGGCAAAAGTTCCTTTATTCTTTTACTAATTAATTTAATGACATAGAAAGCTACTGGTCACTAAGTACTTTATTTCGATAAGGTTTGCTATATTACAACAAAATTGGGTACTATTTAAAGCCTAAAACATCATGATGAGTGAGGCATACTTAAATATGATTCCCATTATTTTGGTTCAAGCTAGAAACACAACTGCAAATACTAAACCTAACTAAAAGCCTAAAGCAATTATTACTTACACAGAAATTAAGTAAATGTCATAAGAATGAAACTCAAAAACCTGCTTTACATAAATGTGTGATTAATTTATACAAATGCTGACTATACTGCTGGAACTTACATGAATGAGGAGTTTTCTTTTGGATAAATGGTACAAACAAGTCAACTACATGCAATTACAGCTAATGGTCTGAACAACTGATGAAAGGAAAATTCTGAAATGCTGCTATGCGACATAAATGGAATGTTTGTGAACACAAGGTCTTCCTCATCTGCATCTATAAGGCACACAGTAATAGAAGGCATATGAGGCGGTACTAGGAAGGGTTTCACCAAGAGTAACTAGCCTATCATAGGTGTGCAGTGTTGACTAGTTCAGACACCCACGAGCCACAAGCATGAAGAACAGTGTTTCCTCCTTTTCATGCACCCAAAATTACTATTAGAAATTTGACACTGTAAAGTACAAGGAGAGCCAAAAGACTATGAACTGGCTGCGCAGTGTTTTTCCTGTCTGCGTCCTCGGCACTCGTTGCTGTCATCATAGAAAGGTGCGGATGAAACCATACAACATTTTTAAAACTACTTTTAAAGGCTTTTCTTAACAACTTTATGAAAGTGTGTTTGAGGACAGAATTATTAGTAGAGATTTGTGGCCCCCTTGGTCCTCCGACCTAACCTCCTGCGATTTCTATCTCTGGGGAAACTTAAAACAAAGTGTACAAGACAGACCCACAAACCCTGGAAGAATTAAAACAAAATATCTGCCAGGAAATTGCCAGCATTTCTCAACATGAACTGCGGCGAGTGATGGATAGTTTCCTAAAGAGGTGCCAAAATAGCCTTTAAAGGTAGTTTTAAAAATGTTGTATGTTTCATCCGTGCTTTTCGTGCATCAGATAGCAACGAGTGCTGAGGACGTGGACAGGAAAAACACAGCACAGCCAGTTTGTAGTTTTTTGGCTCACTCTGTATATGTGGCAATGAATTTTGAAAGGCCATGTTTCTATGCTGTATGCTTCTCGAGTTATTGTTCTAGGAATAAATATTGCTTACTCCCATGTTTTTGTTTAAGGTATGTTCCAACTTACAACCTTACCCATGTTATTTCTTTTCATGAAGCAGTGGTTAGTGAGACATTTATGAAGTGTTGTTTTAAACTGCAAGCATTTCTTTTATAAATTAATTGAATACAGTTCACCTCAGCAAGGAAGTGAGCGTGCATGTTCCTTGTAATTCAGTTCAAGACCACAGCTTAAGGCAAATTAAGCTTTAAATACTTTGTGTAACTGTAACAATAAACAATAACTGTTTATTTTTACATCTGTGTTGTTTTGAAGCATTAATAATGTCATTTTCAAAACCTGAAAGTTTAGGTGCAGGTCCAAGGGCAAAGTATTCTGCTCCCAGGCCAGAAATACTATTTTAAAAGTGCCTCTTTCTTTAGCAATCCCAGGAAGTATGTATGTGAACAGATAAATTTTATTTTTCACAAAGCCAGAACTTGTGGCCAAAGCGTGCAACATAAGTTTACATACTGTGTCATGCATTGTGAAACAGGGCAAAAGATCTAATAAAAAAAATTGGCAAACTTTTATTTAAATCTCCAGAAAGCATGTCAGAAGACAAAAAGTGTTTCCAATTTAGATGATTTTGTAAAACATACACTTCACTGCACAATATATGAAATGTTAACAATACCAAATACGCCAATATTAAAATGCTGGTTCATATTATGTGGGGAAAAAATAGACTATATGGATTCCTCTATTTCAATGGGATTAATCAAGATAAGTAGAGGGAAGGTAGGCCACTCTGGGGTGGGAAGCTACCATTGGCTGCCTGCCTGTGATGAAAATGAAAGTGAAGTCGAGTGCGTGGAATAAATTCACAGTGCAGTTAACACACTAATTCTTCCCGATTGTTTATTATATTCCCCACTTTTGTTTAAAAGATATATTATTTCAGAGCTTTCTCTAAACATTGTGGATATATTACTGGAAAGTGAAGTGAATCAAAACTGCATTACATCAGTAATAGATTTACGTATTAACAAAAGCTACTGGGACACATGTGGTACCGGTCAAAAACTGCTACAAGAAATTGAAACATGCACTTCTCTAAGTGCGATAAGGGAAAATTTATAGCTACTTTAAATAATACATTAAATGGACATGCTGGTACAGATTTTTACTGTAAGAAATTAAAACTTGCACGTTTACTAGTGTAGCCTCATGCTGTTTTGGAAGATGAAGCCATCCAATGCTTATTCTTCTTAGATGCGTATTTTTTAGTGTAATTTTTTTTAAATTTAAAACCTTATTCTGATAAATGTTTTGGTTTGAACATACAGCTAAATAACTTTTTTCCTGGACCTCTGGAAACTTAGTTTTTAGCGAAGTTACTAACGTTTTTAACACATTTTTTTGTTTTTGAAACAGAATTTTCTAAATGATCTCATCATAATTTTTATACCTACCTTTTATACTTTTAAAGCGGTTATACCTATGTATAAATTGATGAACTTTATGTATACTAATTTTAATAAACTAAATGCATTTCAATGTCAGGCCAATTTTTCTACTATACCATTTTTAACAATTTTAGCATAATTTTTTAAAAAATTTTAGTTCTTCAAAATCCGGGCCCTTTGTCTTTATTGATTTTGTGTATTTACGTTCATCTTCCCAGTATTTGCTCACAAAATAATGATTTTTCACATTTTGTTAAGTGTTCCGGCTAATTTGGGATGAAATGTGCCCATGTATTACACAAAAGAATGAAAACCAAAATAAAAGTAAGTGTTTGCATTTTCCTTGCATAAAATTAGCGAATACCAAATTACAATTGGCAAATTCCTTATAGTTCTTTTGAAAAAAGCTAGTGCAACATTGTTTCAATCACTGCTAGTGCAATATACCAATATTTGTATTTCCTTTTAACAACAATTATTTTCCCGCCAGTGAAAACATTAAATTTGTGTGCATTTAAGAATATAGGTTGCAAATGTGTAATAAAATGTAGAGGAAAGATTGCTCTAAAAGTGATATCTGCCAAAAATATTAAGGCTAGATGATCCTTGTTCTTACTGTTTCAAGTATGGAGAATCAAATGGAAATCACATACAATTAATTTTATTTATGCATTAATTAAATAGTAAAAAAAAAATTGTATATTACAAATAATATTAAACATAGGTTTGTTTATATAACCACATTTTTGGCCTAAATAATGATATCCAAATGTGCACTATTAACTGTCTGAAACTCAATTTATTTGAAGATTGAAATGTATTTGCACAACTTGTGCAGATAACTGTTTTTCAGCATGTATGCAAAGTTTTTATGCATGAGTCAATTACTTTCTTAGAGAAAAATGCATATAAAGTTTTTATCTGTCATGATTTTTAAAAATGCTATGTTTAAATTATATTGTATAATAATGTGATCTGCATAGTTTCTTTTACTAAGCTGTGTTCTTCATATTATATAAACAATAACAATGAAATTTACTTCAAACGGTGTGGCTTCAAATAAGGTCATATGAGAATATTATCTGAACATTCAAGTTGAAAAGTATGGGGCAGAATACTGACTGTAGCTCTTAACTTCATTCTTGATGACATCATGCAGCAGGCGGACCAAAAGCAAAACAAGCTACAGCAATGCGGGAAGAGACCCCACCCCAGGGATTAATACTAAACATTTTGGGCAGCTTGAGAGAGAGAGAGAGGGAGGGAGAGAGAGAGAGAGAGAGAGAGAGAGAATTTTTCTAGATAGAGTGATACTGATGCTACGAGAATACAATTTTTAAAAACTATGCACATGCTTAGAGAATCTGGAAATATTCACCCCTTTTTTATCTTGATTAGACATAGGTAAATCAGAACCATTACAAGCAACATATATGGCAAGATTTGATGGGAAGAGGTGGGTTCAATATATGTGTAGGGAAGGGAAACAGGCTTATGTATAATTTACCATGCAGGTTCTGCACAAACAGGTTTCATTCTCGAAAGCAAGTTGGTTTTTGTTCCAGACCAGGGAATGAAAATATTGATTATCATTCTGAAATGAACACTGATTCTTACACAGATTGGTTCATAAACAAATTTTTTTTAGAATTGGGGTTAATTATCATCGATAATGCAAGCTACCATTCTAAAATCTTAGATAAACCTCCCTATACTAGTTCCAAAAAGCAAGATATTCAGGACTGGCTGGCATATAACAGCATAGCATTCAATCCTTCTGAAACGAGCAGAGCTGTTACAAAAGGTAAATCAATACAAAATGCAAGAAAAAAATGAGCTAGATCAAGTTGCATTAGAAGAGTGGCACCAAATTGTTTGTTTACTTCCTCATCATTGCGAGTACAACCCTATAGAAGTGTTGATTTGGGCTAAGGTAAAGGAGGAAGTTGCTGAAGAAAACATTACTTTTCACTCTTGTGGATGTTGTATGGCTTATGCATGCAGCACTTGACAGTGACAAAATGACTGGGCTAGTTGTGTTGCTCACTGTGAAAACTCCAGGAAGAGGATTTTCATAAAGAAATGGCTTGAGTTAACACCATACAAAAATTAGTTATAAATCTGCAAAACACTGATTCCGAATTAAGCGAGGATGACGAGCTAGCAACTCCTTTACAATAAGTCACTTTCGAAATTCAGGTACGTTGTTTTCAGTATATAAATACATTAATCTTAAATGTTACTGGTTATAACATTATGTAGAAGCATCTTTTGCTGCATAAGTTTACGTTTTATGACGTTGTGCCACGTGTTACTTTCCTCTTTTTACCCACCTTTCTTGCTCTGATGCATCACTTGGCAGCAGTGCAGCCATGGCAGGCATGCATTGGCTTAGCACATAGGCCTTCTAAAACTGTATAGTATTGTCTTTTTTGTGACTTCAGAGATATGCTTTACTTTGGACGAGTCCTTCAATATTTGCTGCTAAGGATGATGTACAGAGCCTTAATAGATTAACCAAATGATCATTGCATAGTCTATTGTCATAGTGATGCTGGTTTTTAATATAATTAATTTTAGAGAAGCTTTACTCGTAAATGTATGTGGAGCCAAACGTTACCATTAAATGTGATGCAAATAGTTGCAAATTGGAAAATGAATCCTTTGGCAATGATTTAAATGACTCTCAACCTCTTTCAACATTTTATGTTCGTACAATTTTGTAGAGCAAGTAATTCCATTTGCAGTTAGTGTGGAGCCTCTGTACATGGGAAAGTCAAGGGGCTGGTGAAAAGCATGGAAAATGATACAAATACCAAACCTTCAGTTGACCTTGAAATAGTCTCAACTTTGCCATGAATATCACAGCATCACAGTATTTTTTGATTTTTACCCTACAAGATTATATTCAATCAAGATGATGAAACAATTTCGCCAGAAATGCAAGATCAGAGAACCATTCTTCTTCATTCAATTCAATAACTGCATTCCCTTGGCTTGTCATTAAGCTTGTGATCTCATGGCATAAGTGAAAGAAGTGTTTCAGCATGGCATCCCTACTGAGCCATCTGACGTGGCAATAATATGACACATCTGAATACTCTTGATTCCATCTCTTTTAATAGCTCTTTAAATTGTCTAAGACAAAGAAAGCTTTTCCTAATGAAATTCACACATTTGACCACCACAGACATAACATTATTTAGGGTGACTGACTGCACATAGAGCTTCCCTATGAATGATACAGTGTATTGATAGAAAGTCAGATTTTACATCTGTACTACGTAAAAAAATTCTTCAACATTCCACTAAAACCATTTACATGCCCTGTCATAGATGGTGCTCTGTCAGTTGCAACACTTCCAGTTGATTCCATGAAAGGTCAAATTTGTACCCCACATGATATACATCATTTAAAATTTCTTCCCTGCATGTTTTATTTTTCAGAGAAACATCCAGAAGTTCAACAGTATTTAATTCATCATCAATACCCCTCAGAAGAACACAGCCAGTCAAGTGTCATCAGTTCTGTCTGTTGTGCTGCTCTGAACATGCTGCCAGCACACGGAAATCAAGGTATATGCAGAACGACGTCGGCATTCCTGACGCAAGTGTGATAGAACAATGTAATAGTCATCCACACTTGCCATTGGCTGGGTTAACTACTCAGTGATTACAGCGCTCTACCAGGCAAGAGGAAGAATGTGTGTCTCCTGGGCGAGAGCAGACCATTTAACAAGTCCAGCTTGCATTTGATTTTGGCAAGCCCTTTGGCACATCATTATCAAGGGGTAATTTTATGGACTTGTCAAAATTGAATTCATACATTTTCAATAAGCACCTTCAAAATTTATTTCATTACACTTGTTCCAAAAATCTTTAGGCTCACGGGAGAAACATATCTTTTCATTCTGTAATTTGGTGTATACTGCACAGGCAGCTGAAGCAAACAAAACACTTTGTAAGGAATCAGAAATTACTGTAAATCAAACAAATTTTCTGAAAGAAAGGTGAAAGAGAAACATGAGAACCATCATGTATTTAAAACATGTTAACTTTTATGTCTTGTGTATGTTAAAAGGTTGCAGGATTAATTGAAACTTGTACAATTGTTAATGTACAACAAATCTTTCAGTTAGCTCCCTTAACAATCCATACCTCTGAGGAAACAAACATTATCCATTAAGGTTGAATTGGGCTGCACCTTCATCACATATATGCAAGTGCTTGCACCCCAAGTTTTCAATGCATCTTGCAATAGTATTCCACGAAAGACTTGAAAGATTGGAAGGAGTCTATTAAATTTGGGCAAATGTTTTCAGCTGCAATAATTAAAGATCCTTTAATAAATCCTCCTTCATGATTTGTTTTCATGTGTCTTCCTAATTTTTTTGCAATGCAATATGACATTGTTGTGATTTTCACAATATTAACAACGTCAGATGTTTTGAGTTTTTCACATCGCTAAGTTTCTGCGACCTAGCTTTCTCCTGTAAATACAAGTATAAAGAAGTAATTATTTATTACCATCTCAATTACTACATTAAAATATCTACGAAATACCAAACACTAATAATGGTGATTACTTACCTGAAGAATGCGTCTACCATATCCATTATCATCTCTCATGAAATGTTTAATATTAAACTCAGACACCTGTTAAGTGCTTGTTGCAAATAAGACACTTAGCTGTTTTCTTGATTAAACACAAAAGCATTTCTCATCAAATGCACTATGAAAATAGTACTTCCCTCGTTGTGAAAATGACATTCTGTTTATGTTTGCTTACAAACAGCACACTCGCTACTGACCACTGTATGTGTGACTCACCAGCATTTCCCCTCCTTGACTGGAGTCGGAGGAAATGATATTCTGACATCAGTACTTCACAAGAGTTACCTTTGGACATGCCTGGCCTACAGGAATCATGGGACACAACACACAAGTAATGTGCATGACCTTTTTTGTAATATAAACACTTGTGTGCTCTGCACCAAATTTCCCCAGATTATTCTATGTCACAATAGGTAGTGAAAATAGGCAAAATTGCTGTTCTTAAGGTATTTTAGTTAAGGGGAGTTTTTTAAATTTCTTAAGACAAAGCAAGCTGAGTATGATGCTTATCTGTTTTCTCCAGCTGAGCTCCTCATCTATTTGAGGCCTAAGAAAGTTTGATCAGAGACTTCATTTATAAAGTGGTGTAATTGTACCTTATTGTTAATTTATTTACTTGCTTATGCTTTGTTCTTAATTGGATAGTTTGTTTTATCATAGTTTAATGAAAGTTTATTAGCTTCAACTAAGTATTGAATTATCCAAACACTTTATTAGCCAAATCTCTTAACTGCTGATGTGACTTTTCAGATATGTAAATGCGCTGGTATCATGCACAAAGAGCACACAGCTATTGACTTTCTGCTGTGTGTATAAATTGCTATGGCAATTTAAACATATTAAAAATAACAAAAGTATTGAATTATCCAAACACTTTATTAGCCAAATCTCTTAACTGCTGATGTGACTTTTCAGATATGTAAATGCGCTGGTATCATGCACAAAGAGCACACAGCTATTGACTTTCTGCTGTGTGTATAAATTGCTATGGCAATTTAAACATATTAAAAATAACAAAGGGCTAAGTAATAGCTTGTGGAACATCTTTAGTAGCAACCCCTGGTTCAGAGTCACAACCATTGATTCTGATTTTCTGGATTCTATTTGTTAAGTGAGATCTGAACTAATTTATAGAGACCTCATTGGAGCCATAAAATTTCTTTTGCATCTATGCTCTCAAATGCCTAACAAGTCACAAAATGTTCCCAATGGAGCTGCTTTTTATCCAAGGCTGTTACTGTTTCAGAAGCTAGCATGTAAGTAGCATTTTCTGTTGACAGTGTTTTTCTTAAATCTGAACTGGGATGTTGAGAGAATGAATTCATAGACAGACATGATCATGAGCCTAAAATTTTGTATCTTCTGTCTTCCCTTGCATGAACTTCATAATTATTTGAATCATTGCTTTTTAATGTCAAGAAAAACAGAGGTTGGTATTATGAACAAAACACAAATAGCATTACATTAACTTTTTATATCAAATCTGTAAATTCTGTCATTTTACAACTAAAACGAAGTAAAGGTCTTGGGCATTCTTGTTGCAACACTTTTTTGCTGATTAGGCCCTTAAAGGCCTAAGTTAGAAAAACTTAATGAATAAAACAATTCTGAGACAGTGTAATTGCGAGCAATAGTTAAAAGAGGTACAAAACATATGCCATTCAGTGAGTTCAAACTGAACTATTTTTTAACCATGCCAAAATAGAAGTATTCCTGATATTGGAATATTAGAACTTATGAAGCAACATCTCACACCTGCCCACTAGACCACTGTAATCTATTCTGATTGCAAAAATGATTACTTACATTTTGCTCTCAATCATTATATATGTTATAGGCAAAGTATAAAATTCAGGCATTGTATAGAATGCCTGGGAATTGCATAAAATGCCAGACGATTTTTGGCAAAGTATAAAATTCTTACTTTGTTTTATACTTTTCCTAGGCATTGTATATATACATATATATGGAAGAAAAACATATTTCAAAGAACAATTTAATATTCCATACAGTTGCATAGAAAATCTTTTTACAAAAATTTTGTTAAAGACACAAATAATAATTAAATATATAAATAATAAGTCAGAAAATTTTAAACAACTATTTGGAGAATATTAATATTTGAATATGCAAAATATACTTTTAAATGAATGAAGAGCATAAGAATATTAAATTACCAAAATCAAAGAGTCCTATTTTATTGCAACAAGGGAGAGATCAGTGATACTTAGAGTTGCACTGTATTTTATTTTTCACACAAAAGCACTTCATATTCCGGCACTTGGTCTTGTACATGCATCTGATGAATCCCTGGCTGCCTCCTATAGATTGAGAGGTCACGGCTGTTCCGAGTGCAATTTCATGATTTGGGACATTTTCAAGTCGCACTAATTCCTTTGGACACACTGTGAACTGTGACATCGAATAAAGCTGTTTCAGAATCCCATTCACTGTTCCTAGTTGGTAGAAGCCATCTTCAGACACCTTCATCACAACTGCCAACACATTGTGAGAATCACCCTTTCCCTTGTCGAAGTCAGGAATAGGAACTCGAACAGTATCTCCTAAAAGGGCGGGAGGAAATTTGTTGTCAAGAGTTTAACTTCATCTTCTTTGCCTGCTGTACAAGATTTGATTTACAATCTTTTCTTCCTTCAGCAGCTTTGTCCTTATTGAAACAAAGATTGTTTGTTTCCCTAACCTTCTATATCCTCACCTTCGCCATCTTTAAGAGCATGTCCACAGATCAAATGAAGTTTTCAGCCACAGTCTTGACACGTACGGGTACCAGGGGTTTCTTTCGAGCAGACATTACTTCTGAGGTTGAAGGCTGTTGACCTTCTACAGTTTGAACATCAGAATAACTGTTTTCTTTGCCTTGGGTTGTAACCCAATCGGTGCTTGGGAGAAAGGGAACTTCATCTCCTTTAGGGTCATCTGCGCCAAGTTGTTCAGGTGTTTCAATGCTGTCTAGGACTTTCTGCAGATCATCTTCACTGTTTATGGTTTGTAAAACATCCTGGGGCAGAGATGTTGTCATGCCCACCTTTACTTTACAATGAAAAGAGCTTCATAATGGTGTTCTCTTAATTCCAGAATGGAAGGCTCGGTTCATCATCAGCTGAACAAAGCGTAGCCCATCACTCCAGCGGTTAGTTTGTTGATCTTGCATCCAAGCCGAAACCATATTTTCAATGTCTTGTTTAGCTCTTTCAACACTCCCTTGACTCTGTGAGTGTCGTGGCTTACCATGAACGATCTTCAGAGAGGGCCAGTACTGCATTAAGCTACTAACTATGTTATTGGCAAATTCTCCCCCCATTATCGGATTGTAAAATCGAGGGAGCTCTCTGAGCAATGCAAATATGTCCAAGAGGTGGTAGGCTGCCTCTTCTGCTGTCTTAGATTTAAGAGGATGGAGGACAACAAATTTAGTGAGGTGTTAAATTCGTATTCTTTGTTAGGTAAGGATTGAAAATCGATAAGCTCGACTTGACAACGGGAATTAAAAGCTGAAGATACCATGGGCTTCACTACAGCACCTTTCTTAACTCCTTTCTTTTTTTTCTGGCACAGCTCGCCTAGGTGGATATACAGTTCAACATGCTGTCTTGTCCTCCATGAACAATTGCTAAATGAGAGTCATGAAGCACATGAAATAGTTCAGAATCTTTAACATAATACTGAAAATTACATCATCATACCTCTTCAACAGCCAATAGTCCCAAGGTTCCTTTTTCATGGTCGTTTTTAGTCTGAAACACATTCTCAACCACCCTATTATACTTTTCATCTGTAGAAACACAGGTTTTAGCACTATTACTTCTAATTTGAGAGAGTTCATCATAGGACCGATTTTCCATAAAACCAATCCGATCTTGTGAAAAGTCTGATTCATGTGTAGCAATCTGTTGCAACACCTTAACATTAAGGAAAATACTGGTCTACTTTGAGTGATGAAGCTAGTGTGCTACATAACAATGACAGAGTTTGAATTTAAATATGAAATACTGGTATACAAGCCAGGAAGCCAGTGTGCTGCACAACAATGACAGTTTGAACTTAAACACGAAATAATATAAAAACAATACTTTGCCTGTTTCGGTTTTATCATTCTGTAAAATGCACAGGAAATGTGTAATATAATTTGTATTTCATACTCTATCTGCTCATTTTAGTCATTCTATACATTGCCTAGTCATTATACAGAATGCCGGTAACATATATAAGGGAAAAATAGTTACATGTGTTTGTAAAAAAAAATATAAGATGTTAATAAATGCATGTCTTTTTAAGTAGCTGGCTAAAGCAGTTATTTCAAATTTTTGTCAGTAAAATGGTATTTTCCAACTGTGAGGACATAAGAATTATAATTACAATTTTGCCAACCTTATCTTGTCAAACCAGTTCGCATCGCACTGGGTAGCAAATTTCTCAAATACATATCTGGTTCACATGTAAGATACCCATGCTGGTCTCCCACACAATATCCAAAATCCAGTTATTTAATTTGGTATAATGTAGTAGTGGTGGTGGTAGTTCCAAATAGTACTCAGCATTTTTCTCTGCAAAATAATTGTTCATGAAGGTGATTGCGTCTTCATTTGACGAAAATCTCTGTCCTCCAAGTGGAATTTTCAGATGAGGGAACAAAAAGAAGTCGCTTGGAACTAGATCTGGCGATGGTCAAGCAGTTCAAACCATAATTCGTGGATTTTCGCCATTGCAACCGCAGAGGTGTGAAACAGGATTTTCTTTTTCTGCAAATGTGGCCGTTTTTCCACAAGTTCTGCCTTCAGCTTGTCAAGTAATGATGCGTAGTATGCTCCTGTAATGGTTTTCCTTTTTGAAGATAATCCATTACAATAACTCCATGACTATCCCAAAAAACAGTTGCCATCACTTTCCCAGCCGAAAAAACTGTTTTTGCTTTTTTTGGAGCCAGTTCCCCCTTTGCAGTCCATTTTGGACTGTATTTTTGTTTCGGACATATAATGGTGTATCCAAGTTTCATCTACAGTAATTAATCGGCGCCAAAACTTGGATTTATTGCGCCTAAACTGCGCCAACAGAGCATTGGAAATGTTCATTCGAACACGTTTCTGGTCAAACGTGAGCAAATGCAGCACCCAACGCGCGGACAGCTTTCTCATGTCTAAATGTTGATTTAATATGTAACAAACACGTTCTTTTGACATGTTCATAGCCTCTGCTATCTCTCTCACTTTAATTCGGCGGTCGTCTAGCACCATTTGGTGAACTTTGGCGATGTTTTCATCGGTAATTGCAGTTTTTGGATTTCCCAAACGTTCATTGTCTCCCAAGCTCTTATGGCCACGTTTAAATTCAGCTGTCCAAAATTTCACTGTGGTAAACGATGGTGCAGAGTCCCCATACATAGAATCCAACTCATCTTTGATTTGCGTAGGCGTATTGCCTTTCAAAAATAAATATTTAATGACAGCTCGATACTCGATTTTGTCCATTTTTATAAAAACACTCACATCACCTCACTCAAACGACTGTTACATAACAACTGAGTGTCCAAAATGGCTGAAACTTTGGTGAGTAACTGTCAACATATGAACAACGAAATTCACTAGCTTTTATTTACGAGTGTTGCCATTTTCATGTTGAGGTCGGAAACTTTTCAGACCACCCTCATATTAAGCAAGAGTAACAGTAAATAACAAATGAAGCAAAATATTCATTATCACTCTCTATACATCAAAATCTACTTCAATCCCATTCTTTCTGGCCTTTACTATTTCTAGCTTTAATTTCAAGGCCTTTATCTTAATTCCCTCTGCCTTTATTTTAGCTTTTTCTGCCTTTATCCTATTCTGCTCCACCAGTGCATTAGCAATCCTATTTAATGCAGATGCAATACTTTCATTGCTCTCCCTGAAAGCCTGTACAACATTTGAAGTGATGGTAGACCTCCTCCTACAGATACGCCTGTAATCAGAGTGCTCTGAATTATTACTGAATAATAGAGATTGTTAATATGCTAAATAAATAATACAAAGAAACTTATTCAACCGTTTGCTGATTTGCACTTGCACACATTTTTAAGTAAATTACCTGTTCTGCAATCCAAAACTTGTGGAAGCCCTACTTGGATCACCCCAAGAGGTTGATGCCTCTGTTGGATGCTGCTGTGGTGGTGATGATGTTGGCGACAGTGATGGAAGCACTGTTGGTGGTGGTGATGGTGGTGGTGGTGGTGGCGGCAATTCTATTCCAGCTGTTGATGCTACTGTTGATGGTGGCGTTGCTGTTGTTGGTGGTGACCACCGGTGAGGCACCTGTGATAATGAGCAGTCCATTTGAAACTGTGCTACTTCTGGAGCACATTTTGTAAACAAACAATTATTCTGATTATAAATAATTTCTAAAAAATTAAAAAGTGATAATTTGGAATAAACTTACTTTGAGTCCAGTGACTTCCTCTACACCTTCTATACCATTAATTAGCACTGGCCTAAGTGACTGGAGAAGCTCGGTCTCCAATGGAGTAAGGGGTTTGGTAATCATGGGTCCACCACCAGTCTTTCTCATTTCTGCCAGGTACAAACGACTCTTCCTTTTCACCGAGCTCCTCCAATCTGTGAAGACCTACAACATTATGGATATCATATCAGAAATTCAAACAACTGAAATTATGCATAATAAGAGGATAAAACAAATATTAATCAAACAAGTAACTTTCCAATCACTATTTCAAAAATAGCATTAAATGAAAACTATTTAAAAAATTAGCAAAAAAGACAGACGGTATGTGTAACAAACTATATTAATAATTCTCCTAAAGGTTCACAGTTTTAAATGAGTTTTATTATAATGAATTTCATATATTCTGGAACAATCTCTCAGAATTTCTTATGCCAGATATAAAACTAACACATATTTATATAATACAGCAAGTCACATCTCTCCATCTCTGTAGTTACATAAATATTAAAAATCTGATGTGTTACACTCACATGACTTTCTCTACTCTTGTACAAACTATGTTTACAAACGCTTATTCTCCATATGCTTCATGTTAATCGAGATAAACATTTGCAGACTCTATCTTATTGCTAATTTTCTTGTAGATGTAAGGGGAAAATATATTTACAAGGGCAATATAGAAAAACAGTAGCCTTTAAGCACATATCTCTCAATAGCTGGTTGCTAGGTGCAGCACCATTCCCTTTGCCACAGATTAATACTCTTTGCATATCCAAGACAAAAAAAATGAATAACGAATTCCCATTTTAGAAAATAAGTATTGAAAAATTTAAGGGAATAACAAGTAATATCTCGAAAATGGTTCACTCAACAAAAAAAAAAATGTATATGACATAAATTGTGTATTTTAACGCGATATACATTTTTTGTGTAGTAAAATTTTGTCTATCTCTTATGGTTTACCAGTTATGCAAAAATCGTTCACAATAAAGAATACTTTTGGAGACATTCCCAGGAATTTCAAGATATACATTTTATTTGTCATAAAAATAGCTTAAACATATGATATTTTAATCAAAATCGTTAGAGCCATTTTTGAGAAAATTAAAATTTTCGAAAAATCTTTCATGTAAAGGGTACTCTGGGGTGGGGGGATTTTCTTGAAAACCTTCGTGTCGCATCCTTGGAAGATACTGAACCGAAATACCAAGTTTGGTGTTTATCGGACTGTTAGGTTCTGAGTTATGCTGTTCACAGACAGACACACACACGGACATGTTTCCAAAAATGCTTTTTTTGGATTCAGGGGGTCTCAAAACATGTATTTCCGGTGAAATCTCGGTATCGAATTTTTGGGTGGAATACAATACTTCCCCTACTTACTATATGTAGTAGAGAAAGTAAAAAGCAGATAGCGACTCATCCTTTTTAATTTTTGGTGACCGGTAAAAATGTTGACGGACAACTCTGTAGTTAGCTTAACTGATCCAAGCATTTTTAAAACTTAAAGGTGAAGCTTAGCTACAGCCTAGTATTCTTATGAAAAGTAATCAAACTAATAAGCAAAAGAGGAAAATAAAATATGTACTTACATGCTTCCACCCTTTCACGTCCTTCTGCGGTCCACTGCCGCAGCTGTTCAACAGTTGGGCTACTTGCTCCCAGAGTTGCTCTAATTCCTGTGGCCCCATCTGAGGTGTCAGACGGCCAGTTCGCAGTACTGGATGACTATTTAGAAAATCTAAATAGATCCTGAACTGCTGCTGGCTTGTTTTAGCACACCGCTTTCTCTCCATTTTCCAGACAGAACAAACGAAACCAACTTAGATCACGCTCCACTCTAAAGCTCTCCTAAATTGCAGATGCAGTGGTACCATGTCCAAAGGTTGTAAAGCTTTCTTTTTAACGCATGTTTTCCTTTAAAAATTCTTGTTTCTCCTTTGTAAACTTCCTAATTCTCCATTTTCGATCATTTGAAGTGCTAAAATGTAATTTTCATACTTTATTTGACAGAGGAAATCATACATTTTAACTAAAGTTTACAGATTTTTCAGCTCATAATTTGGCTACGCGGTATACAAAACAAATTACGAACGTTTAGCATGTTTATTATATAGCGATTGCTCTTTGTCAGCGACAATGGTAACGATTGCGATGCAGAATAGCTATTCTTAACTAGCTCGTTACAAAACTCGGTATCAAAATAATTGAAATCATGTACGATTCCGCTAACGATAAGCTTAGAGTAGACCTGGGCCCTGTTTTGCAATATCTACAATTTACGTATTAACAATGTACAGATAACAAGGAAATGATTACATATGTCTAAACTATGTTTCACAATACAAGTTTGTTAATTTGCAAAGTATTGACAAACGTAAACATTATGCGTATTCTGTCGGATTCTCGTTTCGAGGCGTCGCCAACCATGCGATACAAAAAACCACTAAATATCTATCTCTCACTTCTAGTGCATTCGACAAGTATTGTGCGTTTATTTAATCTGAAAGACATTATATGAACCTAAATAATTTTATTCCAAGATTCAAAGATGTAAAATATAAATAACACGCAATTAAAATTCTCGCATATTGGCTATGCTGATGACCTGTGATTCGATAGGTCGTTGGCAGAATGTGCTTTGTACATCGTGCATTACGTTGATTAGTATACAGCGCGTCTCTTTTAAGCGCGAATGCGCGATTTTCAATTCTAGATTCAACATGCCACCGTTTAAGGTTACAAACGAAAAGTAAATTGATATTTTGGCGAAAATTGGGGACAAAAATCGATGTTGGATTTACCGAAATAAGCACCAACACCCTGAAAATTAATAAACGGAAGAAAATCCACAATATGGCACAAGACACGGGATTGATGAAGAGCGAAAAAGAATGAACATACACAAGAGGGTATTCTTCTTATTCAGTTTCTAATATTATATTTTGCAGTCTGCACATAAAAAATGTCGGACAAATCTCTCTCACTTATATCTCAATATGCCGATTGGTATTTACTCTAATCCTGGTATACCCTAATCCTCAACATTACAGTTTTGTATTATACTGTATGAAGCAAATTGACAGCCAGTTCCCATCCAGTGCAAAACAACAGTTATTTTGAGGTTAAGTTTCCACTTTTGTTTGTATGCTGAATACGATGTCAAAAATCTTGCAATAACAATTCTATTGGTAAAGGAAATATGAATATGTAGCACAACTAACAGCAAACAAATACCAATACTTTTTTTTTTTAAAGAATAGAGCAATTTAAATTAATAACATTTATATTTACTTCCCATCATGCAACATTATATAAGAGAAGATGAAAATTGTGGATAAATGTGAACTACCATTTCAAGGGTACACCTCCCAACATGCAGGACAGGAATAAGTGTAAATCATTGTCACATGTAGTCTATCCTATGTATTGAATATTTACCTGTTGCACAGCATTAACAATTTGTCCATAGTATATGGGGAGTGAGTATGTGAGAGTTATTTTAAATTTTTCTTTAAGATTTTATGTTGATTGGGATTGTCTAATAGTTTTAGGTAAAATGGTAGGTATTATACATTTTTACTGCAGAAAGCATCCCTTTTGGAATAGATTTAAAGGTATTTGCTGATCTATGCAAATCGGCTGCATGCCTCGTATTGTGGTCATGCACAGCAAGATTTGTTGTCATGTTATTGTAATTATCTGTAAGATAGCTCAAGAGAGAATGTATGTATTCACCAGTAAAGAGTACACATTTTTGGGGTTTCAAATAAGGGTTTACAGGAATCATGGGGCCCAACACCACAAGTGGCCTTTTTTTGTAATATAAACATTGTGTGTTCTGCACCAAATTTCCCCAGAAGATTATTCTATATTGCAATAAGGAATGAAAATAGGCAAAATATGCTGTTCTTAAGGTATATTAGTTAAGGAGAGCTTTTAAATTTCTTAAGACAAAGCAAGCTGAGTATGAGCTTATCTGTTTTCTTCAGCTGAGCTTTTCATCTATTTGAAGCCTAAGAAAGTTTGTATCAGGGACTTTACTTATAAAGTGGCATAATTGTTGTACCTGATTGTTAATTCATTTACTTGCATATGCTTTGTTCTTAGTTTGATAAAGTTTTTATTTTATCATAGTTTAATGAAAGTTTATTAGCTTCAAGCCAAGTGTTGAATTGTTCAAATGCTTTATTAGCCGAGTCTCTCAATTGCTGATATGACTTTTCAGATATGTGTATGCACTGGTATCATCCACAAAGAGCACACAGCTACTGACTCTTTGCTTGGCAAGTAATTTATAAATATTAAAAATACAAAGGGCCCAATAATAACTTGTAGAACATCTTAAGTAATAACCACTGGTTCAGAGTCACAACCATTGATTCTGGTCTTCTGGATTCTATTTGTTAAGTGAGGTCTGAACTAATTTATAAAGATCTCATTGGAGCCATAAAATTTTAAATTTTGCAGCAATAGGTTATGATCTATGCTCACAAATACCTTACTAAGTCACAAAATAATTGTAGTTCCTTTTTATCCAAGGCTGTTGCTGCTTCAAGTGAGCATGTATGTAGTATTTTCTTAAATCTGAACTGGGATGATGAGAGAATGAATTCATAAACAGACATGGTCATATTAATGCTGAGTGTAAAATGTTTACATCTTCTATCTTCCCTTGCATGAACTTCATAATTATCTGAGTCACTGGAACTACTGCTAACATTTTATGTAGTTTCCAATGATATTTTACTGTGTGTTTTTGAGTTTTTTTATTTATTTATTATTTGTTGATGCTCTTTGTTACGGTTCTTAGCGTCCCATTCTATATTGGGTGTACAAGACCAAAAATTTTGCTAAGAGGCCTCTTTTTCAGGCTTGAGGTTCTTTTACGTGCCATAAATCTAGGATACGGGACCACTGGATTTACTCCATTTCTGAAGGAAGCCACACTAAGCCACCAAAAAAATCCATCGCCCTCCGCCGGGTTTGAACCCACAATCTCAGGAACTAGATCACACTTTGCTGTGTACTTAAAAACGGTATACCTTTTTATATGCTTTTTTTGCTCACAAATATTAAAATATAGCTTCCTTTACAAACCTTAAGGCATTTATAGATTAACTCCTTACTTTACAAATTCAGAAATTACTATTTTTAATTTAAGCTTGTTTGTAAAGTTCAACCTTACAGGCCTTTTTATTGTGTATTTCAACTTAAGTATGATGCAGCAACACTAGGTTAACTTTTATGGGTGAGTGTGTGCGTTTAATTGGATGTATTTAATGGTAGTGTTTAATGTGGTATGACATGTTCAATGCCCTGAGCTTTGGTCATTGTAGACCTAACAAACAAAACCATACAGATGCCACAGACACTTAATTAGGCAAGAAAGATTTTAAGGCTGATTTAGTGAAGATCTTTGCTGACTGCAAATATTCCTTTGGCAAGCATCCTGTTATTCTTAGCCATTAGTAATTTAATTTGTAAAAGATTATGTGGCATGTTGTGTTAAAATTTGCTTTCTGAAGCCAAAAGCTCCTTAACAAGTAGCTATCTTTTTCAAAGTGTTGGTAAAGTCTCATATGTAATTAGATACTTTATACTCCTCTATATTTTTGCATGGATATTTAATAACTCAGTACTTGTGTCTATCAGGGAGTAAGTTGTTCTGCAATGACTCATTAAGCAATTAACTTAGAGGTATACACATAATTTGGAAACATGCTTTAGGACTTTTATAATTTTGCCATAAATTAAAATGTTAAATTAAATAAATTGAGTTTTATTTATGGACGCTCTTTAAATACTGCGGTTCTTAGTGTCCCATTCTACATACATTGATTGGGTGTGAAAGGCCAGAAATTTTGCTCAGAGGCCTCTTTATCAGGCTTGATGTTCTTTAACATGCTGTAAATCTATGACATAGGACCACCGGCTTTACTTCCCTTCCAAAGCAAACCACATTAAGGATTTTTATGCCCAAAAAAATCAATTGCCTCTGCTGGGTTTCCATAATGTGCTGAATTATAAGTTTTTGGAGCATATGTAATGTTAATGATTGTTTTTTACCAGCTAGTGTCCTATTATGCCAGCCAGAATTCAAATCTTAGGGAACAAGTTACCAAGATGGTTTTTCCCCAGGTTTTCAATTATCTTCATAAGACAGCTTTGAGGTTAATGAATCCCAGGTTCATATGTGCATATTAAATAAACATAAATGTTCAAATCATATATTCACTACTTTAGTAGACACATGGGTTAATTAAGTTAATGTTTACGACATACATTCTATTGTAAGTCTGAAACACAATATTTGTTATTACACTATTGTTTGCAACATATATTTTTCACTCTCAGTATGACACTTTTAATAGTTAATCACATATAAGCTCAAGTCATATACTCACTAAATCTTAGTATGATAAATACTATATATTACTATATATAAATACTGTGCGCACACACACATCTATGGCTAACAAGGTTTACATCTAGAAAAGTTAACTAAAACTATTATGCAATTCCCATCAACATGAAATCTTAAAGAAAAATTTAAAATCATTCTTATATACTCATTCCCCATACACTATGGTATAATTTATCAATATGTTGTGTAACAGGCGAATATTTAATACATAGGACAAATTCCATGTGATGGTGATTTACACATATTCCTTATTGTTGTCCTACAGTAATGCATGTGGGGAAGTTTACTCTTCAAATGATGGTGGTTTACATTTATCCATACCATCTTCTCTTATATAATGCATGATGGGAAGTAAATATAAATGTTAATGGTCTTAATTGCTGCTAATTGTTCTTGGTGATGGGTATGGTATTAGTTATGCTGCACATTTGATAAATGTATGACGGTTAAATGTCCCAGAGCATTGTTCACTGCGGGAACAATACACATACCCAAATTTCACCCATTTCATTTAGTGTCTCTGTAGTTCTGAGCTTTTAAAAAGGGATGCTTAACTACTACTTACACAAAAAATCTTTGTTAAAATCAGGAATATTCAGGAAATTTGGCACATTCTTTGGGCCGACAGTTGCAGCAGTTTTATGGAGCTGATCTGGTAGCCCTACTACAGATTCAAGGTTGCAAAATAAATATACCTTGCTGCACTACTGCATTAGTTACAAACGTGGCATAAGACATTTTGCAGAGCAACCTCACTCAAAAAATCTGATGTGCTACACTAACATGACTTTCTCTACTCTTGTACAAACTATTTTTACAAATGCTTATTCTCCATCTACTTCATGTTATTCCAGATAAACATTTGCAGACTCTATCTTATTGCTAATTTTCTTGTAGATGTAAGGGGAATATATATTTACAAGGGCAATATAGAAATACAGTAGCCTTTAAGCACATACATATCTCTTAATAGCTGGTTGCTAGGTGCAGCACCATTCCCTTTGCCACAGATTAATACTCTTTGCATATCCAAGACAAAAAAATGAATAATGAATTCCCATTTGAGAAAATAAGTATTGAAAAATTTAAGGGAATAACAAACAATATCTCGAAAATGGTTCACTCAACAAAAAAAATGTATATGACATATTGTATATTTTAATGCGATCTACATTTGTTGTGTAGTAAACTTTTATCTATCTCTTATGGTTTACCAGTTATGCAAAAGTCGTTCACAATGAATACTTTTGGAGACATTCCCAGAAAATTAAAGATATACATTTGATTTGTCATGAAAATATCTTAAACATATGATATTTTAATGAAAATCGTTAGAGCCATTTTTGAGAAAATTAAAATTTTCGAAAAATCTTCCATGTAAAGGGTAATCTGGGGTGGGGGAATTTTCTTGAAAACCTTCGTGTCGCATCTCTGGAAGGTACTGAACCTAAATACCAAGTTTGGTGTTTATCGGACTGTTCGTTTCTGAGTTATGCTGTTCACAGACGGACATGTTTCCAAAAATGCCTTTTTTGGATTCAGGGGGTCTCAAAACATGTATTTCCGGTGAAATCTTGGTATCAAATTTTTGGGTGGAATACAATACTTCCCCTACTTACTATACGTAGCAGAGAAAGTAAAAATGTACAACTCATTTGTACACCTGTTAAATCTGATAAACTGTGGTGTTACTCTGGAGCAGATATAACAGTACTAGCCATTTCATAATAATGAAAGAATGATTAGTATTTTGAATTTTGGTTGCTACAATTTTCAGTTTGGTACTCCATGTATAAAGCATTAATTTTTAAACCTATTGTCCTTACACTAGATAGGAAAATATGTTTGGTGTGCTGTTTAAGAGTTTTGAAATTTTATGATTGATAATGAGAACATTTTTCTCCGAAGACAATATTGCGGTCATTGTCCTCAAAAATGAAAGGGTTTGCATGTAATTCCTAATTAATTACGAGGCATGTTTTTACAGTAAGTAGTGTTTTAATATTCTGCCACTGCAGTTGCATGCATCCTCCTCCATGGTTACCATGCTATCCTTTAGCATGGGTTCCAACCCAGTGGAGGGCAATGGAATTTTTTGGGCATAAAAATCCTTAACATGGCTTCCTTCAAAAGGGAAGTAAAGCCAGTGGTCCTGTGTCATAGATTTCAGGCACATAAAAGAACCTCAAGCCTGATAAAGAGGCATCTCAGCAAAATTACCAGTCTTTCAGAATGGGACACAGGACCACATTAGTTAAAGGCATCCATAAATAAAACTCTATTTTTTTTACTGCAGTTGTGATTTTGAGCATGTGCAATCACTTCCTCCAATGATTAGGAAGCCAGATGCAGCTATGAGTGATCGTCACTTTGCATTTTCCTGTTGTTAGAGCATTTTGAAATGTTCAAAACAATCAAATGATCCACTGAGTGTACAGTCAGATCAGTGATTCGCTTTTTGAATGTGAGAAATGTTATGCGGTGACTATGTGGGGAAGTAGTATAAAGCAATTGATGATAATAAAGTTTTGGAAAATAATGTTCTGCTATTTTTTAAAAAAAATATTGCTACTACTTTAAAAACATGCCTTGTATGTATTACCTGAGTACTGACACTGTTGTTTGGTAATCTTGCTATGGCAACTTTAGTTAAGAATTAGATATTTAATTTAGCTGTGCTAACACAAGAACCTTGTTTACCTGGACTAGGTGGGACAGGCAATTTGAATTAACAAAAGTCTGGAAAAACCATTAAATGAATATAAACCACTAATTTGTACAAGGATTTCTTTTTAGCAAGAATAAGAAAGAAACACTTTTTGACTTTTAAACTCAATACTATACTTATTTTTACTTTATCTACCATGTACATAGTATGTAGAGTAGGTATTACAATCCATGCAAAAATTCAATACCGAGATTTTACCGGAAATACATGCTTTCAGGCCCCCCCCCAAAAAAAACATTTTTAGGAAAAGGTCCTTGTGTGTGTCTGTGAACACCATAACTCAAAAACAAAAAGCCAAATAAATACCAAACTAGGTTTTACTTTATTATTATTATTATTATTATTAGTGATACATAATTAATTGAAATTAATTATACTCTTTACAGACCTTAGCTGGTCTTGGCAAGATATTAATAGAGTCAACTGAAAAATTCAATGTCACAGCCAGGATTTGAACACAGTTCACCCGCTCTCCACTCTTATAATAAAGTAAAACCTTAAGAAACATGTAAATACTCAGCACTGAAGTACTTGTGATTGCAGGTCGCCACTGAGATTGTCATCTTGAGTAGATGCCTTGGTGGTCTGTCTGGGCACAAAACTTTGGGGAATTCAATGTCCCACCGGCATGTTGTCACAGTAGCTCAATGGTTAGAGCAACCTCACGGAGAGCAGGAGAACCGTGAGTTGAGTTTTATTTATGGACGCTCTTTAACCACTGTGGTCCTTAGCGTCCCATTCTATATTGGGCGAGAAAGATCGGTAATTTTGCTCAGAGGCCCTCTTTATCAGGTTGAGGTTCTTTTACATGCTGTAAATCTATGACACGGGACCACCGGCTTTACTACCCTTCTGAAGGAAGCCATGCTAAAGATTTTTATGCCCGAAAAATATCCATCGCCCTCCGCCGGGTTTGAACCTGCGACCTTGAGAACTAGAGGCTAGCACGGTACCACTAGTCCACGGAGGACAACTGGTTCAAATCCCGGCTGTGACATTGAATTTTTCAGTTGACTCTTATTAATACAAAACTAGGTATTCAGGTTCAGTACTTTCCAAAGATACGACACAAAGATTTTCAAGATAATCCTCCCACCCCAAACTACCCTTTACATGGAGCATTGCTGAAAGGAAGCAGAAAATAAGTACCATAGGAGAGCATTATACTGATTTATTTTACTTTGAAAAATGTCCATGGTAATCTGTACACTTAAAAATTATTGAGAAATTCATATTGGCTATAGCATGACAATGTAGCTTATATATCAGGGAAACTGAGTTGCATTTATTGTTCTCCAATTTTTATGTTTTCTATGTGTATTTGCTGCATTATCTTCTTCAAATTAATCAATTAAAGCAAACCATAGGGGCTTCTGGGTGCAAATAATAATATGCTTCACCTACAGTGTGTACATATCACATGTTTAGATTGCAACTTTTGTGTTCCTGAAACTCCTGACACTTGCAGCAGTGTATTCAGCCCATAATGCAACATTAAATTTGGAACTCATGTAAATAACATTTTGAAACACACTACTAAAGCTAATAGCAATAATAAAGTTCCAACGCCCATTACTGTGGTATTAGTAGCATGTTGTCTGCCTCACATTCAAGAAGTCTAGAGTTTGAAACTTGGTTGGAGCCTCACATTCAAGAAGTCTAGAGTTTGAAACTTGGTTGGAGTGAGTTACCTGGATAAGCTTTATCTGGTGTTTTCCTTTATCAGTAGAAGACAATATTAGGTAATTCTAAGCTTTGTGGTTCCTGGGCTCAACTTCATTTCATTTAAAAATTTGTTTAAAGAATAAAGAGAATTTATCGTCAGCCAGTTGTACATTTTAAATTTATTTAGTGGAATAGACAAGCTTATTAGATTTTTGTAATACCCTTGAGTTTTTAAAAATTTTAATCTGTTTTCTTTCTATTCTACCTTATATTATAGTGGGGACAATATGGTCTATCTGTATAAACTTTCTCAATGAAAACTAGGACATTGGCAGAGTATTACATTTTTGTTTTTATTTTAAAACTTATGCGCATTGCAGCTAAAAAAAATTTGTCTGTTGTAAATCAATGTCGCTTAGATCAGTATTTATTGTCAGTTCCATGAAGTCAAAAGCCAAGACTGTTAAGGTGTGGATATTCCAAGAGACTCCATAGGAGCACTGCTTGAGCAGATACTATAGTTGGTGAATCAGAAAAGAAACGGTATGTTAGCTCTGCAAAGTGCTTCGCCCCAATGTTCTATCCTGATTTGAAAGCTATTATGCTCTATGACTGCCTTGAAATTGCAATGGCATCAGTCCCTGTTTCTAATGATAAGTTGAATGTAGGATATACAAATGGTCTTCGTGGTTTTAAACTCAATTACAGTGAAGGTTATTTGTTTTTTCTCTTCCAACATCAGCATTGTCTAATCATTGCAGTTGCCGTGAAGTTCTCCTAATGTTTATGTAGCGCAAAAATCACAAAACTATTACGTAATATTGTTGAAAGCTATTGGATTTTATTGGGTTTACTTACATTTTACAAATATTTCATGTCACCTACCTTTGTATCCACATCTGCTATACATTCCTTCCTGAACTGGTCAAAAATGCCTTGCGATTTCAACTGATGGACGATTTTATCAATCATTCTCGAATCTCCAGGTGGGAACTGCATTATTCCCACGTCCATGATGAATGTTTATACGCTCTGAATTCTATCACAAGGGTAAAGAAGACTTGAGCACTTTTCCATTTGCCGTAACATTTACCCTTCCTCTGCCATTACAATGTTGACATCGGTCAGTATCACCAACATAGATTAACAGACTACCAACCAAGAGCTCTGAGAAGAGGTAAATTTGACTTTACTTGGCAACCCGGGCAACGCCTTGCCGCGCATTTTCAAACTACACGTGGCAAAAATATTCAGATGTCAGATCCAGGCAAGTGTCAACGAGAGTGTCAGAAGCACATCTCTCCATTATATGGATAATTTTCATAATTACATGTTATTCTTATCTCAATATTGTTTTAGTTATGTTTTCTCACTTTCAAAACTGTTTCAGTTTAAGAATTTTTCTGAAATAATAGAAGTGAATTTTTACTTTCTCTGAAAATTCGATACGGAAATTTCACCGGGAATACATGCTTTGAGGCCCCTTGAATAAAAAAGAGCATTTTTAGAAAAAGGTCCGCGCGCGTGTGTCTGTGTCTATTTCTGCAAAGGTTTACATCCATTAAAATGAAGTAGGTAGAAAAATAAATTTCGTTAGAATAATTTGTATACCCATTTTATCTACCATGTTATCGAGATAAAAATTTATGGAGATATCACAACTTTCGTTGTAGCTACAAAGGGGATAGCATACAGCGGATTGTGGGTCGCTGTATGCTGACTTTGAAATTTCGCTCTCTTGTATGACATCACGTGAAATAAGAGATTAATGACTTATCTCTTTAAAAATGTATGATGAAATACTTGAAAATTCAAACCAACAGCAGCGAATATCTCGCAAATGGTTAACGAAAAAAAAAAAGAAAGAAAGAAAAAGAAACAAAGAAAGAAAGAAAGTTGTTGTTCACCAATGGCATTGGAGATTAATTGATCTACATCATTTTCCCTCTAGCTTCCCAATATAAAATCTGTAAGTTATCACTTTTAAGGCCTTTGCATTTGGCGAGATGTTGTTTGTTTAGGATGACATCTTCTTCACAGAGAGTGCACTTGGGTGTAGGTAGGCATCGTATCTTGTAGAGGCAATCGTGGCCAGTTGCCATCCTAAATAAGGCCACTACAGTCTTCCTTGGCATTTTTTGTATATCAACCCTATCTTTAATATTCTTATAATCTTTATATTTTAATTTATCTTCTTCATCAAGTCTCTGCTGTCTTTTGAAATGTTGTTTAATGTTATTTAATTGTTTATTTATTTCTATTTGTCCTACAGGTTTTATTTGTTGTATTCCACCTTTCTTTGCTAATTGATCTGGATGTTCATTGCCCAAAAGTCTGACATGAGCTGGGATCCACTGTAGAGTGACATGATTTCTAGTTTCAACTGCTTTAATTAGGCTTCTTATTTCTTTAATATTTCTTTAAAATAAAATTTCTTTTGGGGAACAACGTATTCCGCCTCCACGTGGTGTTCCCTGGGTAACGCTAAATGGACTACAACACGGGCATGCTTCCCAAGCCAAAAAAGAAAGTGGTTTTACATAATATGCATGTATCTGCATCTTTCTTGTAGTAAATTTTTGCTTACCTCTTACAGTTTTCCAATTATGCAACATTATAGAAAACTGAAATAAAATGAAGAGGACTTCATAGGCTATTTACTGAAAATTCAAGACATACATTTTATTTTTAATGTCAACATCCAAAAATTAATATTTAAATTGAAATATTAGAGTTGTTTTAGAGAGAAGAAATAATGAAACTTTTTCCATGTTAAGAGTTATTTAGGGTGGAGGGAAATTTCTTGAAAAACTTAAGTCATATGTTAGAAAGATGCTGGACTTAAATATCCAGTTTGATATCCACCCGACTTTTCTTGCTTGATTTATGCTGCTTTCTCCAAGAGGACTGGAAAGACGGGCTTGGCTCGCCTCGTAGCTCAGTCAGTGGAGCACCTGCCTGCTGTGCGAGCGGTCCTGGGTTCTATTCCCTGCTGGGGTGGGCCCAAAGCTTATCAGAAATCCAACGACAAGCGAATACGAATTGACATCGTTGCCTATAGGCAATAACATGTTCCCTGTAGTGCTTTACAACGAAATCCGTAATGATCGGGGACATTCGTAAATTTTCGATTGTTTCCATGCTCTTTGAATCACACCCTACTGAAGCGAAGCATGCCTTTGTGGATTCTTTTCTCCTTAATTATTTTTGTGCATTCATAATTTCTGCGTGTTCTCTGTTTCTTCTCAGTTCACGTGAATAACGTCGTGAAATAATAAACTTTAAAACTTACCCCTCGACAAAATTAGGTGCAATCGCGACCGCAAAGCAACTATTAGCGTCGGTTTGATTGCTTATACACAGGAAACAGCTCATCAACCGCTAGAAGCACGAAGTTGAGATTTTGTGTGAAAAAAAATGCTTCATGCTAATCTATTGCTAATTTTCTTGTAGATGCAAGGGGAATTGGTAGGCTTTAAGCGATAGTCAAATATTAAGAGCTGGTTGCTATGTGGAGTATTCCATTCTCTTTGCATTACCAGGACAAAAAACAAACAAAAAAATGAATAGCGAATTCCCATTTGAGAAAAAGTATTGGAAATTTTAAGGGAATCACAAAAAAATCGTTCACATTGAAGAATACGTTTGGAGACATTCCCAGAAAATTCGAGATATACATTTTATTTGTCATAAAAGTATCTTAGGTGGCGCCCGTGGCCAGTGGTTAGACCGCTCGACTCTCACCGAGGCGGCCCGGGTTCGATATCAGAGACTTGCATATGGGTTTTGTGGTGGACAAAGCGGCGTCTGGGCAGATTGAATGAATGAAAATATCTTAAATATATGATATTTTAATCAAAATTAAAATTTTCGAAAAATGTTGCATGTAAAGGGTAATATGGGGTGGAGGGATTTCTTGAAAACCTTCGTGCCGCATCTCTGGAAGATACTGAAACTAAACGTGGTGTTTATCCGACTGTTCGTTTCTGGGTTATGCTGTTCACAGACAGACACACGGACATGTTTCTAAAAATACCTTAGTAGTATTGAATTTAGATTACTGGCCCACTTAACATGCATGAATGTGCAATTAATATGCTAATTAGCCCCGCCCATCCCCTCCCCCTCCCCCGCAGCACCATGGTACTTTTAGTTGCAGCTGTGGGTCATAAATCTTGTTGAGTACAATGGAAGCTTGACAGTTAAGCAATTAAGGGTATCCTTCACCTGTCAAAACGAACAAAGGGATCATAAATTTATGGCTCTGTAACAAAGGCGAGATGTTTTTACTACCCATTCCACATCCGGCCACCTAGCAGTTACCCACCCCCACTCCCATTGTTTCTCGAATACGTGGAGGAATCCATCCATCAATGTCAAAATGAACAAAGAGCTTGCTGGACAAAGAAAGAGATTCTATTGTATCGCTTTCTATTGTTTACTTTTAGAAAGACCATCTGGCATACTCATTCCACTAGCTTTTGACAAAAGAACAATGCTTGCCCTTCAATTGTCAAAATGAACAAAGGCAATGATAAATTAGGGTCGTGACAAAAGAGAACCTGAAGTCTGTTAACAGAGAAACAAGTTCTATTGTATTTTCTTTCTATTGTCCGGGGCAAGGCTTCTTTCTGGCATTTCTCATTCCACAACCTATAACAAAGCCGGTTCCTTTCCATTGTTTCTCGAACACCTGCTAGCTTAACAAAAGAATCTGAGAGTGGCTTTATTCTAGCCCTGTCCTTGTTCGCGTGAAAGAGAGAGAAGTCTGTTTACCTACTATACGTAAACACTTTTAACAACGTCAGAGGCAGCCATCATGGTTTTTGCCTTGAGGGGCTGTTCTCTCCGATGTTTTACGAGTTCCTACGAATATACCCGAGCATAGTTAACAAGCATCCTGTTTGGTTCATTTCAAGCAGCGATTCCGAAAAAGCGCTTAGTATATATTTCATTACATGCATTAAACCTCTGCGTGGATATCCATAGATCGGTGTTTGATTCTTACTGCAATCAAAAGTTTATTGTTAATGAGAAATTGATGATTATATTATTATATCATTACCCTAATTAATAAAAAGGTGTTCAGAGTGTCATGGATCGAATCTGCGAAACTCTAATGCGTAATAACTATTAAACAATGCAAGGCCTGATTAAAATGTATTTAACAAATATAATTTAATTTTTTATATATCATTAGCCTAATTAATGAAAGGTTGTTCAGAGGGTCCTAGCTCGAATCTTACCCAGCGAAAATCCAATGCTTAATAAATATTAAACTATCGGAGTATGGGCGGTCAGATTAAAATGAATTTAACAAATATAATTTAATTTTTATATATCATTACCCTAATTAATAAAAGGGTGTTCAGGGAGTCCTAGATCGAATCTTACCCAGCGAAACTCTAATGCGTAATAACTATGCACGGCCAGATTAAATGTATTTAACAAATATAATTTCATTTCTATACGTCATTACCCTAATTAATGAAAGGGTGTTCAGAGGGTTCTAGCTCGAATCTTACCCAGCGAAACTCTAATGCTTAATAAATATTAAACTATGGGAGTATGTGCGGTCAGATTAAAATGCATTTGACAATTATAATTATTTATATTAAACACATGTGTATACTTAGGCATCCAAATTGATACTTTGTTAGGGAAAACATTATTATATCATTACCTTGAATAATGAATGACCGTTTAGAGGTCCTAGCTCGAATCCTACCCGGAAAATCTAATGTTTAATAACTATTAAATTATTGGAAGCATGTACGAGCAGATTAAATACGCATTTAACAAATATGATTTAATTTTTATATGACATTACAATGTTTAATGAACTGTATTCTTAGGAACCCAGAGATCCCTAGTTCGAATCTTACACAGTGAAACGCTATAATAAATATTAAACTAGGTGAGCATGGGCGGTCGGATTAAAATTGTATTTAACAAATATAATTGTTTATATTAAATCCCTGCGTACACTTAGTTATTCCGATGACTAGACACCATTCTTTCTTCTTCACTCTTTTTCTATCTATCCATCCATCCATCCATCCATCTATCTATCGATCCATCCATCCATCCATCCATCCATCCATCCATCCATCCATCCATCCATCCATCCATCTATCTATCGATCCATCCATCCATCCATCCATCCATCCATCCATCCATCTCTTTCTTTCTTCTCGACTTGCGCACATCCAATCGTTCGCATCTACACGAGAGCTTGTACATACATCAGCAAACATACACCAGTACACGCACACGCAAGCACATACACACGCATGCATATTCAAATATACCTGTTCACTTACACACACACACACACACACACAAACACTAACCCACACACGTACACACACGCACGCTCACACCCACACCCACGTGTACATACACACGTGCATACACATACACATATACCTGCTCACTTACGCATACCGACCCACACACACACACACACACATATACCAGCCCACACATGTACACATACATACACCGCACGCACATACACCTCATGCAAGCACATACACACATTCACATACATACACCAGTATACTTACATTCGCATATATACAACCACACACGCACACACACACGCACACACCACATACACACATGCGTATACATACATATATACATATATATACATACATACACCAGTATACTTACACATTCGCACACTCCCACATAAGCCTGCAGGCATAGACGCATACATTAGTGCACGTACACACATGCAAGCACATACACACATAACATTGGAAATTATCGACTTTACAGAATTCAAAAAAAATTGTGTACTTATTAACTTTACATTTAAGTTTTAAAGAACTTTAAAAGCAACGCGAGGTGGAGGCCATCTACACGTATAGCACATATCAACACGTAACAATGCAAGGTGAGGTTTTTACATAACTATACAAAATCACTGTTGGCTTTTACAATACATTTAATTTTGTTTAAACGTTACAGTACATGAAAGACGATTCGTTGCAAAGAGCATCATATTTTCTAATCTGTGCTTTACATTCACATGGATTTCTCTGCGTACTCTTCTCCAGTTCACAGGATTTTCTCTACTCATTCTTCTTCTATAAACATTCACATGATTTTCGCTACACATTCCTGTTACATAAACATTCACACAATTTTCTCCACTCATTCTTTGTTTCCCTGCAGGTTCATACTCTATTAACATTCATACATTTTCTCTACTTATTCTTTGTTCATCAACGCATTCATACGATCTTCGCTACACATTCTTCTTACATAAACATTCATACGATTTTCCTCCCTCATTCTTTGTTTCACTATACATTCACACGATTTCCTCTACTCATTCTTTGGTCTCTGCAGGTTCATCTTCCATGAACATTCACATGATTTTCTGTACTTATTCTTTGTTTCTCTACTCATACGATGTTTGCTGCACATTCTTCTATTAATATTCACACGATTTTCTCCATTCGTTCTTTGTTTCTCTACACATTCATAAGCATACTTACAAAACATACACACACCATAGTTCTAATATAAAGAAGTGTATAACTTGTTCTTCAATTTGAATAATGTAGTGAAAATAATAATTCATGTCAATGACTGTTACAGATTGTTTAACTGATAGACTTAACAAGATGGTTGAATAGCGTAGTTTCCTACCGACTCGTCGAGTTCAAGATCTCGAAATAGGTCTTAACTATGAGATAAAGTCCTTAAAGAGAGTTCAAACAAGATATGGTACCAGGATCGTATCTTCACTGGAGGATTGACAAGTGTTCTTGCCAGAGCGCTATAATAACGGTATGGCAGAGATGGGGAAATTTAAGGCATGTAAGTTGTCTTTTGTGCATTCGGAGAAGGTTTGTAGAAGTGTTAAACTTAAGTATTGAATGTTCTCCTATTTCACAATAAAAAATTCATAAATAAAACAACTGACACATTGATATTACATATAACGATACAAAAGATGCATGTTATAGAATTTTATAAAAAGTTTACGAAATCACAATATCACATGTTTTGAATTTAGTTATATCTATCGCATTGAAATAACGATAAATATCCGAATGTTTATACAAATCGTTTGTGCTCAATTTTACATGTATCATAACAAAAAATGTAATTATTTTCAGGTCGCCTTTACTTGACCAAGGAAGTTTTCTAAGACTTTCATTGTGCAATGTTTCAGGCTGTGCAAAGAAGACATTCGCATCCTAATATGAGGAATCTTAAAACATTGGACATGCAAGCCGGGATCTATGTTACTTAATGTTTTTTCAGGGACAAGTATAGGCTTCTGCCAGAGTTTTTGAATTCCCTTTCTTGATCTGTCCCCCTCTTCGATTCGATGTTCCTCCCCTTATTCTTCTTCACTCGTAGGCCTTTTTCTCGTGATTCAATTTCTTTGTTATGTCTCATCATTTCAGCAAGTTGTTTATCCGCATCTTTTTTCTTATTTACAGCTGTAGCAATTTGTGATCCACCTCCAGCGGCGGCTCCTAGTGCTGCAATAATTGGTATGAGTGGTAGAAATCCTCCTCGTTTCTTCTTTTTGGACCCGTGCCAACAGATACCTTTCTCTCAATTTCTCTCTTATGCCTCATCATTTCGGCGATTTGTTTATCTGCTGACTTTTTCTTATTTACTGCTGAGGCAATTTGGGCTGCACCTCCAGCAGCAGCGCCTAGAGCTGCAATAATTAGTATGAGAGGTAGAAATCCTCCTCGTTTCTTCTTCGTGGTTCCTACACCTGGAGCTACCTTTCCCTTCATAATTGCTGTTACTAGTCGCGCTGCCAACGTTTTCACCTAATGTAACATCAGATGTTTGCACTCTTTTCCAAGCCGTTTCAGCCAAGATCTTGTCAACAATGTTTCTCGAAGCAGAGACCTTATGCTGAGCGTAGGCAGTGTCGCTAAGATTACACGATTCGTCTAACGGAATGATTCCAGGGTCTCATCTCTTTAATTTTTCTCTAGCTTTACCCCACTTCCTCAGTATATGTAACCAGGCAAATGTACTTCAAACGGTAGCAGGTTAAGGAGAGAGTTAATTAAACCGAAACCTCTTGCGACCTTAACCACCTTAGCTCTCATGGTATACTAATTGATTTTATTGCTGCATAGTTCTTTTATACTTTCTTATTAGCATATATACATTAAGAGCCATTTATTTTATTTTAGCTGTCAAGCTAGAGCGGGCGAAGCAAGAATGCTCACAGCCTATTCATATGTTAGACTTTCAAAGCGACTTTAGACGTGAACTTCGTGAAAAAACTGTTTCATGTCAATGTTAGAACGCTAATTCTAGGCATGTCCATCACGTAACCTATTCAGGGAAAAGGTGACTCGCTCAGGGAAAAAGTGTCTCACTCAGGGAAAAAGGTGACCTGCAACGGGAAAAAGGTGACCTGCAACGGGAAAAAGGTGATCCACAAAGGGAAAAAGGTGACCCGCAAAGGGAAAAAGGTGACCCATAAAGGGAAAAAGGTGACCCATAAAGGGGAAAAAGGTGACCTGCAAAGGGAAAAAGGTGACCCACAAAGGGAAAAAGGTGACCCACAAAGTGAAAAAGGTGACCCATAAAGGGAAAAAGGTGACCCACAAAGGGAAAAAGGTGACACACAAAGGGAAAAAGGTGACTCATAAAGGGAAATAGGTGACCCACAAAGGGAAAAAGGTGACCCATAAAGGGAGAAAAGGTGACCCGCAAAGGGAAAAAGCTGACCCACAAAGGGAAAAAGGTGACCCATAAAGGGAAATAGGTGACTCACAAAGGGAAAAAGATGACCCATAAAGGGAAAAAGGTGACCCACAAAGGGAAAAAGGTGACCCATAAAGGGAAAAAGGTGACCCACAATGTGAAAAGGTGACCCATACAGGGAAAAACGTGACCCACAAAGGGAAAAACGTGACCCACAAAGGGAAAAAGGTGACCCACACACTGGGAAAAAGGTGACCGACTCAGGGAAAAGGGCAGGGAAAAGGTGACCCGCTCTCGCTAAAGGCTCTCAGATACGTGTGCCATTTTCGCTAAAGGATGATACATGAGCTTCAGACTCGTGCTAGCTAGACCAGTATCTCACTCAATTCTCGCATTCTCTGTGCTAACTATCAAGAAAACTTGTATCTTACCGCAATGAATCCATTTCATGCTACTTGAATCTGCTTGTGCTTAATGAAATTGTTATAATTAACGGAATTACAACTATTATGTGTGAATGCTACAATATTTTGCTTAGTCTAATTCGGATATGACTGTTTATATGCATCAAAGCCTGAGAACATATATAAATACGTAAATGTTGAAAAAATAGCTCTCGTGTTATCGTATACGAATTCAAAATCTACAGTATACATTGACTAGTTTATATATACTGTTTGAGCATGAACACTCACAAAGATGGTCAATTACAGTCAATTTATGAGAATCTTGATTTTTCGTATGTTTCCCAAGGGGGGAGGAATCGCTTTGTTAAGTGCTGCATATGTAATAGAACTTTAAAAAACAGGACAATTTCAAGGCTCAAGCAACATAGGAGAAGATACTGTAAAGTGATGACCAGCTGTGCATTGACTACAATACCCAAACGAGATCCTGAAATCTTCTCAAGTTCCGAAGAGCGGGATTCAAGATGTGCCGTACTTGGAACCAGTTCAAGTGATCCTGTAATAACGTCAAGAGCTACCACTGATGAAACAATAAGAGCAGTTTCTTTGAATGAGTAAGCTCTGAATAAACACACCAATGAAAGCAAGCATACTAGTGACAACTCACCTAGATTAGAAGATATATCCAAAGCGAATACAGAGGAGATGCTTTACCGCTACACCGATCCTAATGATTTGGTAAACATGTTAAGGGTACATGTATGATGCTTCATACACCTGATAAAAATGACTTTTCCGGTGCGATTAGCGAAATTATACAGAATTTATAGCTGGGTGGTTTTATAGGGTGATTAGCATCTGCAGAACATTGAAACCAGGAAAGAGTTAGAAAGATTTCTCATATTAGGATGCGAATGTCTTCTTTATTAGATCAATTAATAATAATAATAATAATAATAATAATAATAATAATAATAATAATAATAATAATAATAATAATAATAATAATGCAATGTAATTAAAATGTCTTTTCACTCTTGATTTTTTCCAGTGATTGTTCTATAGGAACGTTCTGGGGCCCTTCAGCGACAAGGTTATTCCACCTAATCAGCTGTCTGAATCTAATTTCCTAGTGAATATATTTAGGTTGAGTATCATACGAATTTAGCGCAGTATTGCATCAGTCTGCTTCCTCGATAGTAAAAGTGGACACTCGATCTATAAGTTTTCCCATCTGTTACGCCTGGATACCGTATTTCACAAGAACCATCAAATCAAATTTTGCCTGTTGTTCATAAACATTCGCTTCATAGAGCAAACAGCCTTAGTATAGGGGAGCATAACATCAATATCATTGCCTTTAGAAACAAGGATATAAGCATAATGTCTATAGACTTTAGAAGAAGTCAACGACGTCGAGGATATAATAATGGAATGATTCGACGCACACATCATGCTCTGCCCTTGACGCCCATCGGGTTAACATCACGCAATCGGCAGTTCCTGCAGTTATTGGGCTTCAGAATCCTATAATCATGGGCATCTTCAATGTTACCAGGATATTGCTTTTGCAATGACACCGAGATTCGACGACAAGATCACTAAGAAGAGGAACATGTGTTTTCACCATATAATACATCAGCTCTGGACTCTAAGAACGAGTTTAGAATCCCTTGTCAAGTTGAACATTTATATACTTTACCCCGTCTCAGGGTGAAGAGAATGTTGTTGTTAAACCTGTACTCATCGAGTGGAGAAGGCCTGTGATTCGACTTTCTGATGCCGAGATCCTCAAGACTGTTAAGCGATAAGACTCTGTTTCACCCATTTAGGACCATGGATCTGCATGCTCAACCTGCTGTGTTACAGGAATTTACCTGAATAGTGACACCACATCTAAAATGGAGAAGCCGGGATTTGTCATTTTTGGTGCTCTGGTTTTAAGATCGAGTAATGCGTCTAAAGACGGTTCTCTTTTTGATCATTGTAACATAACTTAAAGTAATCATTGTAATGATTTATTTTTCATTAGGAACGCAAGGATTTTTTAATGAATAAAACACTATGTAAAAGCATACCTTAATTCTTTTTTATTGTTATTATTTATCTTACATTTCTATCACTTCCTCATCCGGCTCATTGTTTCTGTATATGTCATTACACTTGTAACAGCAGGTTATGCAAATTTCTTTATTATTTAAATGAAAGTCTTTTTATTTTCATAATTTGTATTCCAGCGTGGCAAACAGTGTTAATGCTGTTAATGTATGCAGGGCTCAAGTCTTTTAGGGTACAAATTTCATCTCTATTTAAAAGTATTTCACAATCATTTAAATTACTGTTCACAATGCTTATTTTCAGCGAATATAGGGAGACTCGCTTGAGCTAACTCTCAGCTATGCATTGAATTGTATACAAAATTGTCCGTGTTTTTCATCGTATGCCCTGTAATGTTATATAAGAATCCTTCTTAGCGTGTTTTGGTGATGTAGATGTCTCAGCACCCGCTTCTTGCCGAAATGTTTCTTGGAGGTGTCGATGCTGCTTATTCCATCCTCCAATAGCGTCAGCCTCCTTTGCATGGCTGCAAGCTATTCCTCTTCTTCTTCCTCTTATTGCACAGCCTGAAACATTGCACAATAAAAGTCTTGGAAAACTGCCTTGGTCAAGTAAAGGCGACCTGAAAATAATTACATTTTTTGTTATGATACATGTAAAATGAAGCACAAACGATTTGTATAAACATTCGGATATTTATCGTTATAGATCGCGATAGATATAACTAAATTCAAAACATGTGATATTGTGATTTCGTAAATTTTTTATAAAATTCTATAACATGCATCTTTTGTATCGTTATATTGTGACGTATGCAGAGATTGTCGCGCATACGTCTCTCTGGTCACCTAGATTCGAGATGGCGGTTAAAGCTTGGGTGGGGGATTAGCAGTTTTAGGTGGGGGTAGTTTGGTTAGCGTCCCCCACGCTTTAGGAAGCGTTGCTTGGGGCAGAGAGTCAGTTAGTGAGTTGTAGTCAACCAGTACAGACGCGTAGTCGCCCTCTCCGTGCAGGAATGCATGGTGGCCGACAGGCATGGACCTAAGAATGTGGGGTAAAGTATCCAGTTTTATCTAATAAACCCTCTGTCATCTATATCTTCATTGTCTTATTTATGTTAGTGGAAAGTTCCTTCTTCCTATTTTGAGCCATGTAAGTGTCCTTTTGCCAGTATTTAATAATATTTCTGTACTTTCACTTTAGCTGCGTCCCTAGTCGTAGCCTCGCCATGTTACAATTTTGTTAATTTTCTGGTACCTCTAAGCGAGTCGCCCACCTCCCAATGAGCATTAGATAAGAGGCTACGACAATTGGTGGAGGGCCGGGCATAATTTAATTTTTTCTGAGGTTTTTATGTGCAAAAGTTTTTTCCCCTGTAAAATGTAACGGTTTTGGTCCTCCACATGGTTGTTAAAAATGTAAATCTGTTTCTTGGCTTAAGGGTAAGGGTTTCGGTGGTATAATTTGTGGTTTCTGTATTCTAAATTCTTGTTGCTTTGCTTTCTGAAAGTCCCGAGTCTGAATTTCAATTTTAAGTTCATTTTTATATTTGTTCCATTGTCTGTCGGCGTGACGCTAAAACTCCTGGCTCCATTTTCCCCCTTACTTTGGCTTCATTTTTACTTAATTCTATTACTGTGCTAAATTATTCGTGCTGATCATTTTTAAAGTATAAATATTTGTGAATTGTGAAAAAATTGGGAGATATTTGTAACTTTGATAATACAGTTGCGTGTGTTAGCTGGTCTGTGTAACATTGCATTATTGGTTGCGTCATATTGGAAGTGTTAACGACTTGAAAGTGCAGCAAATATTTTACGTGTTGCGTGTTGAAAACGTGCGTGTGTATAAAAAGTGTGGTGCATCTGTTTGGAATAATAAAATAATAAAACGAAAGGGGTCAAGAGTATATATATTGAAAATTTATTTTTCTGCATTGTATAGTCGCGGTAAGAATAGTGGTAATCATAATGATGATAATTTTGCTTCACCGTTGCCAAGTTTGGTTTATCTAGTTACGCAATGCATATTTTTGGGGGGAAATGTTCCAAAATGACTCATTTAAGTAAAAGTTTCAGCATCTACTACCAACCTTGCCAGTATCTTCACCTAATTAGGTTTAATGTGCCTCTAATATGGACCAGTACGACGTGGATGTTGATGGATCAGCTATGTGTGTGTTACCAGATTTTGGAAAATTGCACTGGAATTTTGTGGTAAAAAGAATAAGAAAGAAACATAACCTGTAAGTATGTGTACATTATGTGTGCTAAAGTTTGGACGAATGAAACAGTTTCACAACTCACACAGGTATGCTAAATTTTTTATTGTTTCACTGACTGATGCTTAATTAAGCTTTGCTTTTCAGGAATAATGTGTGCTATGTATGTCTCTGCTAAATTGAAGGTTTATTATTATTATTTGGTGTAACTTAAATTTTGAATTATGTTTTGGGCATTGCAAATCATTTGTTTTGTTATGTTATGCTGCAGGAATGTGTTTGATGTGTACTATGTGCTTAATTGATCTTTGAATTTCAGGAATGTTCGGTGGCAGTATTGTTTTGAGTAATGATGTGATTTTGTTCTGTTGCATTCGATTTGATTTGATTTTGGGTTTCATTATGATGCTGTGATCTTTTCTTTGCAGAAAATTGTTGCATGAATAGTGTGTGTATGTATGTTTTGAGGTTATGTGAGTAGTATATGTGATATTTGCCTCGGTGGAAGTGCCTAAGAGTAACCCCGATGGTGGTAAAGTGAGAGATGAGATGAGATAAGATGTCAGCTTCGGTGGAAGTGCCAAAGTGTAACCCCGATAGTTGAAGTGTAAATGTGTTGATTTTTCAGGAGGGCTACATGTGCCAGAAATTCGATTTGATGTGATGATTTGAGAGATTGTGCTTATTGGTGTTGCTGTAACGTGCCCAGTATAGCGTGTGTGATGTATTCACACGAGAGAGTAAATGTATTGAAGTGAATGCAATGAGAATAATTTTTTTTGTTTATGCAACAAGTTTAGTACCATCTTATATAGCAAGTTTTAATACCATCTGCTTTCCAGCTTAATTTTGATTCGGAGAATGTGGATGCAACAGTATAATGTCATGTTATTCGTGTAATTCCTGAAATGTTAGTGTGATTTCTTTAAGGTTATCGTATGTCAGATATTTTTGACTTTGCAGCATGTTGAATGAGACACGTCAGTGAAGATATTTAGTTTTCTCAAAAATTACTGTCTACGAGAAAGTTGAGAGCTAAGATTGATGATGATGATGATTGAAATAATGATGATGATGATGAGTGAAATAATGATGATGATTGAGATGATGAGGATAATAATAAGATGGAGAAGATAGTAATGGGGAGGAGAATTTGTGGTAGTGACAGTAGAGTATGATTATTGTAGTTGAAAGAATGTAACGTGGTGTAGTGTGAACTGGTACTGTGGATTTATTTTTGAAGTCTGTAGTAATGCATACAGTAGTTTTGAGTAGTTATTTAAGTGAGTGTTGTGTATAATTTGGGCCATGGTCAGTATGAATGATTCCATTTCATTGTCATGTATGAATGTATTGTAAGTGCACTTATTTTCTTTTCATTAGTGGTACCAGCTGGTCATTAAATAATATTGGGATCCCAAATAAGTTTCTACATTTCTGTCGTGTTATTGTATGGAAACAATGAATGTCACTGATATAATGTTTATGTATTCTGGTCCTTTTGTGATTTTGTATTTGGATTTTAATGCAGTGTGTGTTAAATTTTGGATGGTAACCGCTGTAAAATTTAGTTTTTATGCCAACATGTAGTCATTGTTTCTCTCTCTTTGCCCCATATTAAAAGAATTTATTGAGTGTAAACCTTTTGGACATTTTAAATATTTTATTGTAAATGACATACTACTTCTTTTATGTGTGATGATCTGTTGGAGCACCGTTTCTACCGTTCTATGGTTTCTGTTGTAGTCACTTTGCTGATGGCGGAGCTCGAGTGGATAAGACGAGTACTCCCCGCCTATCACGCCAGAGTTTCCAGAGACACCACAGGAGAGCTGTCGTGCAGCCACTACACTGCAGTGGCATAAGGAGCCACTATTTTGGGGGGCAGTCCAAGCCAGCCATTGCCCACCCCTGCCTCATCTTCAACGACCTGCAGCATCCAAAAGATTACAGCTAGGATATAATTCGTCGTTGTGGGTGTACTGGAAATTCCACCCACAAACAGTTACGTCGGAACATCAATCCAGGTGCAGTGTAGTGTGCATGTGACAGTGGCAGCATGGTGTGTGTGCGTGTGCGGGGTGCTCGAGCATAAGTGATCTGAAGAAACATAATTCGTTAACACTCGAGACTCATAAATATGCCAATTAGCATTGCTTTTCCTGTCTTCCTTTGGGTGTTCCATATATGTTCATAAATACTACTTCTTTAATTATCTCATTTTTTGTGTGTCATGTTTTACTCTGTCTTGTAATTTTTTTCTCTTTGTCTTTTTATTATGTACAACATTTGCCTTGTGTCGACGAGGGCGTCGATCTCGGTGGCCAGGGGGAGATGTGACGTATGCAGAGATTGTCGCGCATACGTCTCTCTGGTCACCTAGATTCGAGATGGCGGTTAAAGCTTGGGTGGGGGATTAGCAGTTTTAGGTGGGGGTAGTTTGGTTAGCGTCCCCCACGCTTTAGGAAGCGTTGCTTGGGGCAGAGAGTCAGTCACTGAGTTGTAGTCAACCAGTACAGACGTGTAGTCGCCCTCTCCGCGCAGGAATGCATGGTGGCCTCGCCCGACAGGCATGGACTTAAGAATGTGGGGTAAAGTATCCAGTTTTATCTAATAAACCCTCTGTCATCTATATCTTCATTGTTTTATTTATGATAGTGTAAAGTTCGTTCTTCCTATTTTGAGCCATGTATGTGTCCTTTTGCCAGTATTTAATAATATTTTGTACTTTCACTTTAGCTGCGTCCCTAGTCGTAGCCTCGCCATGTTACAATTTTGTTAATTTTCTGGTACCTCTAAGCGAGTCGCCCACCTCCCAATGAACATTAGATAAGAGGCTACGACAATATGTAATATCAATGAGTCAGTTGTTTTATTTATGAATTTTTCATTGTGAAATAGGAGAACATTCAATACTTAAGTTTAACACTTCTACAAACCTTCTCCGAATGCACAAAAGACAACTTACATGCCTTAAATTTCTCCATCTCTGCCATAACGTTATTATAGCGCTCTGGCAAGAACACTTGTCAATCCTCCAGTGAAGATACGATCCTGGTACCATATCTTGTTTGAACTCTCTTTAAGGACTTTATCTCATAGTTAAGACCTATTTCGAGATCTTGAACTCGACGAGTCGGTAGGAAACTACGCTCTTCAACCGTCTTGTTAAGTCTATCAGTTAAACAATCTGTAACAGTCATTGACATGAATTATTATTTTCACTACATTATTCAAGTTGAAGAACAAGTTATACACTTCTTTATATTAGAACTATGGTATGTGTATGTTTTGTAAGTATGCTTATGAATGTGTAGAGAAACAAAGAACGAATGGAGAAAATCGTGTGAATATTAATAGAAGAATGTGCAGCAAAAATCGTATGAATGTGTAGAGAAACAAAGAATAAGTACAGAAAATCATGTGAATGTTCATGGAAGATGAACCCGCAGAGAACCAAAGAATGAGTAGAGGAAATCGTGTGAATGTATAGTGAAACAAAGAATGAGGGAGGAAAATCGTATGAATGTTTATGTAAGAAGAATGTGTAGCGAAGATCGTATGAATGCGTTGAGGAACAAAGAATGAGTAGAGAAAATGTATGAATGTTAATAGAGTATGAACCTGCAGGGAAACAAAAAATGAGTGGAGAAAATTGTGTGAATGTTTATGTAACAGGAATGTGTAGCGAAAATCATGTGAATGTTTATAGAAGAAGAATGAGTAGAGAAAATCCTGTGAACTGGAGAAGAGTACGCAGAGAAATCCATGTGAATGTAAAGCACAGATTAGAAAATATGATGCTCTTTGCAACGAATCGTCTTTCATGTACTGTAACGTTTAAACAAAATTAAATGTATTGTAAAAGCCAACAGTGATTTTGTATAGTTATGTAAAAACCTCACCTTGCATTGTTACGTGTGATATGTGCTATACGTGTAGATGGCCTCCACCTCGCGTTGCTTTTAAAGTTCTTTAAAACTTAAATGTAAAGTTAATAAGTACACAACAGTACTAACATGCGCAGATATCTGTATATATAAGGATCCAAGCCCCCTCCGGGCGATGCCAGCACGTCATCATGGCTGTGATGCTTACACATCACGTGATTATTACACCCATGGAATTATCATCTCTTGCTGCGCATGCGCAGAAACTTCCAGCACTTCTATCCCTACTTGTTTCACTTCCTCTCGCTCTCGCTCTCTCTCTCTCTCTCTCTCAGAGTACATCCATAATGTCTTTACAGAAGCTATAAAATGTGTTCTGATGAAAGCTATGTGAAGGTGGTAGCCTGAAAAGAATTACATTTTTGCTAGGTTACAGTGAAATGAGACAACGATTTTTGAATTCTGTAAAGTCGATAATTTCCAATGTTATGTGTGTATGTGCTTGCATGTGTGTACGTGCACTGATGTATGCGTCTATGCCTGCAGGCTTATGTGGGAGTGTGCGAATGTGTAAGTATACTGGTGTATGTATGTATATATATGTGTATATGTATGTATGTATGCGCATGTGTGTATGTGGTGTGTGGTTGTACATGTGCGAATGTAAGTATACTGGTGTATGTATGTGAATGTGTGTATGTGCTTGCATGAGGTGTATGTGCGTGCGGTGTATGTGTGTGTACATGTGTGGGCTGGTATGTGTAAGTGAGCTGGTATATCTGTGTGTGTGGGTGGTATGCGTAAGTGAGCAGGTATATATGTGTGTTTGTGAATGTGTATGTGCGTGTGTGACTGTGTGTGAGTGTGTGTGACTGTATGTGCACGTGTGTGTACGTGTGTGGGTTGGTATTGATGTGTGTAAGTGAACAGGTATATGTGTATGTGTATGCACGTGTGTATGTTCACGGGCGTGTGGATGTGTGCGTGCGTGTGTGTACGTGTGTGGGTTGGTGTTTGTATGTGTGTGTAAGTGAACAGGTATATTTGTATGTGCATGTGTGTGTATGTGCTTGCGTGTGCGTGTACTCGTGTATGTTTGCTGATGTATGTACAAGCGCTCGTGTATATGTGAACGATTGGATGTGCGCAAGTCGAGAAGAAAGAAAGAGATAGATAGATAGAAAGAAAAAGAGTGAAGAAGAAAGAATGGTGTCTAGTCATCGGAATATCTAAGTGTACGCAGGGGTTCAATATAAACAATTATATTTGTTAAATACAATTTTAATCCGACCGCCCATGCTCACCTAGTTTAATATTTATTATAGCGTTTCACTGTGTAAGATTCGAACTAGGGATCTCTGGGTTCCTAAGAATACAGTTCATTAAACATTGTAATGTCATATAAAAATTAAATCATATTTGTTAAATGCGTATTTAATCTGCTCGTACATGCTTCCAATAATTTAATAGTTATTAAACATTAGATTTTCCGGGTAGGATTCGAGCTAGGACCTCTAAATGGTCTTTCATTATTCAAGGTAATGATATAATAATGTTTTCCCTAACAAAGTATCAATTTGAATGCCTAAGTATACACATGTGTTTAATATAAATAATTATAATTGTCAAATGCATTTTAATCTGACCGCACATACTCCCATAGTTTAATATTTATTAAGCATTAGAGTTTCGCTGGGTAAGATTCGAGCTAGAGCCCTCTGAACACCCTTTCATTAATTAGGGTAATGACGTATAAAAATGAAATTATATTTGTTAAATGCACTTTAATCTGGCCGTGCATAGTTATTACGCATTAGAGTTTCGCTGGGTAAGATTCGATCTAGGACCCCCTGAACACCCTTTTATTAATTAGGGTAATGATATATAAAAATTAAATTATATTTGTTAAATTCATTTTAATCTGACCGCCCATACTCCGATAGTTTAATATTTATTAAGCATTGGATTTTCGCTGGGTAAGATTCGAGCTGGGACCCTCTGAACAACCGTTCATTAATTAGGGTAATGATATATAAAAAATTAAATTATATTTGTTAAATACATTTTAATCAGGCCTTGCATTGTTTAATAGTTATTACGCATTAGAGTTTCGCAGATTCGATCTATGACACTCTGAACACCTTTTTATTAATCAGGGTAATGATATAATAATATAATCATCAATTTCTCATTAACAATAAACGTTTGATTGCAGTAAGAATCAAACACCGATCTATGGATATCCACGCCGAGGTTTAATGCATGTAATGAAATATATACTAAGCGCTTTTTCGGAATCGCTGCTTGAAATGAACCAAACAGGATGCTTGTTAACTATGCTCGGGTATATTCATAGGAACTCGTAAAACATCGGATAGAACAGCCCCTCAAGGCAAAAACCATGATGGCTGCCTCTGACGTTGTTAAAAGTGTTTACGTATAGTAGGTAAACAGACTTCTCTCTCTTTCACGCGAACAAGGACAGGGCGAGCATAAAGCCACCCTCAGATACTTTTGTTAAGCTAGCAGGTGTTCAAGAAACAATGGAAAGTAACCGGCTTTGTTATAGGTTGTGGAATGAGAAATGCCAGAAAGAAGCCTTGCCCCGGACAATAGAAAGAAAATACAATAGAACTTGTTTCTCTGTTAACAGACTTCAGGTTCTCTTTTGTCACGACCCTAATTTATCATTGCCTTTGTTCATCTTGACAGTTGAAGGCCAAGCATTGTTCTTTTGTTAAAAGCTAGTGGAATGAGTATGTCAGATGGTCTTTCTAAAAGTAAACAATAGAAAGCGATACAATAGAATCTCTTTCTTTGTCCAGCAAGCTCTTTGTTCATTTTGACATTGATGGATGGATTCCTCCACGTATTCGAGAAACAATGGGAGTGGGGGTGGGTAACTGCTAGGTGGCCGGATGTGGAATGGGTAGTAAAAACATCTCGCCTTTGTTACAGAGCCATAAATTTATGATCCCTTTGTTCGTTTTGACAGGTGAAGGATACCTTTAATTGCTTAACTGTCAAGCTTCCATTGTACACAACAAGATTTATGACCCACAGCTGCAACTAAAAGTACCATGGTGCTGCGGGGGAGGGGAGGGGCGGGGCTAATTAGCGTATTAATTGCACATTCATGCATATTAAGTGGGCCAGAAATCTCAATTCTATACTACTTACCCTTTTTGGATTCAGGAGGCCTCAAAACATGTATTTCCGGTGACATCTCGGTATCGAATTTTTGAGTGGAATGCAATACTTCCTCTCTTACTCTACGTGTAGAGTAAGTAACAATGCGATACATTTCAAATGTTTTTGAAACCTGTACAATATTAGAAGTAGTTTAGACGATGAGCCTTCTGGCGAACCACTATTGTACGAAGTTGAAATGTTACACACGAGTTTAACATACTTGCTCAGAAAATTTCAAATCGGTGCAAAATTGAGTAGTTTAGAATGGAGAAGAGCCTCTGAGAAATATACATACGATTTTTAGAAATGTTTCCCAAAAAGCCCACCAAAAGTTGGAACACAAGACACTAAATGTTGCGAGGCATCTGCAATATAGTGTTATGGAGCATTTACAATCTTATTCTGTGTTGGCTAGGCACATCACTGCGGTTGGACAGAGATCGGTGGTTCGAGACCAGGATATAACCATCAATAATGCTTTTCTGTTACATTTAGCGGGATGACTGGAAACATAGGTTTTAATAAAATTACAGCTTTTTGCTAAATTTCAATTTCTGAAACATGGTTTAGAAGTAAATTAATAAAACAATTTATTTGGCACATAGAAGTCATCAAACTTTACTACAGGCATTTGATTGGTAAACGTTAATCTACATAAAGCTTCATTTTACACAATAGAGATGAGTGTAATTTAATACTATAAAGAACAATCTAAACAAAGGATAACATATTTACATTATTAGTTCCGTTATTAACACAACTTGTTGGCCCATGGGCAATACAATTAGGGCTGGTTCACAACCAACGAGAACGGTAACCAGAACGAGAACGGGAAAGTTGAAATACATGTGTTCAAAGGGGAGTGTCCACAACCGACGGGAAGCCTTCCCGGGCCCCGGGAACGGGAAGAAGAGTTGGCCAACTTTTAACTTTCTCGTTCTCGTTCCCGGGCACGGCATATTAGATCCCTATTGTGCATATTAGACTCTTCACTCTAGAGGTTATTCTAAGCGGCCGTGACATGAAACAGCTACTAGTGCTTTCTATAGTCGCAAGCTGGAAACATGAAACTGGAAGGAATTAGTAGTAAATGTGCTTCCTAACCTCATCCCGACACCCGCAAATCTAATCAACGTTGGTTCCTCTGGTGAAGGGATCATTTGTAGTTTGTTTATATGCAACTCAAAATTGGCTATTACCTAAAAAACAATGGCAAAAGCTGCAAAGAACAGCTAAATACGGTGGAAATGAAAAAAGAATAAACAATTTTAATGTATGCCATTAAATAAAGGAACGAAAGTTTGGCATAAGTAGAGGGATCGAAAATGTAATGAATATGCATTTAGATAATGTTTACTCTATCGAATTTTGACGTTGGCTTGGCTAAATTGGAAGTAGGTGAAAAAATGTCATTGGTCAGTTAAAAACAAATGAAATCCCAATGCGGAAAATCGATTTTCACTTTGTGATCGATATGCATTCCCGTTCTCGTTACCGGGCTGTTGTGAATCAAAATTTCTTGCTTCCCGTTCTCGTTTCCGTTCTGGTTACCGTTACCGGGTGGTTGTGAACCAGCCTTTACACGCTAGCAGCAACTTCTGGCAGAAGGTGCGAGTTTGGTGACCAGCAGCATTGGGATTTTCTCATTGGCATGACGTCCTCGTGGAGAGTGAGGTATATAAATCTGAGAAGTGAGCCTGCCTTGTTGAATCCTGATATATACAATTAATAGGATTAGGATTACGCTACGGAAGGGACACCTAGCACCTCGACACACAGGGATATTTTGTGCATACACTCCCGGGAGAAATGAACGAGACGAAGGAGCCGCAGGTGACGCAGGCGACAGAGACGGTAGAGGTCCAGGACCCTCTGGATACCGGACCTGACACTGATATTCAAAATGGCGGCCTATGTGGTGGGAATTTGGGAAATGCCTTAATCAGTTCTTGTCAACAAGTTATGACTTCTGCACAGTAAAATACAATTAATGTGGTGCAGTGACAGGTCTTTTGTGTAGATATATACTGTTGTGCACAAAAACGCTGTCTTTTAAGTAAACTAAATGCATTTTAACATTGAATGAAATATGTAACCTCAAACAACGTTCATGTAGATTACAGTTTTGTATGCTATAACTTAACAGCATTTCTAAACTACAACTACTTATTTAAATTACAAAGGACATAGTTTTATAAACTGCAAACACTGTAATACTTGCATGAAACAGAACTGTTGATATTGAGGTTGACACTGATTGAGTTCACTCAAAATTACGTTTCACTATTTACACTGTTAATAACACTGTACGTACACAATATTATATGCACTGGATGGCACGAAATGCGTTGTTTACAGTAATTAGAATTTTGCTTTCACTGAACGCTTTTCATTTATAAGTTTGCAATAATTATTCAAAACTATACCACTTAGCAACTTATAGCATCCTTTACTAGTTTTTGCAGAGAGTCCACACAGACAGACTGAAATATAACAAATAAGTAGTCTTAAACCAGCACTGCAAGTGAAATATATGAAATACATAACCTTGAACAGCATTGCAAAACAACATTCATGCAATCTACAGCGTTGCATGTGCGGCGGTATTTATGTTGTATTTATTTATTTATTTAGCCCCACGTTGTTGTAGCCAATTTGGGATAACATTATGGTTGTTTTGTTAGCCCCACGTTTGGGAGCCAATTTGAAGTAAAATTATTTATATATGTTTGTATTTGTGTTTACTTCCCGTGGTGAAGCCATCTTGTGACGTGATTCATTTGTTAGGTTTGTTAGCTCCATCTGGTGTTAGCAATTTGCGGCAGTATTAGTTTTTGTTTGAAAAAATGCTACTGTTATTACTTTCTCTACTACGTATAGTAAGTAGGGGAAGTATTGCATTCCACCCAAAAATTCGATACCGAGATTTCACCGGAAATATATGTTTTGAGACCTCCTGAATCCAAAACAAGCATTTTTGGAAACATGTCCGTGTGTGTGTCTGTGTCTGTGTGTGTCTGTGTGTGTGTGTCTGTGTGTGTGTCTGTGAACAGCATAACTCAAAAACGAACAGTCGGATAAACACCAAACTTGGTATTTAGGTTCAGTATCTTCCAGAGATGCGACACGAAGGTTTTCAAGAAAATCCCCCCACCCCAGACTACCCTTTACATGGAACATTTTTCGAAAATTTTAATTTTCTCAAAAATAGCTCTAACGATTTTGATTAAAATATCATATGTTTAAGATAATGTCATGAGAAATGAAATGTATATCTCGAATTTTCTGGGAATGTCTCCAAAAGTATTCTTCATTGTGAACGACTTTTGCATAACTGGTAAACCATAAGAGATAGACAAAATTTTACTACACAAAAAATGTAGATCGCGTTAAAATACACAACTTATGTCATATACATTTCTTTTGTTGAGTGAACCGTTTTCGAGATATTGCTTGTTATTCCCTTAAATTTTCCAATACTTATACTTTTTCTCAAATTCGTTATTCATTTTTTTATGTCCTGGACTTGCAAAGAGAATGGAATGCGCCACATAGCAACCAGCGTTAAAATATTTGGCCATCGCTTAAAAGCTACCATATTCCCCTTGCATCTACAAGAAAATTAGCAATAAGATTGACATCTCGATATCTCGATTAACATAAAGCATATGGAGTATAGGCGTTTGTAAAAATAGATTGTACAAGAGTAGAGAAAGTCATGTGAGTGTAACACATCAGATTTTTTTATGTTCTGGACATGAAAAGAGAATGGAATGCCCCACATAGCAACCAGCGTTAAAATATTTGACTATCGCTTAAAAGCTACCATATTCCCCTTGCATCCACAAGAAAATTATCAATAAGATTGACATCTCGATATCTCGATTAACATGAAGCATATGGAGAATAGGCGTTTGTAAAATTAGGTTGTACAAGAGTAGAGAAAGTTATGTGAGTGTAACACATCAGATTTTTTTATTTAATTTTGGTTTTTTGTCCTCCGACTAGCTATTATCCTTTTGGTCAAGCACTTCTCTTTATACAGGTTGTGTAAACGGAAAGGAATCTTTTATCCAAAGATAACACTGATGAAGAAATTTGTTTTACACTTTTATTGCCGAACACATTAACTATCACATTTACACATTAATCTTGACACTCGCCAAACTGAAACTGTTATAATAACTTCATTACTGATAATTCTTAATTCGCGTACTTCAACTTTTTGTATAATTAACTTTATAACACTTGAGATTTTTCATAACTCTGTTATGCGTAACCTGCAAATTGATATCCGAAGTGTGCCGTACAAATACTTTCGACGAACTGACGGGAATGCGACGTGTAGTGTACAAAGAATTTTGATGAACTGACTGACTGAAGACGACGTGTAGTGTACAAAGAATTTTTATGAACTGACGGGCTCTACCTCTAACCTACTCTTTTTATACTCCTACACCCAGATATGCCTAAAGATTATAACTGAGCTGCAATTGGCTAATAAAACGCGCCAACATTAGCATCTATTTTTATATCCAATGAAAATTGTGAATACATATGCTCTAGGGAAATGTTCCAGCAATTTCTAAAAGAAAACGCGGCAACATTACGTAACTTCCTCGTTTCCAATAATGATAAACAGCTCACCCCCTCGCTGCATTATTGCACGCTATTATTGTCAGTTTCAGTAAGGCAGTATAAACTTACTTCCCAACAATAATTACAATCAACAAACATTTCAAATCAATGTTACATAATAATGCATATTCATACTATAATCACTCTTTACATTTAAATAATTTATGATACAAATTACTGCATCATATGCCCCACTAGAAACATAATTATAAATATTGACAACTTGTTTGGAAATTTTATAATTGGGTTTTTAGTCTCCTAAATCTTGGAACACACGCTATCACTTTCACTTAACACTTCACACGTATTTAACACACGACATATGTTTTGTCTTTGTCTTGCCACTATTTACTGGCTCTGGTTTAATGTGTTTAGACATTAATCTGACATTAAAATTTTTTTTTTTACAAATACTGTACCCTGAATTATTTAATTACTGTTACAAAATTGTTTACTTTCTTAAGTTGTTGACAAAAATTTATATATTTAAGAATTTTTGTAATTATTAAACATATTTACCAAAAATATTCACCCTCTACACAAATATATTTACATATCTTAAATCTAGGCACTGTTTCACATGTTCTGTTTGCTACATAAGTATTTGTTTTTTTAATTATTTTACCCCATTTTTGTTGTTTTGTACATTATATTCAGAATACTCTTGGAATTATATTTACGTACTTTTACTTTAATATCATATTAAGTTTCAATCTTTACTTTTTTAATTTTAAATACTGTTACAGTTACTAAACAAAATGTTAATTTTCCTTTCTTTTTTTTTTTAAACATTTAATTTTTGTCCAGAATTTATTTCTCTTTTCACATGACATGTACAAATAATTAACCCTCTTACGTTCCAATACATTGCTCTGCAGGTCATCTTTAACTATTTAGCATTTACTTTACATCTCATTGCTATTCACCCTCCTGGATCAAATTGTCAGTGGCTAAACATTACTCGTAGCCGTATCCTAACCTTCCAAAATTTGTTCATGAATAACCTCTTGTATTCATATGAAATTTCGTCCCATGATAACATTTGAAAACAATCTAAAGTTTCCTGAACAACACATCTTTTAACAACTTTCATTTTCAATTCATCTGCTATCCTTTTAACTTGAGAATACTCTGACAAGTCTGTACTAAACTGTACTGGATTGGAGTTTTCATTTTGAAAAGCTTGGTACTTGTTAGTTTCAGAAGTTAGCTTTTGATTATTTATAGGCAAAACTTTAACTTCTTCGGACAATTTATTTCTCTGTGTTTCTGACTCCTTCTGAATTTCAGATATTTCCCCTCTGAAATTAACTTGCACCTGAATTAAATCTGCATTTGTAGCCTCCATCATCTCTCTTAACTCACTTGAAATGCTACTCGTCGGCTACCTAATTCTGTACATTTTACATCAACATGCTCTATTTTATTATTAACCTCACTTTTTTGGTTAGATATTTCCCTACTCATGTCTAACATTTTCTTTGAAACTTCACCTATTTCATTTGCTATCATTTCCTGATTTTCATTTCTCTTTCTCATTCTCATCATACTACTATCTAGCTCCATGAATTTCTTTTCAATCTCTTCCCTATTTTGATCTAATTTATGCTCTAATTTCTCATTACTCTTACCAATTTCTTCTCTTAATTCTTTCTTATTCTGATCTAGTTTTATAGCTTCTCTCAATCCCATATGATTCTTTTGCATATTCTGAGTTAGTTTTTCTAATTTCTCACTAGTCTTTTTCATTACTTCCCTGTTTTGATCTATTTTCTTTTCTAATTTTTCACCAAAATTTCTCAACATTTCCATAATCATACTAGCATCAAAATTTACATTTCCTGCTTTTCTATTCTCACTTTCTGCACTAACATTTCCTCCCATAAATCCTACATTGTTTGAGCTATTTTCTGTAACCTGTATTGAATTACAGCTAACTGTTACACTATCTCCCTCCATAATTATTTCTTCTGTATTATTAGTGGACATTGTTTTCTTTATCCTACCGCTCCTAAGGTACATTTAAATGTTTCAATTTTGTTTTCTAAAAAAAATTACGATACTCTGACCTTTGTGATGCTGTCTGTTGCTGTTACTTTGATGTCCAGCTTCCTGCCCCTCTCTCCTAGGTTTGTATGTCGCTTCTGCGTCGTATCATGATGAATCTACGTCGTTTTGGTGTTCCGTATTTGAATTCCCCTGTTGCCTTTTAATCTCGGAATTACGATGTCCAATCATCCGCGTAGTCTGTCGTTCCTATAGTTGTTTCTGGAATCTGCGTCTTGTAGTTCAGTTCACTGCTCCATTCGCTCCACGTCCTGATTCCTTCTCCCCTTCCTGGTTATTTCACTCCTTTCCTGGTCACTCCGCCCCACGTTCTGGGCGCCAATTTGGTAGTTTTAATGTTATATTTATTTAACATTAATTGTTTATTGTAGCCGCACGTTGTGGTAGCCAATTTGTGGTTTAATGTTATATGTTTATTTATTTATTTATTTAAGCCCCACGTTTGGGAGCCAATTTGCGATGGTAAATTTATAATGTTATTTGTGTATGTGTTTACTCAGCATGGTGAAGCCATCTTGTGATGTGATTCATTTGTTAGGTTTGTTAGCTCCATCTGGTGTTAGCAATTTGCGGCAGTAGTAGTTTTAGTTTGAAAAAATGCTACTGTTATTTTATTTAATTTTGGTTCTTTGTCCTCCGGCTAGCTATTATCCTTTTGGTCAAGCACTTCTCTTTATACAGGTTGTGTAAACGGAAAGGAATCTTTTATCCAAAGATAACACTGATGAAGAAATTTGTTTTACACTTTTATTGTCGAACACGTTAACTATCACATTTACACATTAATCTTGACACTCGCCAAACTGAAACTGTTATAATAACTTCATTACTGATAATTCTTAATTCGCGTACTTCAACTTTTTGTATAATTAACTTTATAACACTTGAGATTTTTCATAACTCTGTTACGCGTAACCTGCAAATTGATATCCGAAGTGTGCTGTACAAATACTTTCGACGAGCTGACGGGAATGCGACGTGTAGTGTACAAAGAATTTTGATGAACTGACTGACTGAAGACGACGTGTAGTGTACAAAGAATTTTTATGAACTGACGGGCTCTACCTCTAACCTACTCTTTTTATACTCCTACACCCAGATATGCCTAAAGATTATAACTGAGCTGCAATTGGCTAATAAAACGCGCCAACATTAGCGTCTATTTTTATATCCAATGCAAATTATGAATACATATGAGTAGGTTATTAAGGAGAGAGCGAGGCCACTTTTTTGGGCATGTATGGGAAAGGATAGGGAAAACGAGGCTAGATGGGGCGGTTCAAGGAGGAAAATGGGTTTATATGGGAGAGATAGGGAATACGACGACCAATACTATGCTAGACAGGGTTGAAGGAGGGAAATACGTTTATATGGAAGAGATAGTAGAGAGCTGTTAGGCTAGACAGAGGCTGAGGAGTAGAGTATGGTTTATATGAAAGGTATAGGAAAAACGAAGAGAGGTATTACACTAGACAGAGTTGAAGGGTAGAGTATGTCTTTTATATGAGAGAGGTAGTGAACAGGAGCAGGGGTGTTAGGCTAGACAGAGGTCAAGAAGTAGAGTAGGGTTTATATGAAAGGTATAGGAAAACGAGGAGGGGTGTTAGGCTAGACAGAGTTGAAGGGCAGAGCATGTCTTGTATATGAGAGAGGTAGGGAACAGGAGCAGGGGTTTTAGGCTAGGCAGAGGTCAAGAAGTAGAGTATGGTTTATATGAAAGGTATAGGAAAACGAGGAGGGGTGTTAGGCTAGACAGAGTTGAAGGGCAGAGCATGTCTTGTATATGAGAGAGGTAGGGAACAGGAGCAGGGGTGTTAGGCTAGGCAGAGGTCAAGAAGTAGAGTATGGTTTATATGAAAGGTATAGGAAAACGAGGAGGGGTGTTAGGCTAGACAGAGTTGAAGGGTAGAGCATGTCTTGTATATGAGAGAGGTAGGGAACAGGAGCAGGGGTGTTAGGCTAGATAGAGGTCAAGAAGTAGAGTATGGTTTATATGAATGGTATAGGAAAACGAGGTGGACTGTTAGGCTTGACAGAGTTGAAGGGTAGAGTATGTCCTTTATATGAGAGAGGTTGGGAACAGGAGGAGGGGTGTTAGGTTAGGAGAATTGAGTATGTGTTTATAAGGAGAGACGAGAAAACGGAGAGAGATCCTATGCTAGGATAGACAGGTGTTAAAGTTAGGTTAGATAGGAAACCAAGGAGTGATACTCAGCTAGAGGGGGGCAGGAGGAATGCGCTTTATGAGAGGTAGGGGATACGGGGAGTGCTGTTAGGCTAGACAGAGGTTGAGAGTAGAGTAGGCGTTTATATGTATGAGAAGTATAGAACAGGAGGAGGGGTGTTAGGCTAGACACAGGCTGAGTGTAGAGTATGCGTTTATATGTATGATAGGTATAGGAGCAGGAGGAGAGGTGCTAGGCTAGACAGAGGTTGAGTAGAGTATGGGTTATATGAGAGAGGTAGGGAACAGGAGGAGAGGTGTTAGGCTAGACAGAGGGTTAGGAGTAGAGTATGGTTTATATGAGAAATATAGGAAAAACGAGGCGAGGTTTTAGGCTAGACAGAGGTCGAGGAGTAGAGTATGGCTTATATGAGAGGTATAGGAAAACGCGGAGAGCTATTAGCTTAGGAGAATTGAGTATGTGTTTATAAGGAGAGATGAGAAAACGGAAAGAGATCCTATGCTAGGATAGACAGGTGTTAAAGTTAGGTTAGATAGCAAACCAAGGAGTGATACTCAGCAAGAGAAGGGCAGGAGGGAATGCGCTTATGAGAGGTAGGGGATACGGGAGTGGTGTTAGGCTAGACAGAGGTAGAGGAGTAGAGTATGGTTTATATGAGAGGTATAGGGAAAACGAGGAGAGTCGGTAGGCTAGACAGATAGTGAAGCAGTAGGAATATGGACTTATATACAGGAGAGATAGGGGCTAGACTTTGAAAGTGACTTTAGGCGAGAACTTCATGGAAATATGTTTCATGTCAATGTTAGAGCGCTAATTCTAGACATTCTCATCACGTAACCTATTCAGGGAAAAGGTGACTCGCTCAGGGAAAAGGTGACTGCTCAGGGAAAAGGGTGACCATCAAAGGGAAAAAGGTGACCAGCAACGGGAAAAACGTTACCAGCAAAGGGACAAAAATGACCAGCAAAGGGAAAAAGGTGACCAGCAAAGGGAAAAAGGTGACCAGGAAAGGGAAAAAGGTGACCAGCAAAGGGAGAAAGGTGACCAGCAACGGGAAAAAGGTGACCAGCAAAGGGAAAAAGGTAACCAGCAAAGGGAAAAACGTGACCAGAAAAGGGAAAAAGGTGACCAGCAAAGGGAAAAAGGTGACCAGCAAAGGGAAAAAGGTGAACAGCAAAGGGAAAAAGGTGACCAGCAAAGGGAAAAAGGTGACCAGCAAAGGGAAAAAGATGACCAGAAAAGGGAAAACCGTTACCAGAAAAGGGAAAAAGGTGACCAGCAAAGGGAAAAAGTGACCAGGAAAGGGAAAAAGGTGACCAGCAAAGGGATAAACGTGACCAGCAACGGGAAAAACGTTACCAGCAACGGGAGAAACGTTACCAGCAAAGGGAAAAAGGTGACCAGCAATGGGAAAAAGGTGACCAGCAAAGGGAAAAAGGTCACCAGCAAAGGGAAAAAGGTGACCAGCAAAGGGAGAAAGGTGACCAGCAAAGGGAAAAAGGTGACCAGCAAAGGGAAAAAGGTGATCAGCAAAGGGAAAAACGTGACCAGAAAAGGGAAAAAGGTGACCAGCAAAGGGAAAAAGGTGACCAGCAAAGGGAAAAAGGTGACCAGAAAAGGGAAAAAGGTGACCAGCAAAGGGAAAAAGGTGACCAGCAAAGGGAAAAAGGTGACCAGCAAAGGGAAAAAGGTTACCAGCAAAGGGAAAAACGTTACCAGAAAAGGGAAAAAGGTGAACAGCAAAGGGAAAAAGGTGACCAGGAAAGGGAAAAAGGTGACCAGCAAAGGGAAAAACGTGACCAGCAACGGAAAAAACGTTACCAGCAACGGGAAAAACGTTACCAGCAAAGGGAAAAAGGTGACCAGCAATGGGAAAAAGGTGACCTGCAAAGGGAAAAAGGTGACCAGCAAAGGGAAAAAGGTGACCAGGAAAGGGAAAAAGGTGACCAGCAGAAAGAAAAACCTGACCAGCAAAGGGAAAAAGGTGACCAGAAAAGGGACAAAGGTGACCAGTAGAGGGAAAAACGTGACCAGCAAAGGGAAAAAGGTGACCAGCAAAGGGAAAAACGTGACCAGCAAAGGGAAAAACGTGACCAGTAAAGGGAAAAAGGTAACCAGCAAAGGGAAAAGGCGGTCCTCTCACGGGAAAAGCTAACCCACTCACACTAACAGGTAAGTAATTCAGTTAGTATCACAGGGTAGGACAGGTTCCGGGAAGCGGATATAGCATAGTTCCGTATGATGTTACAGGTAATTCAGAGAGTATCGTAGGTATTTAGGATAATTCAAGTAACATAGGTGTTTAAAGTCACTCAGCTAGTATCACAGGTACTCATGGTAATATAGAGAGTAATTAGATCGTAAACATTTCTTATCCAACGTTACAACAATTTATATACTTTTTTCTAAATCTTAAAAACTTATTGTACGATGCGGAGAGGGATAAACTGCATATTGATTCACAAATTGAAAAGCTTTGCGTCAACATACCTTTATTTAAGTTTGTTGTAGATGTCTCTCCCCTTTTATCTAGGCTTGAGACTAGCACTAGGATTGCTCCTAATGGCAGGGTTACCACCTTCCCTTCCATCTTCTTCTTTCTTCATCAGGCGTCTGCTAGTTGCATATCAGTACACGGATAAACTTCATTTTTAACATTGTAGACTCACGAGAAAATCTCCATCTTCGACTTACATTCTCTTAAGCACTGTTTGTAATACTGTAATGTCCATACGCATAGGTAGTTATACCGTCCTCAGCAATAATTCTTTTATCATCAAAGGGATTCAATGCAATTTTATTCACTTGCACCATGGTAACAGCATGCTTTCGCGATAGGATTAGATTCATAGGTGTTCTGATGATTTCACAGGTTTTAAGACAATCAGTATAGCTGTCAAACGAAATGTACTGCTTAATAGCGCTACGTTTTATACCTTTAATCTTTTTTATCATTGAGCCTTGAATATCTAAGGCATACATCTTATGACGTAGTCCAACAAAGCGTAGGATGATTTTGCTATTAGCCTCATCTTTAAATTTTCCCAATACCTTCTTGTTCTGAGTAGAGTGGCATATATGATTGACAGGGTAATCAGCTGTATCCAGATGCTCAAGAAAACGTAGCTTGTCCTGGTACACATCTTCAGTTGTAACACGATGAATGAACGAATCAGTGTCCATATACATAAGCTTCAGGTTTTCAGCTCCATAATAAGGCAACAACACGTCGTAATGATAGTTATACATTAATGTCTTGGAGATGTCCAACACACTCATACCAATGTATATAGGCTTGTTGAACACAATCTGACGAGAGGCCATATGTACAGCAGCTAGATTAGCAGCATATATCGTCCTGTCGATAAACGTAGGCTTGGCGATCAGCTTCTCTAGAGTTTTTTCATTTGTCACCAGTCGTATATCCACAGGGCTACGCAGGTTCTCCATAGTTTTTCCAAACATGGCGTTGTTAAAGAGCTTGTAGAGATCCTTCTCGAAATCATTTGCAGCTTGTTGTCGTAGCCTGTTGTTAAATTCCACATAAGGTTTCAACCACCGAGACTGTCGGAATTTTAGCACACGATGGATTTTTGTTAGTCGTAGTCCATGACTAAGAGCTTGCTTCAAAGCCATGTAATGCACTACATACTTCTTTCGAGGTCCAAGATGAGGTATCAGTTTCTTTGTAGATGATTCCAATGGTTTCATACACTCTGGCAGGAACGGTAGATCGTTGTGTAGATCGTGAAGTTCAGTAGGATACTCGATGTCGACTTCTAATATGTACCCATGAGGATCATCTTCTTGTAGTGTTTCTAAGTTGATTTCTTCAGGTGACACCCACTGAAATCCACCAAAAGGAAGGGCGTGACACATTGCCCACCCATATTGGTTATTAGCGTCCTCGTATGTGATAACTTGGGTTGGTCTCGACGGATCAAACTTATCCATATAAGTGTCATTAGCCTCAGCATACCGATGGGAAACTTGGCATAAAAACCTCCTCTTATACCTGATTCCACCATGAGTAGTTGATCATAATCTTGTAACAGTTCCAGCTTAATTCCAGTATACAGTAACATGGCGTCCCATGTAAGACCTGGAGAGGTAAAATAATGGGCAGGATCAACTTTGTGTGTTTTAAGGGTTTGCTCTCTGAACGTCTCAAAGACATCAGCTAGGAGAAGTACATCCGAAGTTAAGTAGAGATCGCTGTACTCTCCCAGGTTTCTCACATTAAACAGCTCCCATACATTTCTAGCATGATCGTAGTCAGTATCAGTAATTTCTTCTTCATTTAATCTATTGTAGAAGTAGTCCTTAGGAGGCAAGCAGGTCTCGTTCAGGACATCCCATGACGTAACAAAATCATATGGAAATACACCCTTACGGGTCATCAACTTCAATTTGTCTTCTCCAAAGTACTTTAGTGTTTCAGGATATGAGGTTAGATTTTTTACCAACTTATCCAAGCTTGTACTGAGGAATCGGAAGCTGTCCACAAATCGAAGCTTTATATCTCCTACATACTTGGTGAATGAGATATAGCTTTCTTCAGAGTTAGGAATTACCTCCACACGTTCACTTGTACAACCCAGCTCCTTAACAATGAAATGAGAGTCATATTCGCTAAGGTTATGCATGAAGACTGGTATATATTTAGGTGTTTTACAGGCTAAATTACATTCATTATGAAGACTTCCACGATATTCACCGCTGATGTGATCATGGTCGCGTACTTTATAGTTCTCTTCTGTAAAGGGTTTTTCACACAAGTAGCATGTCGTAGAAGACTCAAAATCCTTTTGCTCTTGATCCGTAAGTTTCAGAGGCTTAGCAGATTTGTATATGTCATCAATCATTTTTGCAAGAGATGTCAGGTACAGCATAAACTTCTGAGCAGCATCAGCACCACGATACACATAGGGTTGCTTAGGAAGACCAGTTTCGAGATGTTCAACTCTGTATGTAGGCTTCACGTAAACACAGAAGCTCATTGGTGTGTGCTCTTGATAAGGGGTTGTATAGGAAGTTTCAGGATTGGGTGTACATGTATGGCATGGAGTGAGAATACTCTCAAAATCCGCATAAATGACATAAGGTACTTTCAGCATCCTCTCAACATTTTTAAACTGTACAATTGCTTTCTCCTTGGTAGGCATAACTACCCTTGCAACACCATGTTGATTACAGATAGTCACATGTTCTTGTAGTTTTTCCTGTCCACTTCGTCCATATCGATCATCAAAATGTGTAAAGCAGCGCTTACAAGTATAAACCCGTCCATTATGGCTAGTTTTCTGACGTCGAATGAGTTTCTCAAAATTCTTTATATATACGTAGTGATGTTTTCCACAACTGTCACTCAATAGTAGCAGGTCACGATGTTCAGGTAGTTCAATATCAGCAACCTTTATTGGATACACCTCATGCTTCTCATCTAGACCGAAAACGTTAATAGATATCTTGTTAAGCTTCTCAAATTTAGGTATTTGAGAAAGTGGAGTAGGATAGGAAACACAGCTGAAGTCGTACTTATCTTGAAGTTGCTTGTATTTGCTGACGCGTTGAGGCTTGGTGCTGACGAATTTGGCCAGTATAGAGTACATGAAACATTTCTCGTCGATAAAGTTCTGAATGTTTATACACGCTTCTTTAGCTCCGACAGATGACGGTAGTGGTATGTAGCTACTTCCTCGTAACGGGTTGTACTTGTTGATACGAAGTCGAACTCCTTCCACAGCAAGTAGGGCCCAGCTGCTACCCTTAAGCTGAGACTCCTCCATTTCAGTCACCAATTTCTTGAATTTCACTTCCATCGTTGAGTCCAGATCAGTTTCCAGGAAAACAGCTTGATTCCGTGTTTTAAATGTTTTGTCACAGGTTTCTCCAATACTGTTAACAAATCGACACTCAACCAGCAGATTAATTTTAACACTCTTGTGAATACCAAGCTCTTTATGCACAGCCTGGATTATGCGTTGTTTTGCTTCATGCAGATACATATTCAGGTCCTTAGGTGATTCACATCGTATAAAATACGATTTCAATCGTCCTTCGAATGAAGTTTCGTATTCTTTCATGTCACAGTCCTCCATTGTTGACAGTAACTGATGTTTAGTTGGCTCCAATCTTCTTTTCTTCTGAGGACTGCTTATTTCACATATATCTTCGTGTCGCTGGCCCTTACAACCATCATTGAAGGTCAAGCTACAATGTTTACATTTGAAGAGCTTCTTGCAGCTCATTTCGTGTCTTCTCTTGTGATAACCTCGGAGGAACTTCTTCCCACATTTTCCGCATGCATATCCAGTAGCGCTTGGAATAATATCCTTATACGCTGAGTTATTCATCTTTATTCTTGATGTAATAACGTATTAATCCTTCTTCAAGGGAAATGTAGACCTCTTCACCTTGATATCACTTATAAAGCTGATTATTCTTGGAGAGAACACAATGTTAACACCTCAAGGCTAATTAGCACAATGATGTCCAATACCCTAGATCACCATATTTATAGAGGGAGCACGAACCCTTTAGATCAATCATAAACTCGCTCCATAACTAGCTGTATATGTTTGCTCCACGCGTATTAACCTCACGCCCAGAGTCAGGATGCCTATGATGTCACACCCAGAAACAGGATGTCTGGCAGTATCAAACACGTTTAAACTCGTCTCGTAACTACATGTATATGCTGTCACACCAACAAGAGAAGTATTCCCACACGCTCATTCAGTCAGAGGTTCCATTCAAAGCCTACCACCACCCATTACACCAAAGCTAGTACAATCTCTATTATCAAAATACTTAAAAGTAAAGGCTTAAAAGGTAACGTAGAAGATTTTCTCCCTTGTTCAGTTAAATGTGTGTATATACTACATTATTTCATGTTTTCATTCCCTTTTCAATTCTTCCTTTCCATCTTCTTCTAGAAAGACCTTTACATTTCACTACAATCACGAGCAAAGCATTTTTTCCAGAGTTTCACAGATTCTAAGCTTCTAGAATCGAACCCGGTAATAGTTTTAATAAATGTATTTTTAGTAATTTAGCTCCCTCGCATCAGCATCTACCATTTAATCTTTACTCGAACCTGATAGGATTCATAAGCTTGAAGATATATGAAATCACCCCTTCGGGATTCGATCTGAGTACTTTAAAGTACGTTTTGTCATGATAACGATATTTAAGAACTAGGTACTCTGTTTACGGTTTACTTGACGTGTCTATATAAATTAGATTACGAGTTATTAAATTTGCAAGTAAATTTCATTAAATCGGTATTCGAACCCAGAACACCAGGAACAAAATAATTTATAATATTAGCTTGACATGTTAAACAAAGCTGTATGCAGTTACGCTATCAATCCAAGTGATATATTCTAGTGTGCAGAGGAAAATTAAGGAACTCATTAAAAGATGGGAATCGAACCAAGCACAACTGATTGACAATTATATACAGCATTAATTACCCATACAGAACCTATCAAACATGCTTTAGCCCACTCCTCTACCTCATTTAGTTCCAGAGATAATGAAGATTTAAAATTAAGAATCGAACTCAGGACACCAGATCCCCAAATATAGATCCGCAAGAAACTACCTATTGATATAAATGTAATAAAGTTTATTTGACGTCTTTATCTTAAGTAGTTTAGCAGTTATTAAATTTATAATTAAATTACATTTTATCGGTATTCGAACCCAGAACACCAGAAACAAAATTATTTATAAAATTAGTTTGCTATGTTAAAAAGAGTTGTATACAGTTACGCAATCAATCTAAGTGATATATTCTAGTATACAGAGAAAAATTAAGGAAATCATTTAAAAATCGGGATTCGAACTAGGGACAACTGATTGAATATTATATACAGTATTAATTACACATTATAACAGCTATCAAACATGCTTTGGTTCATCCCTCTACCTCTCTTAGTTTCCGAGATAATGAAGATTTAAAATTAAGGATCGAATCCAGGACACCAGGTATCTAAATGTACATTCAGAAGAAACTACCTAATGATATAAATGTAATAAAATTTATATGGCGTCTTTATCTTAATTAGTCTCAGAGTTATTAGAAGTTGAATTTGTAATTACTCGTGGGATTCGAACCCTGGCATCCCGGACAACTCGGATTAATATCTCAAGGAGGCGGCGCATTCCAAAGAATTGATTAGTTTTTATCCCATTGTTCTATCTCTTTTCATTCAGGAGATATAAGCGATTAATCAGTAGGGTAGAAATGATGGGGGTGGGGCTAATTAGTGGGAGGGGGTCTAATTAGCATATTAATTGTATCCATGCATATTAATTGATCTAGAACCATCATTTTATCCCTACTGATTAATCGCTTATATCTCCTGAATGAAAAGAGATAGAACAATGGGATAAAAACTAATCAATTCTTTGGAATACGCCGCCTCCTTGAGATATTAATCCGAGTTGTCCGGGATGCCAGGGTTCGAATCCCACGAGTAATTACAAATTCAACTTCGAATAACTCTGAGACTAATTAAGATAAAGACGCCAAATAAATTTTATTACATTTATATTATTAGGTAGTTTCTTCTGAATGTACATTTAGATACCTGGTGTCCTGGATTCGATCCTTAATTTTAAATCTTCATTATCTCGGAAACTAAGAGAGGTAGAGGGATGAACCAAAGCATGTTTGATAGCTGTTATAATGTGTAATTAATACTGTATATGATTTTCAATCAGTTGTCCCTAGTTCGAATCCCGATTTTTAAATGATTTCCTTAATTTTTCTCTGTATACTAGAATATATCACTTAGATTGATTGCGTAACTGTATACAACTCTTTTTAACATAGCAAACTAATTTTATAAATAATTTTGTTTCTGGTGTTCTGGGTTCGAAAACCGATAAAATGTAATTTAATTATAAATTTAATAACTGCTAAACTACTTAAGATAAAGACGTCAAATAAACTTTATTACATTTATATCAATAGGTAGTTTCTTGCGGATCTATATTTGGGGATCTGGTGTCCTGAGTTCGATTCTTAATTTTAAATCTTCATTATCTCTGGAACCAAATGAGGTAGAGGAGTGGGCTAAAGCATGTTTGATAGGTTCTGTATGGGTAATTAATGCTGTATATAATTGTCAATCAGTTGTGCTTGGTTTGATTCCCATCTTTTAATGAGTTCCTTAATTTTCCTCTGCACACTAGAATATATCACTTGAATTGATAGCGTAACTGCATACAGCTTTGTTTAACATGTCAAGCTAATATTATAAATTATTTTGTTCCTGGTGTTCTGGGTTCGAATACCGATTTAATGAAATTTACTTGCAAATTTAATAACTCGTAATCTAATTTATATAGACACGTCAAGTAAACCGTAAACAGAGTACCTAGTTCTTAAATATCGTTATCATGACAAAACGTACTTTAAAGTACTCAGATCGAATCCCGAAGGGGTGATTTCATATATCTTCAAGCCTATGAATCCTATCAGGTTCGAGTAAAGATTAAATGGTAGATGCTGATACGAGGGAGCTAAATTACTAAAAATACATTTATTAAAACTATTACCGGGTTCGATTCTAGAAGCTTAGAATCTGTGAAACTCTGGAAAAAATGCTTTGCTCGTGATTGTAGTGAAATGTAAAGGTCTTTCTAGAAGAAGATGGAAAGGAAGAATTGAAAAGGGAATGAAAACATGAAATAATGTAGTATATACACACATTTAACTGAACAAGGGAGAAAATCTTCTACGTTACCTTTTAAGCCTTTACTTTTAAGTATTTTGATAATAGAGATTGTACTAGCTTTGGTGTAATGGGTGGTGGTAGGCTTTGAATGGAACCTCTGACTGAATGAGCGTGTGGGAATACTTCTCTTGTTGGTGTGACAGCATATACATGTAGTTACGAGACGAGTTTAAACGTGTTTGATACTGCCAGACATCCTGTTTCTGGGTGTGACATCATAGGCATCCTGACTCTGGGCGTGAGGTTAATACGCGTGGAGCAAACATATACAGCTAGTTATGGAGCGAGTTTATGATTGATCTAAAGGGTTCGTGCTCCCTCTATAAATATGGTGATCTAGGGTATTGGACATCATTGTGCTAATTAGCCTTGAGGTGTTAACATTGTGTTCTCTCCAAGAATAATCAGCTTTATAAGTGATATCAAGGTGAAGAGGTCTACATTTCCCTTGAAGAAGGATTAATACGTTATTACATCAAGAATAAAGATGAATAACTCAGCGTATAAGGATATTATTCCAAGCGCTACTGGATATGCATGCGGAAAATGTGGGAAGAAGTTCCTCCGAGGTTATCACAAGAGAAGACACGAGATGAGCTGCAAGAAGCTCTTCAAATGTAAACATTGTAGCTTGACCTTCAATGATGGTTGTAAGGGCCAGCGACACGAAGATATATGTGAAATAAGCAGTCCTCAGAAGAAAAGAAGATTGGAGCCAACTAAACATCAGTTACTGTCAACAATGGAGGACTGTGACATGAAAGAATACGAAACTTCATTCGAAGGACGATTGAAATCGTATTTTATACGATGTGAATCACCTAAGGACCTGAATATGTATCTGCATGAAGCAAAACAACGCATAATCCAGGCTGTGCATAAAGAGCTTGGTATTCACAAGAGTGTTAAAATTAATCTGCTGGTTGAGTGTCGATTTGTTAACAGTATTGGAGAAACCTGTGACAAAACATTTAAAACACGGAATCAAGCTGTTTTCCTGGAAACTGATCTGGACTCAACGATGGAAGTGAAATTCAAGAAATTGGTGACTGAAATGGAGGAGTCTCAGCTTAAGGGTAGCAGCTGGGCCCTACTTGCTGTGGAAGGAGTTCGACTTCGTATCAACAAGTACAACCCGTTACGAGGAAGTAGCTACATACCACTACCGTCATCTGTCGGAGCTAAAGAAGCGTGTATAAACATTCAGAACTTTATCGACGAGAAATGTTTCATGTACTCTATACTGGCCAAATTCGTCAGCACCAAGCCTCAACGCGTCAGCAAATACAAGCAACTTCAAGATAAGTACGACTTCAGCTGTGTTTCCTATCCTACTCCACTTTCTCAAATACCTAAATTTGAGAAGCTTAACAAGATATCTATTAACGTTTTCGGTCTAGATGAGAAGCATGAGGTGTATCCAATAAAGGTTGCTGATATTGAACTACCTGAACATCGTGACCTGCTACTATTGAGTGACAGTTGTGGAAAACATCACTACGTATATATAAAGAATTTTGAGAAACTCATTCGACGTCAGAAAACTAGCCATAATGGACGGGTTTATACTTGTAAGCGCTGCTTTACACATTTTGATGATCGATATGGACGAAGTGGACAGGAAAAACTACAAGAACATGTGACTATCTGTAATCAACATGGTGTTGCAAGGGTAGTTATGCCTACCAAGGAGAAAGCAATTGTACAGTTTAAAAATGTTGAGAGGATGCTGAAAGTACCTTATGTCATTTATGCGGATTTTGAGAGTATTCTCACTCCATGCCATACATGTACACCCAATCCTGAAACTTCCTATACAACCCCTTATCAAGAGCACACACCAATGAGCTTCTGTGTTTACGTGAAGCCTACATACAGAGTTGAACATCTCGAAACTGGTCTTCCTAAGCAACCCTATGTGTATCGTGGTGCTGATGCTGCTCAGAAGTTTATGCTGTACCTGACATCTCTTGCAAAAATGATTGATGACATATACAAATCTGCTAAGCCTCTGAAACTTACGGATCAAGAGCAAAAGGATTTTGAGTCTTCTACGACATGCTACTTGAGTGAAAAACCCTTTACAGAAGAGAACTATAAAGTACGCGACCATGATCACATCAGCGGTGAATATCGTGGAAGTCTTCATAATGAATGTAATTTAGCCTGTAAAACACCTAAATATATACCAGTCTTCATGCATAACCTCAGTGGATATGACTCTCATTTCATTGTTAAGGAGCTGGGTTGTACAAGTGAACGTGTGGAGGTAATTCCTAACTCTGAAGAAAGCTATATCTCATTCACCAAGTATGTAGGAGATATAAAGCTTCGATTTGTGGATAGCTTCTGACTCCTCAGTACAAGCTTGGATAAGTTGGTAAAAAATCTAACCTCGTATCCTGAAACTTTCTCCTACTTTGGAGAAGACAAATTGAAGTTGATGACCCGTAAGGGTGTATTTCCCTATGATTTTGTTACATCATGGGATGTTCTGAACGAAACCTGCTTCCCTTCTAAGGACTACTTCTACAATAGATTAAATGAAGCAGAAATTAGTGATGCTGACTACGATCATGCTAAAAATGTATGGGAGCTGTTTAATGTGAGAAACCTGGGAGAGTACAGCGATCTCTACTTAACTTCGGATGTACTTCTCCTAGCTGATGTCTTTGAGACGTTCAGAGAGCAAACCCTCAAAACACACAAAGTTGATCCTGCCCATTATTTTACCTCTCCAGGTCTTACATGGGACGCCATGTTACTGTATACTGGAATTAAGCTGGAGCTGTTACAAGATTATGATCAACTACTCATGGTGGAATCAGGTATAAGAGGAGGTTTATGCCAAGTTTCCCATCGGTATGCAGAGGCTAATAACACATATATGGATAAGTTTGATCCGTCGAGACCAACCCAATTTATCACATATGACGACGCTAATAACCAATATGGGTGGGCAATGTGTCACGCTCTACCTTATGGTGGATTTGAGTGGGTATCGCCTGAAAAAATTGACTTAGAAAGACTACAAGAAGATGATCCTTACGGCTACATATTAGAAGTCGACATCGTGTATCCTACTGAACTTCACGATCTACACAACGATCTACCGTTCCTGCCAGAGTGTATGAAACCATTGGAATCATCTACAAAGAAACTGATACCTCATCTTGGACCTCGAAAGAAGTATGTAGTGCATTACATGGCTTTGAAGCAAGCTCTTAGTCATGGACTACGACTAACAAAAATCCATCGTGTGCTAAAATTCCGACAGTCTCGGTGGTTGAAACCTTATGTGGAATTTAACAACAGGCTACGACAACAAGCTGCAAATGATTTCGAGAAGGATCTCTACAAGCTCTTTAACAACGCCATGTTTGGAAAAACTATGGAGAACCTGCGTAGCCCTGTGGATATACGACTGGTGACAAATGAAAAAACTCTAGAGAAGCTGATCGCCAAGCCTACGTTTATCGACAGGACGATATATGCTGCTAATCTAGCTGCTGTACATATGGCCTCTCGTCAGATTGTGTTCAACAAGCCTATATACATTGGTATGAGTGTGTTGGACATCTCCAAGACATTAATGTATAACTATCATTACGACGTGTTGTTGCCTTATTATGGAGCTGAAAACCTGAAGCTTATGTATATGGACACTGATTCGTTCATTCATCGTGTTACAACTGAAGATGTGTACCAGGACAAGCTACGTTTTCTTGAGCATCTGGATACAGCTGATTACCCTGTCAATCATATATGCCACTCTACTCAGAACAAGAAGGTATTGGGAAAATTTAAAGATGAGGCTAATAGCAAAATCATCCTACGCTTTGTTGGACTACGTCATAAGATGTATGCCTTAGATATTCAAGGCTCAATGATAAAAAAGATTAAAGGTATAAAACGTAGCGCTATTAAGCAGTACATTTCGTTTGACAGCTATACTGATTGTCTTAAAACCTGTGAAATCATCAGAACACCTATGAATCTAATCCTATCGCGAAAGCATGCTGTTACCATGGTGCAAGTGAATAAAATTGCATTGAATCCCTTTGATGATAAAAGAATTATTGCTGAGGACGGTATAACTACCTATGCGTATGGACATTACAGTATTACAAACAGTGCTTAAGAGAATGTAAGTCGAAGATGGAGATTTTCTCGTGAGTCTACAATGTTAAAAATGAAGTTTATCCGTGTACTGATATGCAACTAGCAGACGCCTGATGAAGAAAGAAGAAGATGGAAGGGAAGGTGGTAACCCTGCCATTAGGAGCAATCCTAGTGCTAGTCTCAAGCCTAGATAAAAGGGGAGAGACATCTACAACAAACTTAAATAAAGGTATGTTGACGCAAAGCTTTTCAATTTGTGAATCAATATGCAGTTTATCCCTCTCCGCATCGTACAATAAGTTTTTAAGATTTAGAAAAAAGTATATAAATTGTTGTAACGTTGGATAACAAATGTTTAGGATCTAATTACTCTCTATATTACCATGAGTACCTGTGATACTAGCTGAGTGACTTTAAACACCTATGTTACTTGAATTATCCTAAATACCTACGATACTCTCTGAATTACCTGTAACATCATACGGAACTATGCTATATCCGCTTCCCGGAACCTGTCCTACCCTGCGATACTAACTGAATTACTTAGCTGTTAGTGTGAGTGGGTTAGCTTTTCCCGTGAGAGGACCGCCTTTTCCCTTTGCTGGTCACCTTTTTCCCTTTACTGGTCACGTTTTTCCCTTTGCTGGTCACGTTTTTCCCTTTGCTGGTCACCTTTTTCCCTTTGCTGGTAACGTTTTTCCCGTTGCTGGTCACCTTTTTCCCTTTGCTGGTCACGTTTTTCCCTTTGCTGGTCACCTTTTTCCCTTTGCTGGTCACCTTTTTCCCTTTGCTGGTCACCTTTTTCCCTTTGCTGGTCACCTTTTTCCCTTTGCTGGTCACGTTTTTCCCTCTGTTGGTCACCTATTTCCCTTTTCTGGTCACCTTTTTCCCTTTGCTGGTCACGTTTTTCCCTTTGCTGGTCACCTTTTTCCCTTTGCTGGTCACCTTTTTCCCTTTGCTAATCACCTTTTTCCCTTTGCTGGTCACCTTTTTCCCATTGCTGGTCACCTTTTTCCCTTTGCTGGTAACGTTTTTCCCGTTGCTGGTCACCTTTTTCCCTTTGCTGGTCACGTTTTTCCCTTTGCTGGTCACCTTTTTCCCTTTGCTGGTCACCTTTTTCCCTTTGCTGGTCACCTTTTTCCCTTTGCTGGTCACGTTTTTCCCTCTGCTGGTCACATTTTTCCCTTTTCTGGTCACCTTTTTCCCTTTGCTGGTCACCTTTTTCCCTTTGCTGGTCACGTTTTTCCCTTTGCTGGTCACCTTTTTCCCTTTGCTGGTCACCTTTTTCCCTTTGCTGGTCACCTTTTTCCCTTTGCTGGTCACCTTTTTCCCATTGCTGGTCACCTTTTTCCCTTTGCTGGTAACGTTTTTCCCGTTGCTGGTAACGTTTTTCCCTTTCCTGGTCACCTTTTTCCCTTTGCTGTTCACCTTTTTCCCTTTTCTGGTAACGTTTTTCCCTTTTCTGGTCACCTTTTTCCCTTTGCTGGTCACCTTTTTCCCTTTGCTGGTGACCTTTTTCCCTTTTCTGGTCACCTTTTTCCCTTTGCTGGTCACCTTTTTCCCTTTGCTGGTCACCTTTTTCCCTTTTCTGGTCACGTTTTTCCCTTTGCTGGTCACCTTTTTCCCTTTGCTGATCACCTTTTTCCCTTTGCTGGTCACCTTTCTCCCTTTGCTGGTCACCTTTTTCCCTTTGCTGGTCACCTTTTTCCCTTTGCTGGTCACCTTTTTCCCGTTGCTGGTAACGTTTTTCCCGTTGCTGGTCACCTTTTTCCCTTTGCTGGTCACCTTTTTCCCTGAGCAGTCACCTTTTCCCTGAGCGAGTCACCTTTTCTCTGAATAGGTTACGTGTTGAGAATGTCTAGAATTAGCGCTCTAACATTGACATGAAACATATTTCCATGAAGTTCTCGCCTAAAGTCGCTTTTAAAGTCTAGCCCCTATCTCTCCTGTATATAAGTCCATATTCCTACTGCTTCACTATCTGTCTAGCCTACCGACTCTCCTCGTTTTCCTTATACCTCTCATATAAACCATACTCTACTCCTCTACCTCTGTCTAGCCTAACACCACTCCCGTATCCCCTACCTCTCATAAGCGCATTCCCTCCTGCCCTTCTCTTGCTGAGTATCACTCCTTGGTTTGCTCTCTAACCTAAATTTAACACCTGTCTATCCTAGCATAGGATCTCTTTCCGTTTTCTCATCTCTCCTTATAAACACATACTCAATTCTCCTAAGCTAATAGCTCTCCGCGTTTTCCTATACCTCTCATATAAGCCATCCTCTACTCCTCGACCTCTGTCTAGCCTAAAACCTCGCCTCGTTTTTCCTATATTTCTCATATAAACCATACTCTACTCCTAACCCTCTGTCTAGCCTAACACCTCTCCTCCTGTTCCCTACCTCTCTCATATAACCCATACTCTACTCAACCTCTGTCTAGCCTAGCACCTCTCCTCCTGCTCCTATACCTCTCATACATATAAACGCATACTCTACTCTCAGCCTGTGTCTAGCCTAACACCCCTCCTCCTGTTCTATACTTCTCATACATATAAACGCCTACTCTACTCTCAACCTCTGTCTAGCCTAACACCACTCCCCGTATCCCCTACCTCTCATAAAGCGCATTCCTCCTGCCCCCCCTCTAGCTGAGTATCACTCCTTGGTTTCCTATCTAACCTAACTTTAACACCTGTCTATCCTAGCATAGGATCTCTCTCCGTTTTCTCGTCTCTCCTTATAAACACATACTCAATTCTCCTAACCTAACACCCCTCCTCCTGCTCCCAACCTCTCTCATATAAAGGACATACTCTACCCTTCAACTCTGTCAAGCCTAACAGTCCACCTCGTTTTCCTATACCATTCATATAAACCATACTCTACTTCTTGACCTCTATCTAGCCTAACACCCCTCCTGTTCCCTACCTCTCTCATATACAAGACATGCTCTACCCTTCAACTCTGTCTAGCCTAACACCCCTCCTCGTTTTCCTATACCTTTCATATAAACCATACTCTACTTCTTGACCTCTGCCTAGCCTAACACCCCTGCTCCTGTTCCCTACCTCTCTCATATACAAGACATGCTCTGCCCTTCAACTCTGTCTAGCCTAACACCCCTCCTCGCTTTCCTATACCTTTCATATAAACCATACTCTACTTCTTGACCTCTGCCTAGCCTAACACCCCTGCTCCTGTTCCCTACCTCTCTCATATACAAGACATGCTCTGCCCTTCAACTCTGTCTAGCCTAACACCCCTCCTCGTTTTCCTATACCTTTCATATAAACCCTACTCTACTTCTTGACCTCTGTCTAGCCTAACACCCCTGCTCCTGTTCACTACCTCCCTCATATAAAAGACATACTCTACCCTTCAACTCTGTCTAGTGTAATACCTCTCCTCGTTTTTCCTATACCTTTCATATAAACCATACTCTACTCCTCAGCCTCTGTCTAGCCTAACAGCTCTCTACTATCTCTTCCATATAAACGTATTTCCCTCCTTCAACCCTGTCTAGCATAGTATTGGTCGTCGTATTCCCTATCTCTCCCATATAAACCCATTTTCCTCCTTGAACCGCCCCATCTAGCCTCGTTTTCCCTATCCTTTCCCATACATGCCCAAAAAAGTGGCCTCGCTCTCTCCTTAATAACCTACTCATATGCTCTAGGGAAATGTTCCGGCAAATTCTAAAAGAAAACGCGCCAACATTACGTAACTTCCTCGTTTCCAATAATGATAAACAGCTCACCCCCTCGCTGCATTATTGCACGCTATTATTGTCAGTTTCAGTAAGACAGTATAAACTTACTTCCCAACAATAATTACAATCAACAAACATTTCAAATCAATGTTACATAATAATGCATATTCATACTATAATCACTCTTTACATTTAAATAATTTATGATACAAATTACTGCATCACATGCAACAACGTAACAGCATAAATACGATGGCTGAATTAAAACAAACTGTCAGAAATGCACCATTCTGCAGTTTAACCATTTCTTGGAACCGTTATAAAAGAACCACCGTAACGGAACTTATCCTGTCTTATAACTAAGTCGGAAACAACGATGTATGCATACAGGTGAATCCTTCGAAGCCGTAAAGTGTTTACGATTTATGAATAATAACCGTTTTCTTTTAAATCTTTATATTTTGGAAATATGAATGGCAATACTCCGGTATATGAGAATAACTGGGACTCATTATACACATACACTCTCAAATACTCATAATTGTTTTATTGTATCTCACAAATATACATAATTTCATATATTTTGTAACTCAAATTAACACTGTATATAGCATATTTTAAAATATTTATTACAATTATTTGCACCTCTATTCACTATAATCAAAGTTCGAGTTACATCCGGAAACATAATGGCGTTGTAATGTTTTAGGTTAAGTATATTTACAACCAATACGTCCAAACTGTAACAATTTCTTTATTTCACCACAGTAACCGTGACACATATTCTCAAGTAGGTAAATTAAAAAAATGTATAGTGATACTTTACATTTAATGTAGCCATAATCTACATGTAATATATTAGTAAACATAAGTAACACTTGGAAAGCACACGGCAGTGAAAACGAATGACTGGGCTTATTCCCGTTTCCCAAATTGCTCAAATAAAGGTTCTCAAACACTATTGCTTCGCTAATGTGATTGCAAACTGCCGCAGTTACTAAAATACTATAAATCACAGGTATCGGAAACACAACACTGCAGTTGGCGAGTGTAAACACCTCAGGGATCACCACAGAACACCAAAGTGGGATCACCACCAACTACCGCCCCCATTTTTCTCAATCTCGAACCCAGTGTCAGGTCCGTTGTTTCTAGAGGGTCCTGTAGAGGTCCCTAAGAGCTACAGGCTTGACCACCCAGCCGGAGAGTGCTCAAAGGCAGCCCTTCCCTAGCCACCGGAAGGTGGGTCACAGGCTCCTGTGCATATTTTGAGTTATTTTACCCCCACTTCTACGGATTGCAAACCACATTGGGGTAAGTAAAATATCTGGTATTATAGTTATCATATCTGTTATTGTAGTATGTTGCAGAAGTAAACTTGGTATGTCTGGCACAACTCTGAAAGTAATTAATAACTACTTGTATGATTTTATCAGAGAATTATAGTGTAAATGTATAAAACAACAGTGTTTTATTTGTATTTTCAGAGCTGCAATGCCTTTCAAGTGTTCAGTACCAGGTTGCAGATCGAATTATGAGCTCCGTATGTAACCTACTTTAGGTTTCCCAGAGATGAAGAACGACGAAAATTATGACTAAGCAGAATACGCAGGCAGAATTTTGAGTTCACTGAAAATGCTAGAGTCTGCATTAGACACTTTCCAGAAGAAATGGTTATTCGAGAGGATAAATGGCAGGATAAAGATGGACGAGTGCATTTCATTCCATGTGCTAATCCTTGCCTTAATGATGATGCTTTTCCTACAGTTGTTAATGAAAGCACACCCCACTTAAGCTTTTCACTTCGAAAGAAAAGAAGAACAAGAGAGGAAAGGGAAGATATGCACTTCAAACAGTCCTGGATCAAAGTTTAGCTTCATATGATAAGGAATTAGAAAACAACAAGTTACATGAAGATGTAACAGTTTATATAAAAAAATGTGTGAACGAGAGAAAAGATTGGGCACTTTCAATTAGTGTTAGTGCTATTACAGTGCTAAAAATAAATACAGTATCAGTGCCTTATATTTTTAGTAGTTTTGTGGTTTCTAGTGATAGGTGCTTTAAAGTGTATATAGACAAAGAATTGAATAATAATGAACTGAATCTCGAATTTAGTGTTATCTTAGAGAAATTTTAGGTGGATGCATTATTTGAATTGTGTAGTGTGCCTATGTCAAACTTTAAAGAAAATAAACTTGCTGCAGCGGTGAAATTGTTAAAAGAACATGAGGTGCTAGATGCTGGTAAAAAGTGAGGTTAAGTGTCCTTACAGAGCAGATAGAATTATTCTCCTTTAAGAAGGAAAGGTACAGATTTTCATCAAATATTCTTAGGTTGGCTCTGAGAATGTTCCTGATATCTCCTGCATACGTCAGTCATGTCTTCCACATTCAAGTAACTTAAGAAAACTGGCTGCCAGTCTAAATGTAAGTGACAGCAATTTTAATATTAGCAATTTCTACATTGTTGGTCGCATTTGTTCCTTGAAACCTGAGGAAAGATTTGTTAATCTTTTGATGGATGAAGTTTATATTTCAACAGAGTTAACTTTTAAAGGTGGTGAATTGGTATGAACTAGTGCAACAAATACAGATGAGCTTGCTAAAACAGCTCAAGTGTTTTCAATAAATGCTGCATTGGTAATTATTCAGATGTCATTGCCATTTTGCCAGTCAGTAGAAATTCTGGGGACTTCTTACATTCTACTATGTGTAACATTCTCTGCGAACTTGGCAAACTTGAGGTAAAAGTAATCAGTCTCATAGCTGATAATAATCAGATCAACAAATCTTTGTTTCACAAATTCATGCCACATACATTTGGTTATTCTTCAGTAGTAAATCCCTTTAGCCAATCACAACCTCTGGTTTTGCTCTATGATACTGTGCATATTTTCAAAAATATAAGGAATAATTGGATAAACCAGAAAGATGTTATGTTTAATTTTCCTGATTTTGAAAATCCAGATATAATTAAAAGTGCTAATTTTGGTCACCTCAGATCACTTTATCACAAAGAAAGGATCAATTGCTGAAATTTGGTCATAAGTTAAATGCAAAAGTTGTCTATTCATCAAATATTGAAAGACAAAAAGTGAGTCTGGTGTGTAAAATTTTCAGTTATGAAAATATTAAAGCCCTTTTAGAATGCAATGATGGTTATGGAGAAACAGCAGAGTTTTTAAATATTATCCTAAAATGGTGGAATATTTTAAATGTTAAGTTTCTATATAAGAATGTAAGGTATAAAAGTGCTGATTACAAAGCAGTCTTTGCCATCGAGCAAGAAGAGCTAATTTTACTGAATAAATTTTCAGCATGGTTGTGCAATTGGGAACATCTCTGTAGGGGAAGGGCTGTCTAGGCGCACATTTGATGCAATAATGCAGACATGCTCAGGCCTTTATGGTTTAGCAAATTATGCTCTAACAGAATTAAAAGTAAACTATGTTCTGTTTGGCAAGTTTCAAACAGATCCTCTTGAAGAGCGATTCAGTCATTACAGCCAGTTGTCTGGCAGTAATTATTTTATCTCTCTCCAACAACTATATGAGAGTGAGAAAAAGATCAGAATTAAAAAATTTGCTTTCATTTTTATAAAAAAATGGTAACATTCCAGTAAGAAGCTTAAATGGGGCGCAGATTCAAAAATCTTCGATCATTGCTGCCATTTTGTGAAATTGAAATTGCAAAACCAGTGGATAATGATGTAATGCCTATCATGTTTTACATTGCAGGTTATGCTGCTTTCAAGGTAGCAAATGGTATAATATGCCCCAAATGCATTGAGTTATTGATTTTAAATGACACTTTTAGAGTATGAATTTGAAGGTGCAGCAAGGCTGATTGATTCCTTAAGTAGAGGTTCTCTAAAGAAACCCACAATATATTGCATAAAAGTAACATGGTTGTGTATCCAACTATTTCAAGGCTTAGTCAAAGAGTGTTACAATGATTTTATTAAAAGCAGTAATCATCTTGCCTTGTTGAAGAATTTGTGCAGTCCCTGTATAGTAAACAATATAGATGAAACCAGAGAAACGATCATCAATCAATGCATCCATAAATTTGAAGACTATTTTCATGATGTATGCTCAATTATTTGCAAACTTATTCTAAATAAGTACTCCAAAATGGTAACTGAGGATAAGAAACAAAAGTCTTGTGATAAAAGAAAAATAAAAAGAAAACTGACCAGTGTGTGAATTCATAACAGCATTTTGTGTTTGCCATGAGGAAGGAAACAATACTTTCAGTATTTCTATTATATTTACAAGGAATAATTTGTGTATTAGAAGCTACTTTTTTCTGTAACATGAATTATTGTATATATTTATAATGAACACACTGAGGCTATCTGACTTCGGCTTCACATCATATATTTCAGGTTGCTAAACTAATAAGTATTTGGCAAGCTTTAGTATATTACCAGTAGTAACATTAGCAGATTTAGTGGATGAACTGTTAGCTTTTATGTTGACTTTAATTTTCAGTAAATACAAAAGAAATCTTATAAAAGTTTGTCAGTGTGTATTGACTTGTACAGTGGTAAATGAAAACAATTGCTCCAATGTATTAAATTAGTGCAGAATGTTTTAATTTTTATTGTATATTCACAACTTTTCAGTGGAATAAATCTAATCATATCCCAAAAATGCTTCTTTGTACAATTTTGCAATCCCTAATCTTGCTATTCCTGTTGTAATGAAATATATAAAGCATGAGAATAAGTTCCTACAGTAGTGTTCAAAGGTAGGTAAGTCCTAATAAACTGAAATGTTTGATATTTATGTTATCTAGCTGTTTATTTTCATTCCATTTGAAGCTAAGCTTATAAACATATGATTATATAAAGGTAAGGAGTTTAGTGAAAATAATATTTTGTCCCAAAACATAACACATATGTTCAGAACATATTTAAATTGAAAATTGTCATATTTTGAGCCACTTTCTTTGTAATAAGGTGAATTGGCTTTTATGTGTACGTGTATAACTTAATGCTGTTTAACTTAACTGCATAGTAATTATGTTCTGTTTTAATTTCTTCATTTATTATCATTATTAAAATAAAGTACCCATAATACTGCTGCAGTTACATTATTTGATAGGCTCATAACGACTACAGGTACATATTCTACTGTTTATTACTTATAGCAGTATTTTAGTTTTTTCAAATCCAATACCGTCCCAGTCGGATGAGTTTGTCTAGGAGATCCGCGTGCCAGATTGTTGAGAACGTCTTCTCAACATCCAGAGACATCGCGGCAGTAAGGGAAGTTTCCTGGAAACCAGGGTGGCTGCATCATGCGGCAGCTACTGAGACGTTGAGTGCCCAGGGCGAAATCCAAATTGGTAGTGTGGGATGGCTTGAATATCTCATAGTAGTGGGAACAAGCGGCTGAGAACCATCCTCTCGAAAACTTTCGAGTGGGTTGAAAGGAGGGTGATGGATTATTAATTGGCTGGATGTACGGGTCTTTTCCGGGGTTCAGAATGTAAATCACCAGAGCCGCTATCCATTCACGCGGAAAGTTACCCAGGGTAAGACACACATTGAAAACTCTCGTGAGAAAGAGCGCGGTATTGAAGGAAAGCTGACAGAGTATGAGAAGTGTCAACTCGTCAGATCCCGCCGCCTTTTTGGAGTTGAGACGCCGGAGTGCGCCATGGAACTCTACCATGAACACCTATCTTAACTGATTTTAGTGATTCCGCTTTCTCCAAGAAAGTGTTGAACTCTGTTAATGTAACTCAATTATGTAAGGAACTGCTGAGCGATGCTGAGAGAAGGTCTACCAGGACAAGAGCCGGAGCCCAAGTCCCCCTTCTATACCTAGGGTTCAGCGCCAACCAAGTGGCTCTCCAAACCGTGGGGGGTTTCCCACGAGGCCGTATCTTGTTTCCTAAAAAGGCCCCCCGCTTGCGCGGAGATGGAAGTGGATACGCCACTTACGTGCGTCATCCCGAAAGGGAGACTACCGATAACCTCGGTAGGGCCGACAGCATTCTAGCATGCCGTCTACCGGCTATCCAGGTCGGTACCGGAGGACATTGAAGCGTCTCACAACCCCGCCTGTATGGAAACCCGTACAGACGAACCCAATCTCCCATGGGTATCGGGAACCACTGCCCCGTCGAGACCAACGCAATCCGAACAGCTCCCAAACGGGAGGGGCTCGAATGTTCGGCCCGACGTACTTCTAGTAATGTCAGAAGTACCCCTCCCCTACAGAGTTGTAAAACGTCTCATAGTTGTGATTTGACCTCGATGTTAAAGCGACATTAAATAAACTAATTAAAAAAAAGTTGTTCCGCAGGACGCCAATAGTATCGATGTACTTTCCGACCAACACATTCGGAAAAGATAGGGAGTGATGGACGGCTTTTATCAGCTGCTTCCCAAATGTGTTAAGAGGTATTAGAGTGTATGCATATAAGAATAAAATCTTCCTTCGTGAATTTTGCAGTCCTTCAGGGACAGAAAGACATACTTCAGTATTGTGAGACTTGGAGGGCGATAGATGTTTTTCGGACGTAAAAATCCTTAGCATAGCTTCCTATGGAAGGGAAGTAAAGTCGGTGGTCCCGTGTCGTAGATTTATGGCACGTAAATTAACCTCAAACCTTTTACGCCCAGTATAAAATGGACCATAGTAGTTAAAGGGCGTCCATAAATAAAACTCAATTTAATTTATTGTCAAACTAAGTGGTAAGTTTACTAATACGCGATATTGTGACTCGATGGCCAGGCTCCGTGCAAGAGAGTACAATTTTCAGAAATTCCACCATAAGAGGTAGAAAAATTATTTAAGTGAAATAACAGAAGGATAATTCCTAAGACAGGTAGGGGTTCTCAACCTTTTCCAATTAAACACCATTACATTCAGCGCAGTATTTTAGGTGTACTAGTAAGTATATTTTAGGGAAAATGCGTAATTTTGTGGTACGAACACAGCCTACTAATATGGTAGGCTGTGGGTACGAGGGTTAAAATAAGTAATTAATAAAAATGCTTTATTTGGCTACTTCTTATACGCCGTACTTTAGAATTATATATGGGAGAAAAATTGTTGAATCTATTCCTGTTGAATTGACTGTTCTACGAAATGTTTTAACAATTAATTTTGTTAAGGTTAATACAATATAGTGATTAAATTTGAGTATGCCTTGTGATTTACTGGAAAAATTATGAGTAATTGGGATTGCCATGGTAGCTCAGTTGGTTGGAGCAGTGGCATAGTAAGCCGAATATCCGTGGGCTCAAATCCCGGCAACGGTATTGAATTCTTCAGTATGATTCTACCTTTCCAACAACAATGTAACTCCACTGCTTTCTTACTGTATCGCAGCTAAAAATACGGCAAAATGTCTCCCATTATTGTAAAGATATTTTCAGGTGGAGGAATTTTCTTAAAAGTCTTGGCGTTTTGGAAGATGCTTAACTTAAATACTAAGTTTGGTATGTATCCGATATTTTGCTCTTGAGTTATCCTGTTCATAGACACAGACAGACAGAAACACACACACATTTCTCTAAACATTTCTTTTTTTAGATTCAGTGGCCCTCAAAATATGTATTTCCGGTGATGTCTAGCCATCAAGTGTTTAGGTAAAATACTATACTTCTTCTTAGCTGCTGTAGGCAGGTGGCAGAGGAAACAAAATGGTTTCTTTTTGGGTTCAGATTACCTCAAAACATACATATCCAATGAAATTTCAACATTGAACTTTTGGGTGGAGTACAATACATCCTCTACTTACTGTAAGTACATAGTAGACAAAGTAGAAAGAAAATTTGCAAACCTTCAAACTTACACTTGGTAAATGTAAACATAAAACTAAGAATATTTTGAAAACAGTTAACGATACGAAAAAAACTTACTGTACGCAAATTGTGGAGTTTACTTTCATTACTGCGTATAGTAAGTAGAGAAAGTATTGCATTCCACTAAAAAATTCGATACTGGGATTTCACCGAAAATCCATGTTTTGAGGCACCTTGAATAAAAAAAAAGCATTTTTAGAAAAAAGGCCCATGTGCGTATCTATGTGGATGTGTGTCTGAACAGCATAACTCAAAACCAAAGTCGGATATATACCAAACTTGGTATTCAGATTCAGTAGCTTTCAAAAATGTGACATGAAAATTTTCAAGAAAATCCCCTTGCCCCAGACTACCCTTTAATGGAACATTTTCCGAAAATTTTGATTTTCTCAAAGATAGCTCTAACGATTTTTATTAAAAATATCACACACTTGAGGTATTTTTATGACATGAAATGTACATCTTGAATTTTCTGGAAATGTTCCCAAAAGTCCTCTTCATTCTGAATGGCTTTTGCTTAACTGGTAAACCGTAAGAGATAAACAAAATTTTTCTACACAAAAAATGTAGATCTCGTTAAAACACACAATTTATGTCATATATTTTCTTTTTTGGAATGAATCATTTTCGAGATATTCCTTGTTTTTTTTGTTTGAATTTTCCAATACTTATACTTTCTCTCAAATGGGAATTCCTTATTCATTTTTACTTTCTCTACTACGTATAGTAAGTAGGGGAAGTATTGCATTCCACCCAAAAATTCGATACCGAGATTTCAGCGGAAATACATGTTTTGAGACCTCCTGAATCCAAAAAAAGCATTTTTGGAAACATGTCCGTGTGTGTGTCTGTGTGTCTGTGTGTGTGTATGTGTGTGTGTCTGTGTGTGTGTCTGTGTGTGTGTGAACAGCATAACTCAAAAACGAACAGTCGGATAAGCACCAAACTTGGTATTTGGGTTCAGTATCTTCCAGAGATGCGACACGAAGGTTTTCAAGAAAATCCCCCCACCCCAAACTACCCTTTACATGGAAGATTTTTCGAAAATTTTAATTTTCTCAAAAATGGCTCTAACGATTTTGATGAAAATATCATATGTTTAAGATAATGTCATGGGAAATGAAATGTATATCTCGAATTTTCTGGGAATGTCTCCAAAAGTATTCTTTATTGTGAACAACTTTTGCATAACTGGTAAACCATAAGAGATACACAAAATGTTACTACACAAAAAGTGTAGATCGCGTTAAAATACACAACTTATGTCATATACATTTCTTTTGTTGAGTGAACCGTTTTGGAGATATTGCTTGTTATTTCCTTAAATTTTCCAATACTTATACTTTTTCTCAAATTCGTTATTCATTTTTTTTATGTCCTGGACATGCAAAGAGAATGGAATGCACCACATAGCAACCAGCGTTAAAATATTTGACTATCGCTTAAAAGCTACCATATTTCCCTTGCATCTACAAGAAAATTACCAATAAGATTGACATCTCGATATCTCGATTAACATGAAGCATATGGAGAATAGGCGTTTGTAAAATTAGATTGTACAAGAGTACAGAAAGTCATGTGAGTGTAACACATCAGATTTTTTTTTGTCCAGTGAACCATATTCGAGGTATTGCTTGTTATTCCCTTACGTTTTTCAATACTTATTTTCTCAAATGGGAATTCGTTATTCATTTTTTTTGTTTTGGATATGCAAAGAGTATTAATCTGTGACAAAGGGAATGGTGCTGCACCTAGCAACCAGCTATTAAGAGATATGTATGAGCTTAAAGGCTGCTGTATTTCTATATTGCCCTTGTAAATATATATTCCCCTTACATCTACAAGAAAATTAGCAATGAGATAGAGTCTGCAAATGTTTATCCCGATTAACATGAAGTAGATGGAGATTAAGCGTTTGTAAAAATAGTTTGTACAAGAGTAGAGAAAGTCATGTGAGTGTAACACATCAGATTTTTTTATGTCCTGGACATGCAAAGAAAATGGAATGCGCCACATAGCAACCAGCGTTAAAATATTTGACTATCGCTTAAAAGCTACCATATTCCCCTTGCATCTACATGAATATTACCAATAAGATTGACATCTCGATATCTCGGTTAACATGAAGCATATGGAGAATAAGCGTTTATAAAATTAGATTGTACAAGAGTAGAGAACGTCATGTGAGTGTAACACATCAGATTTTTTTATGTCCTGGACATGCAAAGAGAATGAAATACTCCACATAGCAACCAGCTCTTAAAATATTTGACTATCGCTTAAAGCCTACCATATTCCCCTTGCATTTACAAGAAAATTAGCAATAAGATAGTTTCTGCAAATGTTTATCTCGATTAACACGAATTAGACGGAGAATAAACGTCTGTAAGAATAGTTTGTAGAAGAGTAGAGAAAGGCATGTGAGTGTAACACATCAGAAAAAAGTTTTTTTTTAAAAGAAAAAAGCACATCTTTCTCGTCGCAGTAAGTTTTTGTCTATGTCTTACAGTTACCCAGTTATACAAATTTATCGGACGTTTGGGATGACTCAGGCGGTAACGTTTGTGCCCCAAATTCGGGAGGTCTCGGTGTCAATCCTGAGCCAACAATCTGACTGGGGATTTTTCGTGGCTTCCATTAGTCGCCAAGGTAAATATCGGATATTTAATACCACGACCCAAAGTTCCATCTTAAGGCTAGAACAATAGTAAAAATCTGATATGTTACACTCACATGACTATCTCTACCTTTGTACAAACTATTTTTACAAACGCTTATTCTCCATATGCTTCATGTTAATCGAGATATCGAGATGTTAATCTTATTGCTAATTTTCTTGTAGATGCAAGGGGAATTGGTAGGCTTTAAGCGAGTCAAATATTTTGAAAGCTGGTTGCTATGTGGAGTATTCCATTCTCTTTGCATTACCAGGACAAAAAAAAATTAAAAACGAATTTTCATTTGAGAAAAAGTATAAGTATTGGAAAATTTAAGGGCATAACAAGCAATATATCCAAAATGGTTCACTCAAAAAAAAGGTACATGACATAAAATGTATTTTAACGCATTCTACATTTTTTGTGTAGTAAAATTTTGTTTATCTCTTATGGTTTACCAGTTATGCAAAAGTCGTTCACAATGAAGAATACTTTTGGAGACATTCCCAGAAGATTCGAGATATACATTTCATTTGTCATGAAAATATCTTAAACATATGATATTTTAATCAAAATCGTTAGAGCCAATTTTGAGAAAATTAAAATTCTCGAAAAATGTTCCATGTAAAGGGTAATCTGGGGGGGGATTTCTTGAAAACCTTCGTGTCGCATTTCTGGAAGATACTAAACCTAAATACCAAGTTTGGTGTTTATCCGACTGTTAGTTTCTGAGTTATGCTGTTCACAGACACACACACACACACACACACACACACGCACACACAGACTCACACACGCACACACAGACACACACACGGACATGTTTCCAAAAATGCTATTTCTGGATTCAGGGGGTCTCAAAACATATATTTCCGGTGAAATCTGGGTATCGGATTTTTGGGTGGAATACGATACTTCCCCTACTACGTAGTAGAGAAAGTAAAAACGGAAATAGCGAATGCTCCGCCATCTATCCAAAGATAATGAAAGCAGGTAGACTGGACGGCACCCTAATGCCATCTGCCCGGCGCGTGTAGAAGCACAAATACAGTTGCCTATCACTAAGGTCTCTGTTTACACGTATCGAAGTTGCCATCTGTCCATAACAAGTAGTAGACGTACAGTTCACTAAGGCCTCTGTGGACACGTGACGAAGCAAGATGGTATGCTATGGGGATGAGACGTAGAAGGCTAACTGTCCGCCGCACTCCGATCCAAGAGGTATCTCCTAACAGATCCGTCGCAATATGACTAATAAGTTAAAGAAAGAAAAAACAAGTCGGGATCTATCTCCGTTATCTAGTAGTCACTGAGCTGACTTCTCACTCGGAGGTCTCGAATTTGATTCCCGATTGGGAAGGATTTTTCTTTCATTAGGATTATTCCCTATACTTCATAGAGTCTTAAGCTCGTGAAAAAAGTTCAAAACTACGAAAAAATCAAACCTAACCTAAAAGCTGAAAGAGTAAAATAACCATAAAATGTTTCAGTCAAAGTCCTCGATGTACAATATCAGAATGAAGGGTTAACTACTTCACCGGCAATTAAGAGAATTAAAAATATACATTTTTCATCACTTTAAACATATTTTAATAAAAAATCGATTTGAAAAAAATAAAAAAAATACTACTGTTCGTCTAACTTTTGTTTTTTAACTACGTATGCATGCATGCAGCGCACGCGCTTTCTCTTTCTCTCTCTCTCTCTCTCTCTCTCTCTCTCTGTCTCTCACACACACAGAGACACACACACACACATGCACTTGCGCAAGTGAACCTTTTTCTAATTTTTTTTTCTTTTCACACAAGGGTACTCAAAACACAGTGAACCGAGATATAAACCTTTTGGGTGGAGTGTAACACTTCCTTTGCCTAGCATAGGTAAGCAGTAGAAAAATCTGATGTGATCCATTCACAGGACCTTCTCTACCTGTATCCTTGCTTTGTGGGTATGCAAATTATTCTTACTAAAGCTTATTTTAGCTTACATTACACATTTCGTTATAGATAAAGAGAACAGCGATAGTCATGTTTAAGAACGCTATATGCCGGCCTGAAATTCCATACTACCTCCATGCAATCGCGAGAAGCAACTAAAAATCGCCGAGAATTTAAAAAAATGACGAGTATTGAACAATTCGAACCTTTAATAACGGATATCTCAGAACCGGCTTATGCCACAGAAAAACTTATTTGAATTAAATAATGCGTTTTAAAGAGATCTACATTTTTGTGTAGTACGTTTTCGTCTATCGCTTAACGTTTACCAGTTATACAAGGTTATACAAAATTCCCCCTCAATGAAGAGTACTTCATAGGCTATTCCCAGAAAATGCAATACATACATTTTATTTGTCATGTAACTATCTTTATGACATGGAATTTTAATCATAATCGCTAGAGCAATTCTTTAGAAAATAAAAATTTTCGAAAAATGCTCCACGTATAGGGTAGTTAAGATTGGGTGGATTTTCTTGAAAATTTCGGGTCGCATCTTTGGAATGCACTGAACCTAAATATCAAGTGCGGTATATATCGAACTTTTAGTTTTTGAGTTATTCTGTTCACAGACACAGACACACACACGGTCCTTTTTCTAAAAATGCTTTTTTTTTTGTTTTTGTTTGTTTTTTTGTTTTGAATCACGGGGCTCAAAAAGTGTCTTCCCGGTGAAATCCCGGTATCGTATTTTTGGTTGGAATGCAATACCTTCACTACCTACTACGTACATGATAGAGATAATAAAAACTGAGTGATGTTGACATATTTAGTTAGGTAATTCGTTGTACAACGAATCTAAAATTCATACTGAATAAAATGATAATTAAATAATTTAGTGCGTTGAATAAGAATTAAATTCAAATCGTAGGTCGATGTTTAAAGACTTATTCTTAAACCATGGAGAAAATGTAATCAATTTCATTGTTTTAAGAATAGTAGCTATTTTGGAATGGGAAAAATAATAGCCAGAACCTTCAAAAAATAAAATCTTAATGACTATGTATTAATAAGACTAGTGAACAAATAACAAACTGTACATACATCTTTACTGATCATAAATATATCATTTACTTGGAGCAAAAAATTATACAGTATACAAACACAGTAGGTAACAGAAATTTTCAAAGCTGAACAGAACAGCGCAGCGCAGCGCAGCCACTGTCGCATCAAAAGACGAAAGATTTTGGTTTTACACCTTGCACAATGCAGTATAATTCTTTAGGTTTTATGTTGGTGCACTGTGTGTTGAATATAGTACATGCTCACTTCCATAATTATCAAGAAACCTGCAAAATGCACAAATAAAGACATAACTAAAAACACACATATATACATTTAAATATGAGATATGTTATACGAATAGTCATTACTAATTTAATCAGCTATATATAAAGAAAGAAGAGACACAGTTTAGTATTTGCCTACAATATTGCAATTATCATATTTGGAATCTGTTGTTCTTGACTATATAGTCTGTTAAATAAAGAAGTATAGGTTTTGAAAATTGGTAATTACCTCAAAACAAGCAAACAGAGAGTGATAAGTTATTACATTAATAATAAGATAGGATCGTGAGCTTTGTGTTTTCATAAAATTGCACCGTGTATCACAGAGCAGCCGTACAGCCGTTTTTCTCTAAAACTATGATACTTGTTCGCAAAAACAATTTGATAGCTAAAACCTAAGTAAAGAATCGATTAATGGTATTTCCATTTTCCGGAACAAACCGGATTATCTTATAATGTTTACTCACAAATAAAAGACAAAAGTAAACAAATTAATGACATCTTCTGAGAAATGCTGTACCTACCGATGGTAATGATTATGAACAATGTTAAAAAAATGTGCTAAATGTTCAAAATGGGCTACACAACGCTGTGATCTACTCCTAGCATCATTGGTGGCACGGAGAAGTTAATCATTGCTGTGTGACGCACAGGCTGCTCGAATTCTTTCTTTCATATCTTGTCTAGTTGTAGGACGCACTTGGTAGACAATGTATTTATTTATCCCTGGTGTTAAGTCTGGAGATCGGGCCGGCCAACGTACGGGTCCTCCTCGTCCAATCCTCCGTCCAAGAAACACCTGGTCAAAAAAACTTGCCGAGGCCTAAGGAAAAAGTGAGCCGGACAGCCATCCTATTGAAGCCGCATCGGTAATAGCCAGAGGAGCACTATCAGGCAACTGGTGCAAAATATTGACAAGAAAGCCTATCGTTCGTTTGTGAGTAAACATTAGAAGATAAAAAAAAGTTTTGGTAAACGTTGTTTCATTTTAAACGTACTATTCAATGATACCTTAAACAACTCATGTTCACATTTAAAATTTCAAAGTTGATCACGAGTACCCCGGTTTGTTCCGGAAAATAGAAATACCATCAATCGATTCTTTACATAGGTTTTGGCTATCACATTGTTTTTGTGTAGAACAAGTATCTTATAGTTTTAAATAAAAAACGGCTGATATGGGTGCTCTGGGACATCCAGTATATTGCAATTTGAGCTCTTTGCTTTTTGGATATATTAAATCTAGTGCTAAAAAGGAGCGCATTATTCCCAGTTAGAGAAAACAATATTTAAACATTTGCATTTATATATTTTTGCTTAAAAATTCATATCACAAAATCTTTAGAGGTTTCCTTGCATTTAATAGTTTGTTTTAGCAGAAAAAATGACCTTAGAGCAGACCTCTATACCATATATTTATTTCTTTGGATTGTAATCTTCACCTTGGTTTTATTATTTTTTTTACTACCACAGACACTTTGGGTATCATGAAACGTCATCTTCTATTCTCTCACTCTTCTGTCTCTATCTTCTGATTTTTGGAAGGAATACAACACTTCCCCGCATACTATAGATAGGTGGCAGAGAAAATAGTATTTATACAGGATGTAACAAAAATGTGCGGCACAAATTGCAGGACACATCCCTCACACGTAGGCAAAGAAATTTTTATATAAACATGGTTCTGGAAACGCTTTGTTTACATGTTACAACTCATTTTCCCCAACTCACTAATCATGAGAAACACGCATGAACAGAACGTTAGAATCATGGGAAACATGCACTCTTGGTTACGTTTGGTTACGTTGTCATTATCGTAGGTGTACCGCTAGTGTTTTGTTTTTACTGCGTACCAGTAGAGTTGATCACAGACTTGGCTCATGTAATGTCAGTGTACACAAATGCAGAGATGGCAGATGTCCATTTGATGTATGGATTAGCAGACGGCAATGGCGCTTGCGCTCAACGTTTGTACCGGGAGAGATTTCCAGGACGAAGGTGCCTCGACAGGAAAACGTTTGAAGGCACTGATCGTTGTCTTAGGGAACATGGGGCATTTCAGCCTGATACTCGCTACCGGGGGAGGCCTAGAAGGATGAGGACACTGCAACTGGAGGCGGCAATTCTTCAGCCAGTTGACGACGACCCTAGTGTCAGTACAAGACAAATAGCTGCAACAATGAATGTTGACCACATTACTGTCTGGCGAGTGTTATGCGAGGTCCGGCTGTATCCATACCATTTACAGCGTGTGCAGGCACTACCAGCAGCTGATTTTTCTGCAAGGAAAATGGTTTATGTAACAAAGTGTCAACCTTAATTTAGTGCAACGGTGCTGTTCACAGATGAGGCGTCGTTTCAACGAGATCAGATTGTAAATTATCACAATCGGCATGTACGGGCTGATGTCAATTCTCACGCAACTGTTGAAGTAAGTCATCAACAAAGATTTTCTGTCAATGTTTGGGCCGGCATTGTTGTGACTGTTTGGTAGGGCCTCACATTCTTCCACCCAGGCTCAACGGACAAGTTACCATAATTTCGTAGATAATGGTCTACCTGATATGTTATAAGATGTGGCTTTAGCTGTGCGACAAAACATGTACTTCATGCACGATGGGGCACCTCTTCATTTTAGTATTAATGTCCGTCCGCTTCTAAATAACAGATTCGGTGACAGGTGGATAGGTAGAGGTGGACCAATTCCCTGGCCTCACCGGAACTAAACCCGCTGTACTTTTATTTGTGAAGGCATTTGAAAGCTCTTGAGTATCGAACCTCAGTACCAGATGTTCAGAGTCTCCGTGCCCGTATTATGGAAGGCTGCGAAACCATATGCAATACTCCAGGGATACATCAGCGCATCCGGGATTCACTACGACGGCGGGTTGATGCATGTAACAGTGCTCACAGAGGGCATATTGAATATCTCCTGTGAGAAGGAGTTGCATGTGGCATGCTGGTACGCTCTATTCTTGTGTGCTTCCCATGATTAATGAGCTGGAGAAAATGAGTTGCAACATGGTAACAAAGCGTTTCCAGAGCCATGTTCATATAACATAATTTCTTCGTCTACGTGTGAGGAATGTGTCCTGCAATTTGTGTCGTACATTTTTGTTACATCCTGTATATAATATGCTATTGATATATATTTATAATATACAATTTAAACATGTATATATATATATTATACACTTGCCTATATAACTGTGGAAACAATACATGTTTGCACGAGGAAATGGCTTAAGCGTGAAAGGTTTATGGGTTTTCTATTGAATTCTCTGTCTGCTGCACGTAAACAGAAGATGAACATTATGTATGTTAAACTGCATAGACACATAAAAATTATCATTGCAGAATTGTCGCGATTAATTAAAGAATTATGTTATAGGAGTACTGAGGATATGCCGTAATTTCCGCTTCGTGCATTCTCTAAGGAATAAAACATAAGGCTTCTCTTATTTTATACTTTCAGAGTAAAATAATACAGTTATGGCTTCCATAAGATGTTTAGGTATACATTGAAGGAAAACAGAACACATATTATTATTTATCGACACTGACGTACAGTTACCCTGAATGGGACATGCTGCTTGTAATTCGTGATAAAAATGAGTTACAGTAAAAGAGGCAAGAAATGTAATACTACTGTTTGATGATTGTTTCACAATTATTACTACATCATTTAACTGGAGCGATTTCTTGCAAATTGCATTTAGGGGGATTATGGAATTTTGATATAAAGAGGCAAATACGAGGGCGATACTGAACATTTTTAGAAAGCCATGTTTGTAAAAACAAATAAAATTTGTTTATTTTTGACAGCTACTTTCTAATGTTTTGCGAATTGATTGCAGTGTAGTTGGTTCGATTTGCTCTAAGAGTTAATTATCATCATTTAAAGATTTTGTGTTCATCCAAGAATGAATTTTACTGGAGAATATTTTCAGGCTATGAGGTTTTACGATTTTAAATCTCATCAACGCCTAAACATTGTGAATATCGGCTTAAAAATGTATTTGGCGAAGAATCCCCATTTAAGGCAACAACTTATAAGTGGTACAGCGAATTCAAAAGAGATCGGCATTTTCTTAGTGATGAATTTCGTGAAGGATGCCCAAGAATTGCTGTTACTAATGAAAATATTGCCGGTGTTCGAGCAATGCTTGAAGAAGATCGACAGATATCTTATGAATTTTCTGGACGATATTGGACATTGGTATGAGTTAAATCTAAAGCGTTTTACATTAACAGTTAGAAGTGAGAACATTTTGTTGTCCACATAAACTGACTCCCGATCAAAAACAACAACGCATTGATTGGTGCAGAAAGACTCTCGACAAATTCCAAGGCGGCACTTAAAATTTGCTTTTGGAATATCGTCTGGTGATGAATCTTGCATTTATTGTTATAATGCTGAAAAGAAAAGTCAATCGGCCCAATGGGTCTTTCGAACAGAATCTAAGCCTACAAAAGTCCGACGAATTCGCAGGGCTGGTAAGAAGATGATTGCTAGTATTTTTTCTAAAACGGGCCATATTGCTACTATAGCATTAGAAGATAGGCGTACCATTACTCCCAATTGGTACACAAATGCCGGTTTACCGCAAATGTTGGAAACAGTTGCCCAAAACGCACAAAAGGAAAAGCAATGTTACATCATGCCAACGCATAGTTGCATATAGCAAAACTAACAACTCAGTATCTGGATGCCCTAAAGGTCAGCACCATGGACCCTGCAATATACAGCCCTGACCCAACATCTTGTGATTTAGTATCGTTTTCAAAACGTAACGATACAATGCATGGAATCACTTTTTCGTCATCAAATGAATCAGTGGAACGTTATAAAAACGAGGTTTCTGAAGTGCCTCAGGAAGAGTGGCATAATTGCGTGAAGGGTTGGTTTAATCAAATAGAAAAATGTACTGATGTTAAAGTGGAATCTTTTGAAAAAACAATAATCATTTGAATTTTTCAGAACTAATCCTTATTTGATTTTCTAAAAATTTTCAGTGTTGCCCTCGTACTTAGGTAAAAATATCTTTTATTATGAGCTCCAACCATATAAGCTTTTCCCTATATCTTCTATTAATATCCCACTTTATATTCCTTTTGCCTCATGCTTTGTTCAATTTTTGTTAAGATTTCGTTGCGTTTCATTGGATCCTATACATACCTAAGTCTACTGTTCAGTAGTAAGACAACATTTTTGATGATACTATACTCGTTCTGCTCGTGATAACATAATGAGTATTCCGCCCAGGGTGCAAGATTCCACATGCAGGTTTGCACACTTATTAGGGCTAAATGTTGGTTTTGGTAACTCTTCATCACTAGTCCACACAAAATTAAAAATCTCATGAGTTACATTCACATGCCATTCTCTAACACTATCGTTTATTTTTATATAGCTTCTACAAACTCTTCTTGTAAAAGCTTATCCTTGTATCTCTCAAGTTAATTGTGATAAACGTTTGCATAGATGGCTTCATTACACTTTTGTTATAGGTACAAAGAGGATAGCGATAGTTAGATGTTTAAAAGCGCGTCGATATGTGCTGACCTTGAAATTCTGCACTCTTTCGACGACATTTTGAGAAACAACTGAATAACGGCAGTACCTTAAAAATGAAGTGTTGAAAAATTCAAGCCAATAGTAACGAATATTTCGTAAATGGTTAATTCCACAAATAAACTTATTTGAAATAACTGCGCGTTTTAAGAGGATCTAAACTTTTTTTATAATACGATTTTGTCTACTTCTTGCCGATCACTCATTATACAAAACTGTATAATAATCCTTCTAAATGAATAGGACTTCATAGGCATTCCCAGAATATTCAGGATATGCATTTTATTTATCATGTAAATATCTAAATATAAGCTATCTTAATCAAAATCATTAGAACCATTTGCGAGAAAATAAAGTTTCGAATTTTTACTTTCTCTACTACGCATAGTAAGTAGGGGAAGTATTGTATTCCATTCAAAAATTCGATACCGAGATTTCACCGGAAATATGTGTTTTGAGACCCCCTGAATCAAAAATTTTTTTTTTTAGAAACATGTCCGTGTGTGTGTCTGTGAACTCAGACACGAACAGTCGGATAAATACCAAAATTGGTATTTAGGTTCAGTATCTTCCAGAGATGCGATACGAAGGTTTTAAAGAAAATCCCCCCACACCAGACTACCCTTTACATGGAACATTTTTCGAACATTTTAATTTTCTCAAAAATGACTCTTAACGATTTTGATTAAAATATCATATGTTTAAGATACTTTCATGGCAAATAAAATGTATATCTTGAGTTCTCTGGGAATGTCTCCAAAAGTATTCTTCATTGTGAAGGACTTTTGCGTAACTGGTAAACCATAAGAGATAGACAGTTTTACTACACAAAAATGTAGATCGCGTTAAAATACACAATTTGTGTCATATACATTTTTTTTTGTTGAGTGAACCATTTTGGAGATATTGCTTGTTATTCCCTTAAATTTTTCAATAATTTTCTCAAATGGGAATTCGTTATTCATTTTTACTTTCTCTACTACGTACAGTAAGTAGGGGAAGTATTGTATTCCACCCAAAAATTCGATACCGAGATTTCACCGGAAATACATGTTTTGAGATCCCCTGAATCCAAAAAAAAACATTTTTGGAAACATGTCCGTGTGTGTCTGTGTGTCTGTCTGTGAACAGCATAACTCAGAAACGAATAGTCGGATAAACACCATTTGTATTTAGGTTCAGTATCTTTCAGAGATGCGACACGAAGATTTTCAAGAAAATCCCCCCACCACAGAGTACCCTTTACATGGAACATTTTACGAAAATTTTAATTTTCTCAAAAATGGCTCTAACGATTTTCATTAAAATATCATATGTTTAAGATATTTTTATGACAAATAAAATGTATATCTTGAATTTTCTGGGAATGTCTCTAAAAGTATTCTTAATTGTGAACTTTTGTTAAACTGGTAAATCATAAGAGATAGACAAAATTTTACTACACAAAAGATGTAGATCGCGTTAAAATACACAATTTATGTCATATACATTTTTGTTTTTGAGTGAACCATTTTCGAGATATTGCTTGTTATTCCCTTAAAATTTTCAATACTTATTTTCTCAAATGGGAATTCGTTATTCATTTTTTTGTCTTGGATATGCAAAGAGTATTAATCTGTGGCAAAGGGAATAGTGCTGCACCTAGCAACCAGCTATTAAGAGATATGTATGTGCTTAAAGGCTACTGTATTTCTATATTGACCTTGTAAATATATATTCCCCTTAAATATACAAGAAAATTAGCAATAAGATAGAGTCTGCAAATGTTTATCTCGATTAACATGAAGTAGATGGAGAATAAGCGTTTGTAAAAATAGTTTGTACAAGAGTAGAGAAAGTCTTGTGAGTGTAACACATCAAATTTTTTGTCTTGGATATCCAAAGAGTATTAATCTGTGGCAAAGAGAATGGTGCTGCACATAGCAACCAGCTATTAAGAGATATGTATATGCTTAAAGGCTACTGTATTTCTATATTGCCCTTGCAAATACAAAACAAGGAGAACATAGCGATTGTCAAATATTTTTAGAACTGGTCGCTATGGGTAAAATGTAATTCTCTTTGCATGTCAAAAGATCGTTTCTGCAAGTGTTTATCTCGATTAATATGAAATAGATGGAGAATAAGAGTTTGTAAAAATAGTTTGTACAAGAGTAGAGAAAGTCATGTGAGTGTAACATATCAGAATTGTTTTCATATAAAGGGTAGTTTGAGGTTGGGGAACTTTTTTGTGCCGAATCTTTGAAAATACTGATTTTAAATACCAATATTTAATATATGTCCGACTGTTTGGTTTTGAGTTATGCTGTTCACACACCCACATACAGGGGCCTTTTTCTAAAAGTGATTTTTTAGTGAAATTCAGGGGCCCAGAACATGTATTTCCGTTGAACTCCGGAATCAGATTTTTAAATGGTATCTAATACTTCCTCTACCCAGTAGATACATGGTAGAGAAAGTAGATAGATAGATAGATAAGGTATCTTTATTGGTTTCAAATTATTGAAGTTATTACACAAGTATTTAGTGCATGGGTCATTGACCGTACATGCATATTTAAGATACAATAGGGTGACAAAATAAACAACAGATAAAGAAAACACAACAAAAGGAACAAGAAAAAGGGAAATAGAAATAAATTACCTTTGTCTAACTGAACAAATTTGACCTAGCTTCGCGCACTTTAGCCAGAAAATTGCCCATGTTTTGCCAGTTCCTCTGGTCAGCCAGTAGATCCCAACATGCCAATCTCTTTCTTAAGGGACTTAAGAATTTTTCTTTGAGTTTAATCGTTCGCTGGTTCTCCCACTGTGCACATTCCGCCAAAATATGTACCCAGTCCTCATCCAATTCACAGAATGGGCAGATTCTCCTGCCAGAATCGTCGGTCATTTTCTGTGCTCTCCAGCCCCCCAGTCTAAACCATGCCATTCCTGATCTTTCCTTTCTTCCTAAATTAAGTATATATGCCTCTTTACCCCAGTTCAATTTTATTTCATTTGCTAGACTTAGAGAAGGTTTAATTTTACAGTCCGATTCTATTTCCTGTTGGTTGATGTCTCTTAGTCTTCTTTTAACACCTTTCCATATGTTTTTGTCATTTGTTTCAGCTCTTAGCCATACTGATCCCATTCCTATTCTCCTCAAACCCCTTTCCAAATCAGCTGCCCAAAACTTAGGAGACAGGTTTTCTCGCTGGTATTTATAACATTTGGATCGTAGTGTGGAGTTATCCCCATGCATCAGCCTTAGCCAGTACTTCACTGCTCTTATTTTGCAGTGTATTGTGTCTTCATAGCATCCTACCTCCCTCAATACCCCCGAATTTGATGTGCCTTGTGAAACTCCAAGAACTCTTTTCCAAAATGCTACCTGTGTTTTATTTACATGCTCTGCTCTTTCCCATCCCCAGATTTCACTGCCGTATAACAGAACAGGCCTTATCATGGAGTTATACATCTTTTCTAATGTATCTACAGGTACATCCGGTATCCGCGAGAGGGTACGTAATAATTCATTTAACTGCCCTCGTGCTTTGTAGTTAGTTACAGATAGATGTTTGTTCCATTTTCCTCTCATATTAAACATTACTCCTAAATAGGAGAAATGTTTAACGTTTTGTAGTTCTAGCCCCTTGTAATACCATTTCTCATCCCTGCCATACACATAGCCATTTTTGAAAGCCATTGTTTTTGTTTTGTTAATGTTTACCACCAGACCCCATTGTTTACAATATTGTTCCAACCTATTAATACCTTTCTGTAAGCCTTCTGTCGTCACTGACAAAATTGTCATGTCATCCGCGTATAAAAGTACAGGAATACAGACATCGTCTACTTTTGGGCCATTCATTTCCTCTGCTATTAACACGTCTGTTATATCGTCTATGAATAAATTGAACAATAGGGGCGATAAAATACATCCTTGACGAACTCCTCTACTGGCCGATTTAGATTCAGTTATTGTGTTTTGGTCTATTTTGATGCTGAAATTCACACTGTTGTAAATTTGCATTAGAGCTTTCATCATTTTACCAGAGAGTCCTTTGTGGTGAAGTTTCGCCCAAAGGGCATTCCTCTGCACACTATCAAAAGCCATTTTAAAATCAACAAAAGCACAATAAAGTTTCCCCCTCTTTCTATTCAAATTTGAATCAATTAATGTTTTTAATATGAAAATATTATCTGCAGTAGAGAACCCTTCCCTGAAACCCGCCTGAAATTTAGAAATCATATCGAACTCTTTTACCCAACCCCTTAACCGGTCATAGATAATTTTGCAATATACCTTACCCAGTATAGATAACAACGCAATTTCTCTATAATTTTCTGGTTGCTGACTGCTGCCCTTACCCTTAAATATTGGCTGAATAATTGCTGTTGTCCAAGCTTCAGGATACTTCTCTCCGTTAAATAGTTTGTTAAATGCCACCCGCAGAAGGTATAATATTTTAGGGACTTCTATGGAGCATTTAACAAATTCACTCGGAATTCCTTCTATTCCCGGTGCTTTGTGATTCTTTAGGCTTTTTATTGCCCGAACAATTTCCCCGTCAGTTATTTCCCCATCTAGAATTGGTACTGTAGAATTTAAGCATAGTTCAGCGAAAGACATCCGGGGTCCCTCCCACTCATCCCCACCAACTTCAGCGTACACACTATTAAAATACGCTAACCATGTTCCTGGTTTGATGCTTACGTTATCCCGTATTCGCACTTTAATTTTCTTAATTACCTTCCACATGTATATCGAATCTCTCCGTTCTGTCGCTATTCTTAAATCTGTCGCCATTTTGTTTTGCCATTCCGTCTTTACACTTACTAATACATCTTTATACTGCTTTCTAATTTGGGTATACGAAAGACGCTTTTCCTCGGAACCTTCTCTTCTATACACCTTAAGGGCTGTTTCAGCTTTTTTCTTCGCTTCTTTACATCTACCGTTGTACCAGCCTGTAGCTTTCGAGATTCTTTTGTTATTTCGTATTCTCATGCTTCTACCAGCTATTTGTAAATTATTTGTTATTGTTTTAATAACATATTCCCCGCTTCTTTCCCCCACTTCAGTTTTACCTGTCCGATCACGCAAAACGGCAAGAAATTCCTCGCTTCCCCCTGGGGTCCATCGATATCTCACCATAGATGACAAAGCAATTTTTTTTTCATGTGTTTCCCCGACGTCGTTTGAGTGTCTTTTTAGAGTGAGTAAGATGGGTGAGTGGTGTGATTCAACTCTATTTAAAATTTGAAAGTCCTCTATTAATGGTATTATTTCCTGTGAACAAATTACATAATCTATAACACTTCCTCCATTACTATTGATAAATGTTAATTCCCCTTCCTTATCTGATCCATACTTGCCGTTTAGGATTTCCAATTTGAACGCGTCACAAAAGGCTAGCAATTCTTTTCCATCTGAATTTATCACTGTATCCTTACTTCGCCGCACTTCTCTCCTACAATCTGCTTCCCCCCTTTCTACCGTAATATTTTCGCTTCCGATTCTGGCATTAAAATCTCCCATTATGATTAAGTTTGCTTTTGGGTGTATTTCCTGAATTTCTACAATCATGTCGGCCAAATTGATAAATAAGTTGGGGTTGGTATATCGGGATGCTGCTGGTTGTCGATATACTACAATAATGCACAACTCAAGTGAAGTTAATTTACAGTATACACATAATGTTCCAAATACCTTAATATTTATGTGTTGAAAAGTCATATCATGCTGGTCTTTAGTGTAAACGGAGAAAGTAAAAATAGACGGCACTTGAATGGAAAGAAAGTTGTAAGTTTAAAATAATGTAGCTTTTCTTAGATGTACATCCAAGGTGTTAAATAAGAGTTCTCTCATGTCTGGACTTGCTGTTATCTCTATAAGCGAAAAGGAAGGTGCTCTTATATGCAAATATTATTGCTTGAGATCGCTTTAGCAATGTTAATCGGCAACAAAGGGAGCCATTTTAGAGCTCGTGGCACGGCAGTAATTAACGTTTTAAAAGTTTGAGGTACTCTGCTTACAGGGTGTTGAAATTTATTTACAGAGAGCGTATTTTAACCATTGTCATCAGTTCAACACTATTTCTTTTGAGAGGGAGTTTCTTGAACAGTACAATGTGGTTAATGTGTGATGAGCACACAGAACAAAGGAAATGACATTCTATAGGTAAGAAAAATTAAACTGAGTTTTATTTATAGAGCTCTTTAATACTATGGTCCTTAGCGTTCCATTCTATATTGGACGTGAAAGACCGGAAATTTTTCTCAGAGGCCTCTTTATCAGGCTTGAGGTTCTTTTACGTGCCGTAAATCTGCGACACGGGACCACCGGCTTTATTTCCCTTCTGAAGGAAGGCGTGCTAAGGATTTTTACGCCCGAAAAAATCCATCGCCCTCCGCCGTGTTTGAACCCGCGACCTCGGGAACTTCATTGGTAAGAATTCCATTGCAACTGAATTATTTATTGACATTTGCTTGTGTCATGCTTGGTGAAAAATCACTCTTTAAAGCCGGGCTGACCTCCGGTGACTAGGGAAGTCCTTTCTCCTGGTTGCATCAGCGAGGTGACGCCGTGATAAAGCGTGCGCCTCGCATTCGGGAGGTCCGGGTTCGATACCCGGCGACCGGCCACTCTGATCCATGGGCTTTTCATGGTTTCCCCGGTGGCGACGGCGAATGCTTGGAGGCTTTCTTCTCTACTACGATTTCCTCCTTTCATACCATTTGCTTCTCATCTTTCAGATGTGCTTATAGGTTCGTGGCGAATGGCGGTGCCAGACAGATGGCAGAAATGCATGCTAATGGAAATAGTATTCTCCGTGGACACCAGAGGGCTGCTTGATTGGTAGGTCGTTCATCGTCGTCTCTCGGCGGCTCCAGCAGTGGGACGGGCCTGGGAGCTTGGAAATGTTACAAACTTCCGCGCGTCTCTGTGGCCTGTCTGCCTACACTGAACCCTCGTGTGGTTCCTTCACCTCTCCCTGGGGGATGGTAGCAGCGATAGATCTATGCAGGTCGCTGCTAGCGAGGTGTCCCTCTCCGTTTAATCACCCTTACTTCTACCTCTATCTCTTTTGGTTTTCAAGCATGCATTACAGCTATGATAGCTAGAGCTTTATTACGAGTGGAAAGATTATTTTGTGTTTTATTTATAAAAATAAATGTGCTCCTTCATTGTAAAAATGCATTTTTTTTATTTATGGACGCTCTTTAACTGCTGTGGTCCTTAGCGTCCCATTTTATATTGGGCGTGAACGACCGGTAATTTGGCTCAGAGACCTCTCTATTAGACTTGAGACCGCGGATTCAAAACCCCGCCGGGTTTGAATCCGCGGTCTCGAAAACTAGAGGCTAGCATGGTAACCACTACACCGCACTTTCCTTTGGAAGAATAAATAGCAAATAGCACGAAAGAAGTTAATAGTAGCCGGCCCTCGTAGCCACGGTCGCTGAGTGTATAGCTTCGGTGCTCCGTCAAGCTGAGTGTCGTGGATTCGAGTCCCGCCATGGGCATGGGCGTTTGTGTGTGTGTGCGTCGTGTGTGTAATTGCGGTAATAAGCAGTAAAGAAAACAATTAACACAGTAATCATAAACTGGGTAAACAAGGAAACTTTAAAAAAAAATAGTATGAAAAGTTGTTGAAACCACTGTTGTACTTGACTAACAAGCCAGTTGGGGTGAGGAAGAGGCATCCGCATGACTCTGTTGATATTCCCATTGTCTGGGCTATAGTATATGTGAACTATATTTCCATATTACAGCTAAGAATATTGCAACTTGGGGCCCCACACTGGAAAGCACAAGTTAGTTATGATGACAATTGTGGATTAATGATCCATTACAGTTGATTATTTATCAGTCAATTTCGCAATTGCTGCAGTAGGGATAAACCATTTTTCGAAATATATGTATATAAAAGCTGGTAATTTTACATCAGCAACATTGTATTACTACATGATCAAACAGTACAACAGTATTGATCAAAGTAGTAGTTAAAATCTTGCCTTTGGGATGCGATTTTTGTAGGGGTTTTCTATGTTTCTTTGTACCCATTACAAAGCTGTTTTTTGCATTGACCATTTCTTGATGGCTCTTTTGGATTCTTAAGCATTAATGACTTTGCAGTTTTTCTCAACATGTAAGATCAGTCTATCTATGCAAGTTTAATATATTTCCTTTCGATCTCAAACCATTTCTTTGACAGTATAAGTAAAAGTATAATTTTGACTGGATAGCTTAAAAAAGAAGGAAGAATAAAAACGAAAGAACCAGTAGGTGAGATGTGGTCCCCTGAATTATGTGGCATTTCAATGCAATTTTGGTTGCTTTATAAACTTCTAAGTTTCTTTCAAGCATTACCTGATTTTGTGTTACATGCGGGGACATCCCTAAGTGGGACTGTATTTTAAAATGTGTAGGGGAGCCGAAAGTTAAATGGATTTATAATCCATTTATTTTATATTAGAATCCGATAAAATGAATTGCTGGACTAAAAGCATTCGCACATTTCATGCCTTTTGGATTCTGTTGTCGAATAATATGAACATATTCATACTAGTATTGCATCCACTTTGAACTATGGGTCTGTTTTCTTGTATCTTTTTATACAATTCAGGCATGTTCATATAAATAATTTCCGAATAGATGTAAACTATTCCTTTTACATTGAAAGTAGCTGCGCTTAAATAAACGTTTAGTTTTATAAGCTAAAATCAAACTTACTGCGACAATAATCGCGGTTTCTGACTATCATTGGCAAACTGCGGAGAGGCATACTACCAAGATAAAAAAAACTTATGTGTTATGTTCATATGACTTTATCTACCAACTATAATTTATCTCTATATAGTTCTTGCAAGCTATACTTACAAAAGTTTATTTTTCTGTCTACTTCAAATTAATCGAAGTAAGCGTTTGCAGAAATAATTCAATGACACATTTTGTTGTAGGTAAAAGGGAGATATAGGAAACCGAAGCGAGTCAAATGTTTAAAAGCGGATCACTATATACCGAGCTTGAAATCCCAACTGTTTTCCATGACTCGCGAGAGCAATTGAGTGGGACAGCGCTTAAATTACGATAAAGTATTGACAAGTCAAAACCATAACTGCGTACATCTCGGAAATGGGTGACGACACAGAAATATAATTTCAAATGAATTGTGTGCTTTACAGTGACCTACATTTTCTGTGAAGAAAGTTTTTGTCTATCTCTTATGATTTACTAGTTATACAAAATTATATAAAATTATTTCCAATTGAAAAGGACTCCACAGACTATTCCAAGACAATTCAAGATATATCTACCTTGTAATTGTCATGCAAATATCTTAAATATTTTAATCAAAACCGTTAGAGAAATTTTTGAGAAAATCATAAATAACGAAATGTTTTCCATGTGAAGGGTGCATTGAGCTGGCGATTTTCTTAAAATCTTCGTGTTGCCTCTTTGGAAGGTACCGAACTTAAATATCAAAGTTGATTTTTATCCGACAATTCGTTTTTCAGTTATGCTGTTCACACACACTCATGCACATGGATCTATTTCTAAGAATATTTCTTTCGGATTCACGGGGCCTCAAAACATGTCTTTCCGAGAAATCTCGCAATCGAATATTTGGGTGGAATGCAATTCTCTACGTGGCAGAGAAAGTAAACTCCTTGACCGTTAAGGAAGCACTTCACTGCAAATCTGTTAAGTCTTCTCTGCACTGAGTTGCTATGTTTTCAGTTGAACCCTTAAAAGACGACGGTCTGGATTAGTATCGAAGCATTGCATCAGACATACTTTGTTTTTTACTTTCTCTACTACGTATAGTAAGTAGGGGAAGTATTGTATTCCACCCAAAAATTCGATACCGAGATTTCACCGGAAATATATGTTTTGAGACCCCCTGAATCCAAAAAGAGCATTTTTGGAAACATGTCCGTGTGTGTGTCTGTATGTCTGTGTGTCTGTGAACAGCATAACTCAGAAACGAACAGTGGGATAAACACCAAACTTGGTATTTAGGTTCAGTATCTTCCAGAGATGCGACACGAAGGTTTTCAAGAAAATCCCCCCACCCCAGACTACCCTTTACATGGAACATTTTTCGAAAATTTTAATTTTCTCAAAAACGGCTGTAACGATTTTGATTAAACTATCACATGTTTAAGATATTGTCATGACAAATAAAATGTATATCTAAAATTTTCTGGCAATGTCTCCAAAAGTGTTCTTCATTATGAACGACTTTTTCATAACTGGTAAACCATAAGAGATAGACAAAAGTTTACTACACGAAACATGTAGATCGCGTTAAAATACACAATTTATGTCATATACATTTCTTTTGTTGAGTGAACTGTTTGCGAGATATTGCTTGTTATTACCTTAAATTTTCCAATACTTATACTTTTTCTCAAATTCGTTATTAATTTTTTTATGTCCTGGACATGCAAAGAGAATGGAATGCGCCACATAGCAACCAGCGTTAAAATATTTGACTATCGCTTAAAACTTACCATATTCCCCTTGCATCTACAAGAAAATTACCAATAAGATTGACATCTCTATATCTCGATTAACATGAAGCATATGGAGATTAAGCGTTTGTAAAAATAGTTTGTACAAGAGTAGAGAAAGTCATGTGAGTGTAACACATCAGATTTTTTTTCATTTCAATTAATGTGAAAAACTTTAAATTTTTATTTATGTTAATCATTTCACTCTTTTGATGCAAGCAGGATATACAGTATAATATTTAAAAGCAACTAGAATATCAACCTTGCTTGATTGACGCATATAATTGTCTTCTGCATGTTTGAGTGCATATTTATGCAGCGCTTATCATCCTTCATTTGTTTGCGATTACAGGAGATTGGTAACAAAATTACAGCATTGAGTTTATTACTTTCTCTACCACGTAAGTAGGGGAAGTATTTCATTCCACCCAAAAATTTGATATCGAGATTTCACCGGAAATACACGATTTGAGGTGCCCTGAACCTAAATAAAGCATTTTTGGAAACACATCCGTGTATGTGTCGGTCTGCCAGTCTGTTAATAGCATAATTCAAAAACGAAACGTCGGAAAAATACCAAACTTGGTGCTTGAGTAGTTTACTATCTTCAAACGGTGCGACACGAAGATTTTCAAGAAAATACCCTCACCCCAGACTACCCTTTACATGGAAAATTTGTCGAGAATTTTGATTTTCCGAAAAACGCCTCTAACGATTTTGATTAAAATATTATATGTTTAAGATATTTTCATGAAAATTGAAATGTATATGTTGAATTTTCTGAGAATGTCCCCCCCAAATCATCTTCATTCTGACTGACTTTCGCATAACTGGTAAACCGTAAGAGTTAGACAAACGTTAACATACAAAAATATAGATCTCATTAAAACACAGAATTTATATCATGTACACATTTTTTGTGGAGTGAACCATTTTGGAGATATGCCTTGTTATTTGTTTGAATTTTCCAATACTTATACTTTTTCTCAAATGGGAATTCGTTATTCGTTTTCTTATATCCTGGACATGCAAAGAGAATGGAATACTCCACATAGTAACCAGCTCTTAAAATATTTGACTATCGTTTAAAGACTATTATATTCCCCTTACATCTACAAGAAAATTAGCAATAAGATTAACATATCGATATCTGGATTAACATGAAGTAGATGGAGAATGAGTTTGTAGAAATAGTTTGTGCAAGAGTAGAGAAAGTCATATGAGTGGAACCATTGCTATTCTCCCACCGGGTTTGCTTTTTTTATTCTGTTAATATAATATTTTCCCTTTGCTTTTAATGCTAGGTGTGGTTTAATAATTCAGCAATGGTCTGTGATGTTGTGGTTTGCTTTTAAATAGAACTTAAGTAGAAATTACTTTTAATAAGTGCATTTTATTATAAGGACAATATTTATATTGATTTCATTCGCGAAATAGTAGATTAAATATTCCTCAAGGTTTTGAACCTACTCGATAATCTCAAAACTTCTTGTGATAATTATCAGCATGGTTTCGGTAATGAAAGAGTCTATTCACGTTGTGCGTGGCGCTTGGGTAGTGAGAGAATATGTGGAGAATATGTTACTATTTTCCTATTATTCCACAACGTAAGTGGGACTTGGCAAAAAGGGCAGCCAACCACGTGCCTTTTCAGAAAGTCTACGATTTATAAAGCCTTCCGCTGTTTACATGCGCTTTTGATTTCCAAATACATTGTAATCTTTCTTGAGCAAAGACAATGCTATGATTCTTCCAAAAAAATTGTAGGATTTACATTTATTTTTAATGTTGGAATTATTTTATACCTTTAAATGTACGTAAAACGAATACCTGGATAATATCAGCTAGGCTTATGGTTGTGGACGAAACGATATAAGAGGTAAAAAAGACCAAGTACCTCACTAACTCTTCCAGAGATTGAATCTCTTGTTTTATGCGGTTCAGATGGTTCCACTGTAGCTTCCTGAGCTCTTTTATGTAGTCAGCCTCCTCTCCTGGGAAATAAACAAGATTAGGAAGAGTAGCAGCGGAACAAGAATCCTCACTAGTACGTAACTTAGTTCTCAAGCACAGTTATTTGTTTTGAGAGTTGGTTTGTGGCGGAATGCGATATCTCTGAAATGACAAAGGATGAGGAATCTTACCATTATTTTTGTATTCGTATATGGCATTCCGCTAAACCGCCTACACGGTGGGCGTTAAAGCCCCTAGTATGCTATTTCACAATGCTACCCTTGTAGAGCGCAGAGTTAAAGTTGTAATACAGAAACAGTTTTTGTTTATGCACATTGTATCTCAGACTGTTAGCCTTTTGAAACCGGAATTATAAAGGCAATAATTATCATAATAATCTGAAAAGGATAGTGATATAAAAAAGTAATAATATATTTAAAATCAGTGTATGTATAAAAAGGAGAAGCATTGTGAAAATTGTGCCTGTATAAGCGACAGAAAGACCAGACAGGCACAGTTTTGTTAATTAAGGACCAGCCTCAGGTAGAAAGAGTAAATACTATTGAAGCAAGTTTTTCCTGGTAAACAGCCGAGTACAGCTGCACTTAGCCTGGTGAAGGTCACTCTAGAAGCATCATGACGCTAAGTTTGAGGAGAGCGTTTGAGGGGAGAGAGGGGAAGTTTAGGCGTTGGTTTTCCTTGTAGTAGCGTGGGTAAGTCAGTCTGCCTGAGTGCCTGGTGAGTGCAGGACGACTTTCTCGTCGTGTGGAGAAGAATGGTGGCGAACATGCTAGAGGGTAGATCGCTTAGCTGTAGTTAATATTCTTCGGTCTTGGTAAAGACAAAGTATCATCGTATGCATTTAATAGTGATCGGCAAACCTAAAGTATTATTTTAAATAGTGAATAAAAGTGTTCCAAGACAGCGTTTGTGTGTTTCTCTGTACACACCCACGCATACCCTGAGGTTAAGATTTCATGCTGGAGCAGCCGTGGCAAAAGAAGAACCAACTGGGAGGAGACAAGCAGCAACAGTGAAGCAAAGGTATTGCTTCATTGTTGGAAGACGGAGCGTGGCTGCATCATATTGCGCCTAAACTTGGGGCAGAAAGAATTACCGTCACTTTTTTGGCCGATTTTCAATCCCGAGATGCTTCCGTTTGCCAATTGTTAATGTTGTGCTCGAATTTAAGATTATAAAACTGAAGAAAGTAAAACTTCAAGTACTAGAATATGCGGGCGGTATGTGATTCTGGTGAATCTAGTGATTCCATTGAATGAGCTGCTGCTGGAGGCTAAGGAAGTGAGTTTCACATTGTGAATAAAACAAAAGTGTTGGTCTTGGACTATAGTATACCAGTTTTCAAGTAAACATTGGAAACAAGTGAATACAGAGAATATAAAGTTTTATCTGTTAGAAAGTGCAATATCTAATGATGAAATGGTTGAGCGTAGAGGAGAATTAATAAGACTATTTCCCCCCCTTGGCCAGGCATTCAATATTGACCAGCCATTTCACGGCCAGTGTCAGATTGAACCAATAACGGTTGACTGTCACTGACATCTTGTCGAAATGAGATTGTCGCACTTGGTTCACAATTGTTTCTAATTTGTAATCGAGAGAAACAAAGAAACTTTCTTAAAGAGCACAGGAGGCTCTGCTGCGTTAACATATTGGCATGCAATAAATTCAATAAAATAATATTACATTAATACTTATGTTATTTTCATTGTATTAATATTGTTTTGATCAGTAGGTAGTCATAGAAAATACTGTTCATGATAGTATGATTATACTGCTTCTACATTAGTCAGACTATTTAACACATGTACCAACCAGTCAATAATTATTATAGAGTTTTTAAGTGGAAATAAAAAGTACTTTTATACTATACATAAATTAAGTGTTGCTACGTATACATTTGACCAATCACAGCCATCTATCAGTGTAATATTGAGGATATAATTCTTTTTTGTAGTTTAACGTCCTTTAACTATGTAGGTTATATCGGACGACGAATGAATGAAATGGGTGAAATGATGCTTTAATGAGACCGGGATTCATAGAGCTTAAAATAACCCAATATGTATCTTTTCAGGATAAGGGAAAGGCCTTATCTGGGTAACTCACCCTAACCGAGATTCGAGCTCGGACCTCTTGAATGTGAGGCAGACATGCTAATGTTGTCGAAGTTGATAGAATTTGTTTAAAATATTATTGAAATATATTTGTTTTTACTGTAATAATTGAGTAGACCATGCTCGCGAACAACTCAGCTGAAAACATCGAATTAATGCGGAACACCCTAACCTTATGGTCAACAAACTGAGAAATACTGCTAAACCTGAAACTTCGATAATTTCATCAGCTTCAAATACACCCAGTGGTTCCGATTTACTTTCACTGGGTTCCAATTTCATAATTGCATTTTTAATTAATAAAAGTTAATATAGAAACTTACACTTCCTCGTCTTTTATTTGTGGTTAGTTGGGCAAGCTATTCCTTGATGCCGTTACTGATATGTAGGGCCGAATAGTTATATAGTAAAATCAGTACATATATTTAAAATATCGAAATATGTAATAAAACCATTAAAATGCTGAGAAATATGTAACATCATAATATAAGAAACTCTCCATTTAATATGTTGTAATCAATAAAACTAGAGAATCACACAATAATCTGGTGATGTAAATAATTAAAAAATTGAAAATTATACATGTATTGCTGTTAATCTTCCAAATTCGGTCCCCATAACAATAAGGAACAAAAATGTGTTTCAAATCGTCAAATATAAAACTTCTCTGGTTGCCGCGTAACATTTGTGCTGACTAAATGATCCTTCAACTTCACATGAAGTAATTGGTGAATATTTAAACTTAAACTTACACAAATATTCTGAGGTGTGTCGTCCTCCGTGGTCTAGGGGTACCATGGTAGCCTCTGGTTCCCGAGGTCGCGGATTCAAACCCAGCGGAGGTCGATGGCTTTTCTTGGTCATAAAAATCCTTAGCATGGCTTCCTTCGGAAGGGAAGTAAACCCGGTGGTCCGTGTCGTAGATTTACGGCACGTAAAAGAACCTCAAGCCTGAGCCAATTTCCGGTCTTTCACGCCCAATATAGAATGGGACACTAAGGACCACAGTAGTTAAAGAGCGTCCATAAATAAAACACAACTTTTTTCTGAGGTGTACTCAATTTCAAAGATATCGGTTTTGCCTCCACTTAACACTCCGTTAATAGTACTGATTGTCTTGAATCCTGGGTTGTTCTGCAAATTGGAAGAGAGCTTATTCTTCACTGCAACTCCGACTGGCCCTTGTAGACTTTTCAGAGATGTGATTACAGAATGAACAACATCAAGCTGTCTGAGGTTCGAAGAAGACGCTCCAAAGAATTAATGGCGAAAATGCGAAAAAATTGCACTGGATGTAGGCAATATTATTTTTAAGCTTTACATCACTAAATTATTGTTTTGCTGTTTCTACTGAAACTGCATCCTGGGAATCTAAATGCTGGAGAACTTGTTTCACAGAATCAAAATTCTTCGCGTAGTAACCGACAGCATCAATCCAACTTTCCCACTTCGTTTAAATGGCTGAGGAGGAAATGGAAGCTCAGGAAACTGTTATTTAAATTTATCAACTCTGTTGTAATCTTTTAAAAATGCTTTCTTTGTATTCAAAATTGGTGTGTGAACATTGGGAAATTTAGATCGAACCGGTTCTGCTATGCGATGTAATGCATGCACAAGACAAGTGAGATGTAACATTTTGGCATATAAAACTTGCAAACCTGTGTGGTGCTGCATCCGCCACAAGGGAGACATTACTGTGTTTCACCCCATCGGGCCATTAAATAATTTAGCAATATTGTGATGGTTGCACTTTGGTAACAAGTTAACAGTATAGGCTTACTCGTTTCATTATCTTTCAACACGCCCACTATAACATTTCCAATATGTCTTCTCTGAACACCAGTTGTCTCGCCAATTGAGACCCAAATGGGGCCATCACCAATATCCAAACGAATAGAGTTGTTTCCATATATAAGTCATGTGCATAGTTCTTTCTGATTTTAGATTCATCTGGCGCAGTTTCAATGTATATTTCTCAAGAAACTCGCACAGCACAAACTATATCACGACACAGATCACTTGCAAACTGAGATTTATGGGGTCCTGGATGTTTCTGAGTTTCAGGTTCAGTAACAACTGCTTTTGAGATGTGGTCTTCGAAGCACGGGCCCATGACGTGACGTGGATAAGTGTTGCAAGACTTGAAACGTTGAGAACAGGGCACATTCTTCTCACAAACCAGGCAAAATGTACCTTTCCAGCTGTGGAAAAATGTACAAATTCCTCTGTGTAATGCTTTAACTTTACACAGAACGAGGTTTTCTACTTGGGCATCTTTTACTAGTCGTACCTATTTAATATGAAATTAACAAACACAAATTAAATGTTGAGGTCACACAGCCCAAACTTACTGTTCAATCTATACACACCGGTTAACTGGGGCTATCTATCTGATAATCCTACACTTCACTGATGAGATGGCATGGCTTGGACGTGTAGTGGCAAGGTGCGCATCACGTGAGCGATGGACATGCAGAAGACAGACGACATGCAAGACAGAAAACTTTGTTGACCGTCTCGCGCAAGGTCTTACACTTCTAGCATATACAGGCATGTTGTAAAATGAATAAAACTGCAACTAAGCATGGAAATATTAATACATATGTAAAATGTGAGAATATGTAATTAAGAGCAAAATATGTAAACGTATGTACTTTCAAATTTATGTTTTTAGGCTCTAGTTGGCATGAAACTCCAACATATCACAAATCTCGTATCTTAACGTTAACAGAAAAACAGTATAATAGCATAACTATACAGGCCCTGCTAATAACTATCCACAGACTATGAAATAACATGGCAGCACAATCAAATAACTTATCATACTACAGTAACTATATCTGAATATAAATATCTTAATTATTATAGTACAGACTTTTTCATATATTTAATAATTTATTTATCAAGGTATTTGTTACATAGCCCTATGCGAGTTTAATCTCTTTAGATTAAAGTTCTTGTACAATGTAAGAATATTAGGCTCCTAAGAAGTTACTACAGACCTATTTTGAGGAAAGAAGGAAAGCAGATAGAACAATAAATAGTTGGGAGGGTGCAGTGTGGAATGTTTCAGAGTAGTTAAGAGTCAAGAACTTGGAAAGAGCGACAAGAAATGAGGAGAATTAGAAACGGAAATTTGGGAATGTCAAGGCCAAACTAAGCTGAGCACCTGATGATGATGATGATGATGATGATGATATGATAAAACTTGGAGAAGGTTGCGTATGCTAAAATGATCAAGAGAAATTTAAACTTACCTTCCTGACTAAACATGCTGACTTATCGTGTCACTATTTTTTAATGTAAAGTAGGCATATTTGCATAATAGGCTTTAAATATAAATGTTATAACAGCAGTAACTATAAACTAATACTCTGTTTCCATTCAATGAAAATAGTCATAAAAACGAACATGACTTTCGCTAAATTAGACTGAAATGAAATCTTCATGGTGAGCATTGACAATATTGTAAAAATTAACAGGGTATTTAAAACGGTTACCAAACGGTTTTTTAATGTGATTCCTATACAGCTATATCTAAAAGTCTTATTGACTTTTTCAGTACACCATTTTCAGATACGCCAACAGATTCTATATAATAAGCACCACAATTTAAGGGAATTTGATACTATTAACATTTTCATTGAAAAATCCTCAAACATGGTAGAATCAGAATCCATTAACGGTTTTGCCTACTTTGGCCATTTAGATATGCAAAGGCGAAGTTTGAATGGATTTGTGCAGGTGTTTATAAATAGCACGGGGACGTTTAAAAAGTGATTTTATCGCAACCTTGTGTTCTTACATTTTCACCATAATAAATGAATACTTGACTGACGTTTCGGCAGTTAAAAGTTTTGTTAACTTTATTATTTGTTTCCAGGAAAAAATGTTGATGTTACACAAAATGTAATCTTTGATTGTAAATAATTATACTTGAAGAATGATTACAAAGTTTAAAACGTAAACATTTTCAAAATTTCGTCACATGGAAAATCCACGCGAGACTCAATTTTGAAGCAGATATTAGTAAAAGGATGGAAAATAATTTGTAAAACTCGCCAGTTTGTGGAGTTTATTGTAGCGTGGCAATAGGTAAAAGAAAGGAAAGAACTAGGTATGAAGTGATGTTAGAAATCCAAGCTGAAACTGGAAGAGTGAATTGATAATATTAGTTGTACCTGAGCTGGCAACAAAATTCATATTGGGCAATGATATTTTGTATCATTGGTTAAGTGTTTTAGATTTTGAGCAGCTGCACATCGTTGATTAAAGAAGATGGTAAAGAGGTTATAATTCCGAAGAAATAGAGTTAGAAGAAAGATTTTTACTGAAAATATTATCGTCGATGAAGAAATAGAAATAGGTAACAAGAATAAATATTATGAAATAAAGAAGAATTTTAAAGAGGTAAACGCTTGCCCAACATTTTCTGCCTTAGTTGCGAAAATGAGAATGTAAACTATTCTTGAACATGAAAGACAACAATTTGATGAGAGAAGAACAGCAGAATACAACCAGCAAAGACCTTTCTAAGAAGAAAATGGATAAATGCTATAAAATCACTGAAGAACAAAAGAAGACCTAATAATACATTGTTAAATAGCAGAAGGTATTCACAGAAAACCTCAGTAAATGTAATAAATACACCATTAATCTTATATAGAGTAGGTAAAACCTTACACACACAAATGTAAAGCTATACCAAATTCCATTAGAAGGCAAGCAGATGAAGTGATCCAGAACTTGCTAGATAATGATATAACAGGATTATGGGATACATTTTGTATTAATACGCTATGTTGGGTACATAAAAAAGAAAACGAGCTTGGATGACTCTTGATGCACGAACAGTAGATGCTTATACTCCACCAGATCATTTCAAGTCACCGGGAGTTTACCAGACCTTAAATAGACTAAGTAATAGAAAATACTCTGACTTAGAAATCATCAAGCTGGGTAGACCATTGCAAAACCATAGAACATTTAATAAATTATACAGTAAACACCCAACCTGTTTTACTCCTGCAGAACTAATGCTAAGAACTGCAGCAAAGCCAATTTTTACTTTCTCTACTACGTATAGTAAGTAGGGGAAGTATTGTATTCCACCCAAAAATTCGATACCGAGATTTCACCGGAAATACATGTTTTGAGACACCCTGAATCCAAAAAAAGCATTTTTGGAAACATGTCCGTGTGTGTGTCTGTCTGTGTCTGTGAACAGCATAACTCAGAAACGAATAGTCGGATAAACACCAAACTTGGTATTTAGGTTCAGTATCTTCTCAAAATGGCTATAACGATTTTGATTAAAATATCATATGTTTAAGATATTCTCATGAAAAATGAAATGTATATCTCGAATTTTCTGGGAATGTCTCCAAAAGTATTCTTCATTGTGAACGACTTTTGGATAACTGGTAAACCATAAGAGATAGACAAAATTTTACTACACAAAAATGTAGATCGCGTTAAAATACACAATTTATGTCATATACATTTTTTTTTGTTGAGAGAACCGTTTTCGAGATATTGCTTGTCATTCCCTTAAATTTTCCAATACTTATACTTTTTCTCAAATTCCTTATTAATTTTTTTATGTCCTGGACATGCAAAGAGATTGGAATGCGCCACATAGCAACCAGCGCTTAAAAATTTGACTATCGCTTAAAACCTACCATGTTCCCCTTGCATCTACAAGAAAATTAGCAATAAGATTGACATCTCGATATCTCGATTAACATGAAGCATATGGAGAATAAGCGTTTGTAAAAATAGTTTGTACAACAGTAGAGAAAGTCATGTGAGTGTAACACATCAGATTTTTAATATTTTGCCATCCACAATACCACTGGATAAGAAATTAAACAAACGAAGAAAAATGCAAAATAGCTTTTTAAAGAATTCAGAAGAAAGCTGAAGAAAAAAAGAAGAGATAGGAAAAGTAAACAGGAACCTTAAATATATAGCAAAGTTTTGTTGAGAAAGAGACAATTATCAGATGCAACGAAGAAGTGAACTTATAAAATGAATTGTGTACAGGACCGTACATTATCGCACAAAAATTTGGGAATCATACTTACAGATGGGAAGACAAAAATGGTAAATATATACACCATAATCAAAGCTTGAGACCTTTTAAGCGAATTCCAGGAAAAGAAGAATAAAGAAAACAATAACACACGTAAACATACCAAGTACACAAAAAATTCATTTATTGAATTATGTAAATATGTTATGTAAAATATATATATGGTGAGGGAAAATTTTCTTTCATCTCACTTTACTAAAACTTAAAGTTATGATTGTGCCAAAGATAATTATGTTTATTGAATTATGAATGCAAATGAATTAAAATGTAGTAAAGTGATAGCAAAAAAAGGGCATTTGAAGCAGATATTAGTAAAAGGATCGAAAATAATTTGTAAAACTTGCTGAGAAATGGTATAACGGATACACAATGGAATGGACAGGGAAATTTGACACATTGTATATTTATGTATGCATTGTGTATCACAATTATTAATGTATTGTTGTTTTGAAACACCATTTATGTCTTCAATCAACTTTACCTTGAGCGTTTATGTATTTTACTTTTTAATTAGAATTGCATTTATTGTTATAAGGAGAGAAAAAATTGAATAACGTTGAAAATACGTTAAATACGGTGATCGAAAAAGATTGACTTCACCATAAAAGTTGCGAGAATACAAAACATGTAACAAAAAGCGAGAATATAATAGTAATATGTTTTATATATTATATAATTGTAAATATGTTATTCTTATGAATGTGTTATTTACTCCATGCAAGGCTTATTAAAACTATGTGATCGAAATTAAATTAAATTGAGTTATATTTATGGACGCTCTTTAACTACTGTGGTCCTTAGCGTCCCATTATATATTGGGCATGAAAGAACGGAAATTTTGCTCATAAGCCTCTTTATCAGGCTTGAGGTTCTTTTTAAGTGCCGTAAATCTACGACACGAGACCACCGGCTTTACTTCCCTTCCAAAGGAAGCCATGCTAAGGATTTTTACGCCCGAAAAGATCAATCGCCTTCCACCGGATTTCAACCCACGACCTTGGGAACTAGAGGCTAACATGGTAACAACTACATCACGAAGAACGACATTTTACGAACGATAGCAACCAGACAATAGCTTAAATAAACAAACAAGAATCAACTATTGTAATTGATAAGAACATTTTCACTGCGTTAGGAGACGCTTACAGGAAACTGTGTTAATTCATTACGCGAATTATCAAACATTTTCAACGAGAGACAACAAAGAATTAACATTATTATAATGCTATTGATTTCTACAAGCAATTAAAACAAATAAGTAAGTAAACCATTGATTCAGTTGTCATATATTGTTCGCCGTTAAAAGCAAATTGAATAAAAAGTAAAATACATTATAATGAAAGTTCACTTACTGAATTTATTTACTTACATAGTATATATTTTACCTTCCAAACACGGAACATCTGAGATAAGTTTCGACATAGAGCTAGTAGAGTTTTAAGTATATCTTAAAATGCTACGGACAAAAAAGAAACATTCAAATATTTTGCTATGCGTTGCACATACACTACGTGGTCAAAAGTATCCGGACACATGACTGAAAATGACGTACAAGTTCGTGGCGCCCTCCATCGGTAATGCTGGAAGTCAATGTAGTGTTAGCCCACCCTTAGCGTTGATGACAGCGTTCACTCTCGCAGGCATACTTTCAATCAGGTGCTGGAAGATTTCTTGGGGAATGGCAGCCCATTCTTCACGGAGTGTGGAACTAAGGAGAGGTATCGATGTAGGTCGGTGAGGCCTGGCACGAAGTCGGCGTTCCAAAACATCCCAAAGGTGCTCTATAGGATTCAAGTCAGGACTCTGCAGGTCAGTGCATTACAGGGATGTTATTGTCGTGTAAACACTCTTCCACAGCCCGTGCAGTATGAACAGGTGCTCGATCGTGTTGAAAGATGCAATTGCCATCCCCGAAATGCTCTTCAACAGTGGGAAGCAAGAAGATGCTTTAAATATCAATGTAGGGCTGCGCTGTGATCGTGCCACGCAAAACAACAAGGGGTGCAAGCCCCCTTCAGGAAAAACACGACCAGACCATAACACCACCACCTCCGAATTTCACAGTGGGCACTACACACGTTGGTAGATGACATTCACCGGGCATTCGCCATACCCACACCCTGCCATCGGATCGCCACATTGTGTACCGTGATTCGTCACTCCACACAACGTTTTGCCACTGTTCAATCGTGTAATGTTGACGCTCCTTACACCAAGCAAGGCGTCGTTTGGCATTTTCCTGCGTGATGTGTGGCTTATGAGCAGCCGCTCGACCATGAAATCCAAGGTTTCTCACCTCACGCGTAACTGTTATAGTACTTGGAGTGGATCCTGATGCAGTTTGGAACTCCTGTGTGATGGTCTGGATAGATGTCTGCCTATTACTCTTTACGAACCTCTTCAAATGTCGGCGGTCTCTGTCAGTCAACAGACGAGATCGGCCTGTACGCTTTTGTGCTGTATATGTCCCTTCACGTTTTCACTTCACTATCACATCAGAAACAGTGGACCTAGGGTTGTTTAGGAGTGTGGAAATCTCGCGTACAAACTTCCGACACAAGTGACACCCAATCATCTGATCACGTTCGAAGTCCGTGAGTTCCACGGAGCGTCCCATTCTGCTGTTTCACGATGTCTAATGACTATTGAGGTCGCGAATAATGAGTACCAGGCAGTAGGTGGCAGCAGAATGCACCTAAGAGGAAAAACGTATGTTTGTGGGGATGTCCGGATACATTTGATCACATAGTGTATGTTAGAATCCAGAACAATTGCTGAATAAAAATTGTCCACCAGGAAGCCAATTCTATCACGCTAGATATAAACTTTCCATATCAACTGTGCGAGAGGCGCGGTAAATTCAAACCGAGCATTTGCGTACACAGCATGCACATATAAAAGAACTTCCAGAGCATCCACCAGGATCCATCCCCCCAGGGACTCAACTTATGTGAGTACGGGTGTTGGCGTACCCGGGGGTTCCCGAGCCACTCATCGCCATATTCATCGCTTCATCCCCGTCCGGTCGAGGTGGGTTCGTTCTCGTGACCGGGAACTCAAGGTAGGCTCTCGTGCGTTCTGTGCATTTCCTTCCATGTCGCCCCTCGCCATCGTTTCTTTCTTCTATTCTATTTATGCACATTTCGCCCCACGACCATTCATTTACACATCTCTTTTACTTCTTCGCCGGCCTACCTTGCGTGCGAAACGCCCACACACTTTTAGTTTCTTTTAACCTTTTATTTTAATCCTCCGTGGACACAGCCTGACGGATACCCACGCACGAGGTGCGCAGCTGGGTGAGTGGGTAATGGCATCATCCCCACCACCCGGGGTCGTCATGTAAGGTTTGTGTTCGTATCCGCTGTTCAACTGCAGTCCCGCGGGGGGCCATTGCATGAGCTGCTGACTTCTGACGGCGATTGGGTCCCTCTGTCTATGTTCTGGGAGGTGTGACCCTGGGGTGAGATAGGTATAGATAGGGCACTCACCCAAGCCGGGGTAACGCCCGGGAAGTAATTGCCCGAAGTCGGAGACGGTTGCAATGGTGGAGGAATTATTTTGCTATGGAGCACCCTTTCTCCATTAATTCAAACAAGCGCCGAAAAGTTATTGTAACAGAAGTAGCACCGCCGACATCTGGTTGTTACTTGGTCATTTCAAGAACAGAAGAAGGACAAAACTTTGTGAAGGTGAACCCTTTTATAATTCAGAAGGGCATAGATGCTATTGCTGGTGCGGTTCAATCCTGCACTCGGCTACGGAATGGCTCGCTATTAGCACAATCGAAGTCCGATCAGCAAACTAAGACTTTGTTGCGCACTACGCTTCTCCACGGTTATCCCGTCCGTGTTGAGAAGCACATTGAATTCCTGTCGAGGCGTCGTTACCACGCATAGCCTCGATGGTATATCGGACGAGGATCTAGCGAATATCTCTCCGATCAAAAGGTGACCGTAGTGCATCGAGTGCAGGCCAAATGCAACGGCGTATTGGTACCCACTCGTACCCTGTTTCTAACATTTGATGGCGTCGATCTGCCCACGAGCATTTCCACAGGGTACGAACGGATTTCTGTGAGACCTTATATTCCTAGACCCCTGCGTTGTTTTAAATGCCAACGTTTTGGGCATACGCAAGTCTCATGTAAGAGTGCCGTTAACATTTGTGCAACATGTAGCCAGCCCTCACACGAAGGTGCCTGTTCAACAGCCCCCGTCTGCGTCAATTGCAAAGGGTCACATTCTGCTTCATTTGGCGACTGTCCGCGGTATTTGGATGAGAAGGCGATCCAGGAGATCCGGGTAAAGGAGAAACTCTCCTTCGCCGAAGCCCGGAGGCGTTACCATGCGCGCCAACATTCGCTCCTGCGATCGGGAACATTCAGTTCTGTTGTTGGCTCGCCAGTACGCCGGAAGGATGCTGGGACTCAAACTTGGACCATGACTGCCTTGACCGCCACTACCACCCGGCCGTGCATTTCAGCTACTGTTACTAAGCCCTCTAAACCTGGTCCAAAGTCTATGAAGTCACAAGCCACAGAGAAAAAAACCGAAGCAGAAATTTCGAAGAGAAGCCTTTCTAAAGGACCCTCCGCGTGTTCACAGTAAGCAGAGTTCACCTTCTCCTCCTCGGAGGTCGCAGTCCCAGGAAGCTCCTGGGACAAGCCGCGCTCAGCGGCACCCCTCACCCATCGCCACCCAGAATCGATTCTCGGCACTTGAATCGGTTTCTGGCTCAGAGCGCGTGGGCCCTCCCTTCGAGGAGGCTATGGAGTCTGACCACCTCCATACAAAAAGCCCGAGCCCAAAGGTTAAGCAAAACATAATTTTAAGCCGTCCTTCTAAGTAGACAATTTACCCCTTTTTTCTTAATGGCTATCCTGACCTGGAATTTACGTGGTGTACAATCGCATAGGGCGGAACTGCAACTTTTATTGCGTTCCCATTCGCCTATTGTCGTGTGTTTGCAGGAGACTAAGCTTCGCCCTCACGATCCTTTTGATCTCCGAGGATATACCCCGGTTCGCTACGACCTTGAACCGGAGGAGGGTACTCCTGCTCATGGAGGTGTCATGTTGTTAGTGCGTAACGACGTTCATTTTCAACGTCTCACTCTTACGTCTGACTTGCAAGCTGTTGCCATTAGACTGCAGTTACCCGGTTTTTTTCTGTTTGCTCTGTGTATTCACGTCCATCGTCTCCCCTTGCTACCGCGAACATTCGAGCTCTCCTGTCCGCTCTCCCAACACCATTTCTTTTGTTGGGAGATTTAATGCCCATCACCCCCTGTGGGGTTCGCCAAGGGCTTGTGCAAGGGGAACTCTTCTTTCTAACATTTTTGATTAGTTCAATCTCTCTATTCTCAATACAAGTGAACCTACGTTTCTTTCTGATTCTTCCGGTACATTTTCTCACTTGGACCTTGCCGTTTGCTCACTCCAGCTTGCTAATCGTCTGCAGTGGAACGTCGTCGCTGACACCTACTCCAGCGACTATTACCCCTGCATCGTTTCTCTTCTGTCACACCCCGTACAGCATTCCAGAGTACCTACCTGGATATTCACAAAAGCCGACTGGAGCTTGTATTCCAGCCTGTGTGTTTTGACGACCAGCCCTTCACCGACATTAACCAACTAGTGCAGCACCTTACGTCTACGATTTTCTCTGCCGCCGAACGCGCAATTCCCCGTTCATCCTCTCAACCTCGGCAAATGCCTGTTCCGTGGTGGAACGAGGATTGTTGGGACGCCGTTCGTGCCCGTAGAACTGCACTTAGGGTGTTTCGGCGACAGCCTAAACTTGATAATTTGGTGACTTTTAAACAATTGCGCGCCAGGGCTCGTCGCATTATTCAGGATAGCAAGAAGGCGTCGTGGACTCGTTTTGTGGAGTCTTTTAATCGCTTTACGCCTTCATCTGTTGTTTGGGATATACTTCGTCGCTTCTCAGGTAAAGTATCGCATTGTACTGTTTCTGGCCTTCAGGTTTCCAATGCCACCATAGTGGATCCGGCTGCCATTGATAACACTCTGGGTGCTGCCTTTGAGGCGGTTTCCAGTTCACACCATTATTCCGCCGGCTTTCGCTCTATCAAAGACCGGTTGGATTCCGCAACCTATTAATTTTCGGTCTGCTAATACGGAATGTTATAATGCCCTTTTTACAATGAGGGAGCTGGAGCACGCTCTTCATTGCTCTAGGCACTCCGCTCCTGGGCCGGATGGCATTCATGTTCTGCTGTTAAAGAACCTTTCAGCCGACAGTAAGCTTTTTCTCTTACGGGTGTATAATCGTATTTGGCACGACGGCCTTTTTCCTTCCGTTTGGCGCGAAGCCACCATTGTCCCCATACTTAAGCCTGGTAAGGATCGCCAACTACCTTCCAGCTACCGCCCTATCTCCCTCACCAGTTGCGTTTTCAAGGTGATGGAGCGCATGATCAACGGGCGGTTGACATGGTGGCTTGAGTCTCAGAAACTTCTGGCGAACGCTCAGTGTGGATTTCGTCGCCATCGCTCTACCGTCGACCATCTGGTGTCTCTGTCGACGCATATTATGAACGGATTTTTGAGAAAGTGTCAAACAGTGGCTGTATTTTTTGACCTGGAGAAAGCTTATGACACTTGTTGGAGGGGGGGCATTTTACATACACTCCATGCATGGAATTTCCGCGGTCGTCTCCCCAAATTTCTTCGGGAGTTTATGACGGACCGCGTCTTTCGTGTACGTGTGGGCTCGGTTTTGTCTAGTCGTTTTATTCAAGAGAACGGAGTACCGCAGGGCTCTGTACTCAGTGTCCCAAGTTTTGCAATTGCTATCAACCCCATTGTTGACTGCATTCCACCTGGCGTTTCATCGTCCCTTTTTGTTGACGATTTTGCCATTTATTGCAGTTCGCGGCGGACCTGTCTACTCGAACGACGTCTCCAGAGTTGTGTCGACCGTCTCTACGCCTGGAGTAATACCAACGCTTTAATTTCTCCGCCAAAAAATCGGCTGCATCAACTTCTGGCGCCGGAAATATTTCCCTCCGCCCTCTCTCCATCTTGGGCTGGAGATACTTCCGTTTGCAGACAAGGTGAAATTTTTTGGGGTTGATTTTTGATAGGAAGTTATGTTGGACTTCGCACATTTCCTTTTTAAAAGCAAAGTGTGTCCGTTCTCTTAATCTTTTACGTGTTTTAAGTAGCACATCTTGGGGAGCTGATCGGACCGTCCTTCTTTGCCTTTATCGCTCTTTGGTCCGATCAAAGCTTGATTACGGGTGCATTGTTTATTCGTCGGTACGTCCATCTGTGTTACGTCGATTCAATGCCATTCACCATCGTGGTATAAGAGTCGCTACGGGGGCCTTTCCATCCAGCCCTGTTCCCAATCTGTATGCTGAAGCTGCAGAGCCTCCGCTGTCCTTCCGGCGTGAGATGCTTTTGTGCAGCTATGCCTGTCGACTCTCAAGCTTGCCTAACCACCCGTCCTTTGAGGTATTTTTTGAGGATTCGCTTGATCGCCAATATATAGTTAGCTCCTCTGCATTACTCCCTCCAGGGGTTCGATTTCGACTTCTACTTCGGCATTTGGACGTTACGCCAGCGCCGGCCCTTCCACGGGGGGAAACGCGTTTTCCTCCATGGTCGCGCGCTGAGGCCCACTGTCACCTTGGGTTAACGTCGATGCCGAAAAATGAGACCCCTGCTTCCGTCCTTAGATCCGCTTTTTTAGAACTACAGGCGCAGTTCGGGGACTGTCATTTTATATATACCGATGGGTCTAATTCTGATGTTGGAGTAGGATTTGCGTTTGATTTTGGTGCACAGAGTTTTACTTTTCGTTTACCTGGACAATGTTCGATTTATACCGCCGAACTTTTTAGTATATATATCAATGTGCTTTATACGTCTTACGGCGCTGTGTTGTTTGTACGGACTCTCTGAGTGCCCTTAAGAGTATTCACGCGCTGTACAGTTACCACCCGCTCGTACAGCGCATTCATGACCTGCTCCACTCGCTTGGTGCTTCTGGCATCAGCGTCTCCTTCGTGTGGATTCCAGGTCATGTGGGCATCTCAGGCAACGAGTCTGCCGACGCCGCTGCCAAATCGTCCATTTTATCACCCAGATGTTTTACCTGTGTTGTTCCTTCCTCAGATTTTTATGTTATTTCACGTTACCGTATCCTCTCGCGCTGGCGCGATAAGTGGGCGGCTCTTAGAGGGAACAAGTTGCGGGAGGTTAAACCTCTTCCATTAGTCTGGGGTACCTCTTCTCGGTCTTCTCGTCGGAAAGAGGTGCTTTTAGCCCGTCTACGAATCGGACATTGCCTTTTTAGTCATAGATACCTGCTCAGTGGTGACCCCGCACCAGTATGCGAGCAGTGTGCTGCGCCCTTAACGGTGCGTCACATTTTAACAGAGTGTTAAGTTTTAGCTCCATTGCGCAGTCGTATAGGCCTGCCTGTTGGCATAACCAACGTTTTGGCCGACGACGCGCATGCTGTAGAATGTCTTTTACGTTTTATCAATGACAGTGAGTTTAATCGGCGCATTTGATGCGTTGAGCGTCCTTTAACATTATGATTTTATATTGCCGTTTTAATGGGGGCTCTACTCTCCTGTGGACATATGACGCTCACATCCTATGCGTTCTACAGTTCTTTACACGTTTTACTATTTTATTGAATTGTTTCACGTGGCTTTTGTAGTGGTTTTAACTACTGATGACTGATTTTAGAGTATTTTTGACTATGCGGTTGTTTACTCATATTTTATTTTTGGACCTTCAATTTTATACTTTGTGAGGGCGCTGATGACCATAGCGGTTTAGCGCCCTTAAACCGCATATCATCATCATCATCATCATCATCATCATCATCATCATCATCATCATCACCAGGATCCAGCGGTTTTTGGGATGGAGGTAGTGACGGGAATAGGAAGGTGAAGTTAAGGAGAGGAATCGGCAGGAGAAATAAGGAGAGGTGTTGGGGTTCCGCCTTTGCACCCCCGATGGTGCGGAAGGTAACTGCCAGCTTATTGCATTGGCAGTGGGTAAAGGAAATGTCCAGGTGAGAGCCATGGCCGTGGCCGTGGCTGCCACCGCGGGGAGTGGATCGGGAATGGTTAGGGATTTTTGTATTTCTTTATTGTACTTATTGTACCTCTCGAGAGGTGCGCTCAGTTTTGCTGTTGGTATCTACTGTCATACGTCCAAGGAGTTCCTTGTGCAAGCATGTAGTTCCGCAGCTTTTCCTGCTCACTCTTAGGTCGTCTAGCACCGAAGTCCAGTTGGTCATCGTCGTGAGCAGGACTCGTATCAGGTCAGCAAGACCTGTCAGCGTGCGCCTAAACTCTTCCAGACAATCTGTTTGAGCTGGCGGTGGTTAGTTCTATGGCAGACTGGTGATGACTTCGCCCAGGCCACTGATTGTTGTGTCTGTGGTGTCAAGTCGCTGCAGGCAGCTGGTGGTGAAGGCGTGGAATGCAGTTGAGAAGGCGGCGGTGATGGCATGAAGATCCTGTAGTCCTGATTCACCTCATCACCTCTACCCTCATCCCCTGCCTCATTGACTCAAACCACAACAACTCCAGTTAGTATTACTTCAGTTTTTGGTTTTAAAAATTATTTCCTTGGAAAATTCGGTACATAGGCCGACATAAATTTTATTTTGTGCTTTAATTACACTAAAATGAATCTGTGATAAAAATTTCAGATAAATTGTTAGAAGTTAGCATATTCAATTCCGAATACCATTATAAAAATTAAAGTCAAGCAACTTTGTATGGTTAATAATCTCTTAATGTTGTAGTTTCCATTGTGCGGTACTAGTTCTTATTTATGAAGGACTTAAGTTCTGCAAATATGTAAGGCCCAAAGAATTTACATGCATCTCGAGTTTCAAAATTCGAAGAAGAGTAAACGACTCATATTCACTCAAATGGTGAGGTCAATGATCATACCTAGTCTAGAAAAAGTCAACGCTCTTATTTACATAGTTGTCACTGTGGCGCAGTCAATACTTCAATAAATAAAGAGAGATTTGTAGCATTACTTGCAGGATTCTTCAGTATAAGGGAATTCTAAGTTAGAAATATTGGCTTTGTGATTGGTATCATTGCGGGCCCATGTCTCCCCGAATGCAGGCGGTCGGTGAATATTGCTAAACTATTATTATGATATAATAGTCTCGGAAACGTCATTCAATTTCTGCTAATAGCAACCCCGCTCACTCCATTAAGGAATGTATGTACTTATTGGTTTGAAGAGCTTTAACCATTGGTTATAGCTATAATACATTTAAAACTAAATTGGGATCTCACTTGAACTAATAACTGCAGTCAAGAGGTTCTTCTCTTGGGGTTATTCCACGTGAATAAGGAACAGAAAGGAAGGGAAAACACATACACATACGCTCACGCAAGCGCAGACACACACACACACGCGCGCGCGCGCGCTCCCACAAGAAAAAACAAACCATTTGATTAATTGAAGAAAGCGCTATAGGTTCTGTTCTTGGGTTTATTCCACGTTGGATAAAAAAAGAAAGGAAAAAAGAAAAGAAAGGCAGGTTATTTGATTGGCTGAAGCAAGCTATGTGATGCGCTCTCTTGGCCTAGCCAGCTCTATTAGCTTCCGATCTCTAGTTGTAAACACGTTAAGCACACGCTAACTAATATGGCGGTGTTCATTGGCTAAATCCATACAGGAGTTGTTCGTGGTTCACTCAGTAGTGCACATATACCGGGTGGAAGGTGTATAGATACTATCCTTTAAGACAAAAAGAGAACTTAATGGATACAACTAAAATGTTTACGAACAGCTTTCTTCTATCTTCTATAGATTTGTAAAGAAACGTTAGGGAAGTTAGGCAACATCATGTATTCCTTTGCAGGTACATGAGACAAATCACGTTTGAGGGGAAAGGCCACACACGCTCTAAGGTAGAATATGTGCTGATTTTTCAAAGCCATATATTTATTATATTGCAGAAATATTATTAAACGTTTTTAATGACATTTTATAACTGCACTGAAACTCGTTAAACGGAAACACACGTGTTTTAGTTGTGAATGGAAGAACTAAGAAACAAAAGGTGTTAAGTTCATTTATGAACTTAGAATCAAAATAAAATAGGTGCAGTAGTTTATAACTATTAGATGCGAAAAGTTCTCATGCTTATTCAATCTTCCATTGAAAGCAAATAAAAGCAAAATGCATGAAAAGGTGGAATCAGACTGAAAAATTCTACGCCAAAGGCGGGATTTGAACCATGGATCTTCAGCTTTGCGTGTCGTTGCCCTAACCAACTGAGATATCATGGCAACTTGCAGGTAAGACGTTAAATATTCCAACTGACTCGCATTTTTTGCGGTCAACCACAAGGCGTTCTCAAATTCTTTTTGAGGTAATGTACCGCAATGGCGATTTACAATCTCGTAAGGGCTGTAAGATCCGTGCTTCATAGTTAACCACTATTAGTCAATCACGGCATGTGTGAAGAACAATTAATTATCAGCAAAATGCATATTCTTGTTTAGTTATTGAAGGAAATGAAACAAAAGGAAATAACTCTATTACAGTATTCCATAAATGAAACAGGATTAAACGATCTTATTTTTATTTAAACACACAATGAAAGGAAGTAAAAGCCTATGCTGTTTATAGCGCGTAACACTGAGCTAACTACAGCTGTCCGAGGTGTGCGTGAGGCCAGTCCTCTAGGACACTGTGCACGGTCTTAACTACAGCTAAATTACAATCTTACAAAACAAAATACTCAGTGAGGTACTAGAGAAAGTAAAATAACAAGAAAACTCTCTATCAGCTGCCATTCTCTCATATCATTCAGCAAGAATTTGCTTAATCGCTCATTGTGTGAATTTAGGTATGTTACGAAACGTTAGCAAAATGTTTTTTTCTGCCTAAATACTAATGATAAAAACCTATAATTCCATTACCATTTCTCATTCATAGAATAATCTCTTAATGATAGCTACACCCCTTTCACTCGGCACATCTATATTTAATAAATTAAAGTCTATTGTTTTCTTATTCCGGTGGAGTAAAGGTAGTAAAGTCGGTTTTCGTTCCTTTTGACTGTTTTTAACACATTTGGTGTGCTGTCAGTTTAATTCTAAAATGTAGCTTTACCTAATACATTCACACCCTTGAAACCTCTGCAAAATGAGTTCAAGGCGAAATGCAGAGAATAAGCTGGTGATTCTGAGACATTCCGTATGAAATAATTTTACTAATCCTCTTGGATTATTCAGTAATTCAGATAATAATGAAGTTTATAGACTAATGCAAATAGTTGATAAAGGTTCTGTTGTGGCAGGATATTATTTAAAGTTAAATCGTTTTGAAAATGTTTAAAAATCTCGTTTCCATGCAATTATTTATAACATTGAGACATAACTTTTAGTTTCATTTTTCTGTATTTTCTCATTCTTCTTACTATATGACTTTGTGTGTCCGCATTCTATTTAATCCATATCCTTTTCTTTCCTTTGTATTTCCTTCTTGTATTCGTTTTCCCCTTGTCTTTCCGCTTTGTAATCTGCCTATTATTTCTCTTCTTTTCTTGCTTTTAATGGATGGACTTCAGTCTGTCTACGTTTTTCATAATTCTCACCTTTAAACGCTGAAGTTACTTTATATTTCGCACGTGCCTTAGAACTTCTCCGCGTAATTTGTGACATTGTCGATTTCGAAAGAATTTGACAGATCAGGCTGTGGCAGTAATTTGTATCACAATAATGTAAATGCCAGATTGATTGTAGTGTAAATAAGCATTATTGTATGACAATGATTTGAGATGTTTGTTAATTATATGCATTGTTAGGAAATAAGTTTACACGGCCTCACTGAAACTGACAATAAGAGTGGATAACAATGAGCGAGGGGGTGAGTTGAATATTAATTAGAAGAGACAAACAAATGACGTCAGATTGGCGCGCTTTTCTTAGAAATAGCGGGAATATTTTCCCTAGAGCATATGTTTTCGTAATTTTTGATTGGATATAAAAATAGACGCTAATGTTGGCGCGTTTTATTAACCAATAGCAGCTCGGTTATAATCTTTAGGCATATTAGGGTGGGGGAGTATAAAAAGCTAAAGCCAGAGGCAAGTATCGCCCAGTTCAACAAAATCATCAACGCATTACACGTCGCTCAGTCCAACAGAAGCATTCGCGTGTAATACGTCGATCAGTTCAACATGAGTACTCGTGAGTTATACGTCGCGTAGTTCAACGGAAGCATACATAAAGTACACGTTACGCAATTCTACAGAATCTCTCGCGTCTTAAAGTTTATTATAAATGTGAAACACGCGAATTAATAATGTGCAGTAAATAAGTGATTATAGTGATATTAGAAAATATACAGTTTCAGTCTGGCGTGTATCAAGAGTCAATATGTGAACTTAATTAATTGTGACGGTAATAAAAGTGTAAAAACAAATTCTTTTATCAGTGTTATCTGTGAGTAACAAATCCTTTTCGTTTACACACCCTGTTCAAGAGATTTGCTTGACCGAGAAATAATAGCTAGCCGGAGGACAATGAACCCAACATTCAAAGTAGTAATACAATAACAGGCGCCCAGCAAAAGATAACACGAAGTGACCGCAACAAATTGGCTCCCATACGTTGTACAGATAAACATGAAGCATCTTCCAACTAACTAACAAATATTCCACTTCAAGGCTGATCCTAGACCCTCAGTCATTAGTTATTCTACGCACTTCTATGTATTAAAAAAATAATATCCGTATTATAGTGTAGGATATTCAAAGACTCCAGGATATAAGAGGAATATTCGAAGACTCTAGGTTTGAAGGTAAAACACGATAAAACCCACCTTTATCAGAAAAGCTGACGTTTATAATTGCGGTGTACGAAAGCCATGTCAAACACCGTGCAAATACAGTCGATATATTTATCTTTAATGTGCGCTGTGGATTTTGTTTTTTTCTTTTCCTCCTTTTCACTGATCTCCTTTTGTTTGTGTCTAATTTCTCTGTATGTTTGTCCGTTCGCAGCATTGCTATACGAATTCGTTCGTGCAGTAACAGTGGATCACACGTCGTTTCTTTTCTACACAATGCTAACGATGCGAAACAATATGAATAGTTACGCTTACTTTTCGCTAAAAAAAGGTGTTCGAAATGATGCCCCGCTGCACTGAAAGCTGATACCAATATCATTGAACACTCAACGAATTTCTGGAGCTGAAAAATTGGTAAATGTACATCGAATACTGTCTTTTTATTCTTCGTGCGTATAGCTGATTTGTCTCATAAGTTTTATGTTTAAACATTCCTCATAGATAATAACTTAAATTAGCTCCGCAGAGCAAGTAGGCCAGTCAATTATTCTGTCATAAAAACAATGCGAGGCAGTCACCTTCTTGGACTACTTTCAACGACAACTCCTATCTCGCCTAATCTCGGTTATTTGCTGAGCATGTTTAGAAGTACCCATTCTGTTTAAACTTTTCTAACATTCTACAAATTCAAGCTAATAATATACAAGGCAACTCTTCGGAAAAAGATTCACTAACACACACAACTGTTCCATAATATACACTATTATAAATACACATTAATCACAATCAAGAGAGAACTACACATAATGCTATTTCCAATATTCACCATGCGAAATAACGCTAGACTGAACTGGAAATGCGGTTACCGTCTTTAGGCGCGTGGGCAGCAGACGAGGTCATTCAATCCTGACACGGTGTTTTTGGTGAGATGCGTTTGCGGCACACTTTAAGTTACTATACTCACCCGATTCGAAGCATCAATATATCTCGGCGATTTTTCATTCTCTCTGTAACTTTATCTCTGCACCGAATCTTGATCTGCGTGGTGGATTCTGAAATACTGAGCTATGAGATCTCTACTTTCTAATGTCGTTTCGCCGTACGGGAAGGGAAATCTTGATAAAATTGCGTGCACCGAAATGTTTTGATGTTATTCATATATCTGTCTCAATTTTATTCTTAGTATCTGTCACAATCCTATACCTGCTACAAATTAGAGTCGGCAATCGCAACTCGCGTCATACAATATAAACCCGTATTTTGAGCTCCGTTACATCATAGTGGTTCAAAATAACTACTGTTCGACGTTGTTGTAGCCGTTGAATGACATTTATTTCTTGTTTGAAGTTTGACTCCAGGATATGACGGGTCTCAGGTGTATTCATGTCATTTAACCTTGTAATGCTGAGCCCAAATAGATTTTTTAGTTCTGAAAAAAAAACATAAATCAGGTCGACTAACATCAGCACAGTATACTGAATGAGGGATTGTCTGCCAATGCAATTGTAATTGTCAATATGCTCTCCAGTGGCTACTCTAAATACAGTCTTTCATTATGGTGGAAAAGCAGCGAATATGCTTTTTTGAAGATGTCCATTTGGATATACAGTTTTCACAGGCTTTTTTCTTCAAAACCTGTTCATTTGTTTTGAAAACATTGGCAACAACGACATCTGCGGTAAAGTCAGTAGATGTTAGTTGCCTCATATGGATATATACCCCTTAAGAAAATAGTGGACCATCGTGAAATTGGTGCTGCTGTCTGCAGTAGTGTGCTCACATCCTTTTCAAAGCAGTTCATAAGCTTCTAACACAACGTTTGAATTTCAATGAAAAGTAACACTAATTCGACTTGAATGCTTTAGCTCCTCCATTTCAACGGATTGTCTTTCGATAAAGCGTGGCACGATGATCTAATTCTTTTCACATAGTTCTCATTTCTTGTTGCGGCTCCTTAATATCTTTCTAAGGCTTCTATTCCTTATGGTGGCATTCGATATTCGCAACGCCCTACGGAGGTAGGATCAATTCATGCACCTCTTCTTTTCAAATCCTTCATGTCTGATTTCCAAAATTTACTGCCGACATGCACAGTCGTGTAGGCTGACGACTCTTTTATTCTCATTCCTATCTGAACTGTCATTGCTACAGTACAATATTCGATTAATCTAGTTTCTTCTTGGCTGGCCACATGATGATACTTCACTCAATACTCACAAGACCAAGCCAAAAACTTCTCTCTTCGGCCTTATATGAACCCATTCCTCTAATTTTACTAAACGAACCCATCTCCTGGATGAGCTTAAAAACTCCAATGAACCATCTTGAAGAGATGTTCGACATGAGACTTACGTGGAACTTGCATGAGAAACGCGTGGTCACATTACCGTAGCTTGATCCCAATTTTCAAAGCTTTATCCAGTGTTTAACCGGTGCTTACCTCTGTATACCTTTCTCTGAGATCATTACTCACTTATTCAGCTCCTCTTAGGAGAGATTCCAGCAAAACTTACATTCACCGCATTCAGTTCACACAGAATAAGGTATTTCATATCATGCTTCTCAGAAACCCCCAGCTACACCAAGGATTGGTAGTTATAACTATTCATCAGTACTTCCGCATCATCTCCAAATCATGTTCGAATACATGTAGAATACAACATCGGCATGCGAAGTGGCCAGCAACTTCCCTAAATCGCAGAATTTCGCAAGATACATAACTCACTGCTGATCCAAGCTCAGCATCAGATACTAATTAATTCTATATTGGTACTGACTCTCAAGTTTACCACTGAGTGGTCTTTATTTTGCAATACATTTTTCTCTGTTCAGTGTAAACATTTATTTTGAGGAATAATTCATGCCAACCTTACGTTAGGTCATGGAAAACAGCTTGATTTATATTGTAGCGGTCCAGGTTGAGCGCCGAGGATTACATCATATGAGGTAACCAGGCAGAAAGTGTCGAAACGGGGTTACCTCAACACGACCGCGCTAAGGAACGCCGAGTCAGCTCTTCGGGATGTATTTATACTACGAGGGTTTGACTCGAGCGAGGGTAATCGATTGTAATGAGTCGTCGAGACCCTTGTCTGAATCATTGCGGGAATCGCCGTAGTTGAAGGGAGAGTTGTAACATCGACGACCTCAGGTCCGCTCACCATACACGAGTCACCAACGCAACACCAGTCGAACAGGTAAGGATGTATCTCCTCTAAGATCTGCTTGCTTGTCGGGCTTCATCCCAATCTGAGTGGACAATGTACTCACGTTAAAGTAATAATCTAATTTATTGGGTCAATACATCCCCTTGCATTATTTAAATACCCCCATCCTGGAACGCCACCCTGGCCTACCTACCACCCCAGTACCGACGCATCCCCCTACCTCTGAGCTATCACCCCCCTAGTGTAATCACCTACTGCGGGGTAACCATCCCCTTGGGGTGTTACAATATTATCGATGCTCTGTAAAGTATATTTGCTGAGTGATCAATGTATACACACCCCAAAAAGAAAGCAAAGAAAGAAAAAAGAGGAAAATCAATAGCTTGTAGGCAAGCCTTTTTGAATAATCCAATTAGACTTTTATATACTTCTTCAGAATTATCCACTCTAATCATGCAAAGTATACCAGCATATGTACGGGAGTAAATGTTCAGTGTGCATTATTTCTGCGATTATCCCCATGTTATCTTATGCTATCTCTTGTTTATTTCTATTATTTTGTTTTATTTTTATTCTTTATTTACCGAAAACAACTTGCCATGATAGTACCTGGTAAGATATTGATGAGGTGATTATACATCGTATTGTTTTCCACACCCATCTTGTATATATCCGACCAATCACCGAAGTTCTCGTTTGCTGCACAACTTGTATTATCCTCTGCGGTATTTTGTAGTTGAACATTCTGCTCAGCTGTAGCATCGTTGTTTCTGTCAATGGCATTTGTTTTTACTGTAGCTCCTTCTGGTGGTGGTTCATCTTGTGCCTGTAAAGCATAAAAGAAATGTAGTATTTGTACATTTATCGCTGGCTTTTGTAATGTTTTCTAAGATCCACCTTCTTTTACAAATTCTCTATTAATAACTCAGTGCGACGTTATTCCATGTTAAAGACCTTGAAGTTTTTAAATTATTCATTCATTCATTATCTGTTTACCCTCCTCTTATGTAGGACTTACACCCCCCAGGACTTACAAGCGGGTGCCTGGGGTCAGAGGCCCGTCGAGGAGCAGACACTCATGGATCAGACAGAGCATCCAGGATGGGTGATCAGCCCGATGCCTGGTATGGGATGAAGGAAGTAGATGAAACGAAATGTTGGTGAACTGGATGAAAGGAAAGGTGATGATGGAGCAGTTGGTGGAATGAATGGCGGGGGAAACCGGAGAACCCGGAGAAAATCCGCCCAGACGCGCTTCGTCCACCACAAATCCCACATGCAGGTCCCTGGGATTGAACCCGGGCCGCCTCGGTGGGAGGCGAGCGGTCTAACCACTCGGCCACGGCGCCGCCCGAAGTTTTTAAATTAATGGTATTTAATTAGCTAGTAGATCCCGCGGCCCCGCCCGCTTTATTGGATTAACTGCGTAGATTCTTCTTCCCTCTCTTATTGCTTCTCCCTTTCTCCTCTCCTATCTTCTCTATCTAACTCTTCTGTCTCTCTCCTTTGCATTGTTCTCTTTCGTTGCTTCCTCCCCCCTAAGTGTCAGCGAAGTTATTGAAAATTTTGCATGAATGTAAAATTTGAAAAGTATTATAAGAACTGCATTTTATCTCATACGCTATGAAACCTTCGGCAAAATCAATATCCTAATACGTTGTAAACCTTCTTAAAGTTTGTATCTTGATAACTATAGGACTCTTCTATAGTGAAGTACGATGTGTATTCCAAATCTAAGGTCCGTTTGGTCATAATAACAACATCGCTCATGAGACAAGGTTTTTATTGACAGAATATGTGCCTACATATATACGTTAATTTTCCACATAATTGCATTCACATCTATAGACTTGCTGTAACGCTACACCAGCTTCTTTAACCCCTCGGAATAGAAGTCTGTCCCCTGGGACTTGAACTAGTTGGTAACGCTCGTTTTGAGTTCATCGTCGGTTCGAAATCATTGTCCTCCCAGCCACCATTTCAAATACAAGAGGAAATAGTCGCTTGTCGCAGGTCGGGACTGTACGGTGGGTGGTCAAAGAGTTCCGAACGAAACTCTCGAATCTTCTCTTTGGGTTTGGCAGCGGTGTGCGGGCGTGGGTTGTCGTGCAGGAGGATGATGTCAGACGGCGGTTTCCCGCGGCGTCGATTTTGGATCGCACGTCTCAGTTTGGTAAGCGTTGCACAGTGCATGCCAGCTGTAATTGTTGACCTACGTTCCATGAAATAAATCAAAAGGACGCCCTTTTCGTCCCCAAACACGGTAGCCATCATTTTGCAATTCGTGTACGGCGATTTCTTACACCTTTTTGGTTTGGGTGAACCGGAACGGCGCCACTGCATTGACTGTTGTTTCGATTCTGCGATGGTGTACGCTCTCCATGTCTCGTCGCCTGTAACAATGTGGGAAAACAAACCATCTCCATCTTGTTTATAGCGCTCCAAAAACTGTCGTGCACTACGCATTCGTTGCTCTTTGTGCTGATCGGTGAGCAGTTTTGGCACCCACCTCGCACAAAGTTTCCGATATCGAAGGTGTGTTCAGTGACAATCCTGTAAAGTGAGGTTCGAGCAACATTTGGGAATTCATCAGCCAGACGACTAATCGTCAAACACCGACCATTTCGAAGTCTTTGGTTCGCTTGCCTCAAAGATGTCGTCGGTCCGAATACTGGGCCTACCACTCCGCTGCTCATCGTGCACATTTGTGTGGCCATTTCGAAATTCTCGACACCAGTGTCGAACCTGTTTGTCACTCATTATGTCCGGTCCATACACAAGGCATAACTCACGATGTATGTCCGCAGTTGACGATCCTTTTGTCAACAAAAATCTAATCACACCCTGCACTTCACAACTGGAGGGATCTAAGATTGTTGCGGCCATTGCAATCTGCTCTCACCGACTGGCAAATGCCTACTGCGTCACACCAACACTGCGGTAGGTTCCTCAGGAGTCGGTAGACAGCGCTGCAGGCATGAAACGTCATTCAGGTCTACCATCCGTTAAATATTGTTTACCGGACCTTAGTTTTGGAATACCCTCGCAATTTCGACACTGATTTTTTACTATTAAAACTTGCGCAAACAATTTTAATATAGATGAGAGCAAGGAACTGTGAAACGTTTTGCGTTAACTGCAACTATACACGTTATTTGAAAAATAATTTATGTGGTGGTCTTGGATTGGAGAGAGGAGCGATGACGGGCTATTTTTACAATCCAAAATTACTTCAGTATGGCACCTATTTTGGCTCGAATTTTAAATCTTAAGCTTGAAGAGGGGAATACTTCAATTAATAGGAAGTGCGGACGCTATTGTGATTCTGACTAGACTACTAAAATACACTAGAATTATATTGAATAGGCTGTTGTTCTAGGCCAAGAAATTTGGGTTTCACATTAACGTGGATAAAACAATGAGCGTCACGGACTCTGACATGCCAATTTTCAAATATAAAATGGAAATAAGTGTGTACAGAGAGAAGATTTTATGTATCTGAGGATGTGCATAATATCTAATAATAACGAAATGGTTAAGTGCAAAGAAGAATTAATGATAATAAAACGTATATATGCATGTTGTCTATAATGAAAAATAAGTGCATCGCAAATGTAAAATACTTTAATACAAAACTATATAATTCATTTAGTATTTCTGTGTGGAAGTGGGACATGGGCCTTTCTAAAAGCTACTGATAAATAGAATCAGCTGTTTTGAGAGAACAATTCTAGGGAGCATATTGTCCAATGAACGAGAGTGGGATGGAGATCAAGAAAAACAGCGAGTTAAAACAATTATAAGAATCCAGAGATTTCAATATGAATAAACAAAAACATATCACAAATATTTGGTCATACGTTTAGGGGGAAGGATATAGATTCCTTAGAAGGTATTGCAGGTCGATTTTGGGGAAATGAGTTAGAGCAAGGAATTGTTGGGAGAATGTAATATTTCAGACCAGCTATTAGCAGTCGGGAGCTGGAAAACCAGTCGGCAAGAAAGAGAAGAAAATGGAGGCGGAAAATTGAGGTCATGGGCCGCAATGGGCTGTAGCACCATTTCTGCTGCTGCAGTAGAAAGAAATGCAAAGTTATCATCTGACTAACTTATTACATTACTAATTTTCGAATGCAAAGTGAGGATATTGCTTTTAGTATAACCCTTACACCAGAAAAAATCTGAAGTGTTACATTCACATGATTTTCTCTACCTTCTATCGGTTATTAGTGGGTATAAAATTATTTTTATCAAAGTCTATTTTTCTATCTACTTCATTTAAATGGAGACAAATCTTTCCGGAAATTGCTGCATTACACATTTCATATAGATACAAAGGGAATAGGGATAATCAAATGATTTAGAACTGGACGCTATATGTTGGCCTTCAAATTACACACTCTTTCCATGATATCACGACAAAGTACTGAAAATCGATAGGACTTCAAAAGAATGACTTAGGTATTGAACATTCAAACCATTAATAATGGATATCTCGGAAATGGCTGATGCCACAAAAAGAGTTATTTGAAATAAATTGTGAGTTTTAAAGAGCTCTACATGCTTTGCGTATTACGTTTTCATCTATCGCTTAACTTTGCCAGTTATGCAAGATTATATAAATTTTCTTTAGAATGAAGAGGATTTCACAAGCTATTCTCAAAACATTCAATATATACGTTTTATTTTAATGCAAATATCTTTGTTTCATACCAAACGGAATTTCAGGTTTTTCCGTCTTCAAACCAGCACAGGAATTGAGCTTTTCTTACACTTACTTTCCGTGCCCCAACACCAAACTTTTAATATTCATTTAAACTGTTTAATCAACTACTTAACTGTAACATATGACCGCGTACATTCCCAACATAATATGCTGTACAGTATTTAAATAATATACGAGTATAAAGTATTTCGACATAGTATGAAACAAAATATTGTACGTAACTGCAGAAAAGTGTTTTTTTTTCAGGGCTCATTTTGATATATTACTCATCCTGAAAAAACTCACTTTCCTGTGCAGTTATGTAAATAACTATTAATACATGCTACTTTAATCAAAATCGTTAGAGACATTTTTCAAAAAATAAGAAATTTCGAAAAATGTCTCATGTAAAGGATAGTTTGGGGTTTAGGGATTTTCTTGAAAATATTCGTGTCACGTCTTAAATGCCAAGATTGGTATTTATCCGACATTTCGTTTTCGAGTTATGACTTTCACAGACACACACACATGCGCGCGCGAGCACACACAGCACACGCGCACACATACTCACACACGCGCACACATATACACACACGGACATTTTTCTAAAAATACTTTTTCTGGATTCAGGGGCCTCAAAACATGTATTGCCGGTGAAATCTTTACATCGAATTTTGGGTGTAATAAAATACCTTCTGTACCTACTAAAATAACTAAATGAATAATATATTGTCATTTAATGAAAATATTCATCAAAATGTACTTGTCTATCGGGTGCAGCTGTATTCAATGAACCTAGCAAAATGCTGAAACAAAATTGAATTTTTCAGTTTTGAGGAAAATTATTTTTAACCTGATGAAGTTAAGGAAATATAAAAATCTGATGTGACACACTCTCACGACTTCCTCTACCCTGTATATTTGTTAGTGGGTATAAAACTATTCTTACTAAAGCTTATTTTTGTATCTACTAAATCTGAATTCAAATAAACCTTTACAGAAATAGTTACATTACACATTTCGTTATAGGTACAAAGAGAAATGTCAAATGTTTAAGATTTGCATTCTATATTATACTAACTTTAAAATTCAATACTGTTTCCACGCAACCACGAGAAACAACTGAAAATCAATGGGACATAAAAAGAATGACAAGTAGAACAATTTGACCCTTTAATAACGGATATCTCAGAAATGCCTTATGCCACAATAAAAAGTTATTTGAAATAAATTATGTGTTTTAAAGAGATCTGCATTTTTTGTGTGGTACGTTTTCGTCTATCGCTTAACGTTATAAAGTTATACAAGATTGTATAAAATTCCTATCCAATGAAGAGGACTTCCTAGGCTTCCAAAAATTTCCAGATATAGGTACGTTTTATATGTTATCTAAATATCTTTAATATATGGTATTTTAATAAAAATCGTTAGATATTTTTTAAAAAAATCAAAATTTTCGAAAAATGTTCAATGAAAGGGGTGTTAGGGTGGGGTATTTTTTTGAAAATCTTCATGTTGCATACTTGGAAGATAGTGAACTCAAATACCAAGTTTGGTGTTTATTCGACTTTTCGTGTTTGAGTTATGCTATTTGCAGACAGACACACAGATACACACACACACACACACACACACACACTCGAGCGGACATGTATCCAAAATGCTTTATTGGATCCAGGGGGCCTCAAAACATATATTTACGGTGACATTTTGGTATCGAATTTTTGGGTGGAATGCAACACCTTCGCTACGTTCTATGTACGTGGTACAGAAAGTAAAACTGTTTGATCAATTCCAATTGTAGCATATTGCATTGTGGAAAAGGATTTAAGTTGTGGGTTGCAGGTTCTACATTAGAAGGAGGAACGATGAGAGGTCTGCTTCTCCTGTATAAATTTACACTTACGTACGAGGGCTGATCAATAAAGACTGAGATTGATTTTTCCTGTAGCTTTCTTGAGAGTTTCCTGTCTCTACCATAAATATTTGAAAAGAGCGGGGTTTCATGTATAATGTCCATAGGCGGCAGCACTCTCGTATCGGTAGGTTGGTAGTAATGCTGTATATTGTTGACCCTAGTTGAATTTCGCATACCACAAAATGGAGGTGACACAAGAGGAGCAATAAAATTTTGTTTTCGTTTAAATCATACAGCCTCTGAAACTTTGGAAAAGCTGAAGCAAGCATACGGTGAAGATGCACTACCTCGTGCAACAGTGTTTAGGTGGTTCAAAAACTTCAAAGTAGAGCGAGTCCTCTGTGCTAAGCAAGGTGGGCCTGGTGCTTCGGCTTCTGCTACGACTGAAGTCAACATCAACACAGCTGCTGTGATTGTTGTTCGCACTCACACCACTGTTACAGCAGCGTACTACACGTCAGTATTGGCTACACCGAGGAAGCACATTGCAAGGAAACACCCAGAACTTATCACAACAACGTGCGGCCTCACGTTGCAAATCAAGTCCAGGAATTTTTGGCTAAATTCAACATTACCTGTGTGCTGCATTTGCCTTATAGCCCCAATCTTGTACCCTGTGATTTCTTTTTATTCCATCACTAAAAGCAAAGCTCCGGGGAATTCGATTTGAGAGCACTGAGGCAGTGCTGAAGAAAAGTGAGGCGATTCTCAAAGACCTGACAAAGAATGGCCTGTACCATGTGTTCGAGGACCGGCAGAGACGTTATAAAAAGTGCATTCAAGTAGGAGAGGACTACTTTGAAAAAGACCATGTCAACATTGAAATGGAGTAATAAATATCTGTGAAAAAAATTAGTCTGTCTTTATTGATCAGCCCTCGTATATTAGGTCTAATTTTACAAACAGCGCAAACAATTTTGATCTCAACATTCCAGCCAGTTTGTAATTTCAAATTGCCGTTGCAGTTTCAACAACGTCCGTAGCATATTTTCTTGATTTGAGAGTAATTTTGGAAAAAAAAACCCAACGAACTAAAACACAGAACACGTTCTCAAAACTATCCGTGCTCCCAAATGTGTTAGGTTTTCTCAGTAGCTAACAAGGCGATACCAGAAATAATGCACGCTGCATTTTTCCTTCCATTTTTATGAAATTCTTGATTATCCTTTGCATTTTAGCTAGCTATTCTGAACAAGTTTGTGGAGGTTTAATTCAACTACCAAACGATTATTGTCTGCAATATGTTGATAGAAATGAGGAAAATCAATTATCTGGCGTAAGTTGAGCTGACAGAGATTTTGCTTCAGGAAGTTTGTGGTCATTCTACAGAAGATAGTGGCACTATTTTCGGACTTTCCAAATGTTTCTGCGAAGGTCGTGTTTCTACAGAATACAATCAAGGCAGCGGAAAACCGAGACCATCATAAATATGGTATATCCAAATCATCGGTTCATCGATTTTAACAGAGTATCTTCAAAAGATAAAGGTCACTGCTCCTCCACAATGCAAAACTGCGTATCGGCGAGTCGGTGGGCACATATTCACCGGTTATAATTTAATTGGCAAATCTATTCTCATCCAGTCCACTTAATTCTGAGCTTTTACCCATACTGAAAAATCGACTTCGAGATCAGTGTTTTGTAATGTTAAAAGGCCTGGATACAGATGTGAATCGGCAGATCCCAGAGGTAAACTTCAAAAGGGAATTAAACAAATGGAAGCAGACATTTAACTCCAAGAGTATTATTATAAAAGTTGTTGGTGTAAGTGCATTTAATAAATATTATGTTACAATTAAGTAATTCTGTGCTTTATTTCTAGGATCAACGTCATACGTTTTACTTTCTCTACTACGTATAGTAAGTAGGGGGAGTATTGTATTCCACCCAAAAATTGAGATTTCACCGGAAATATGTTTTGAAACCACCTGAATCCAAAAATTTTTTTTTTTGGAAACATGTCCGTGTGCGTGTCTCTGTGTGTGTCTGTGTGTGTCTGTGAACAGCATAACTCAGAAACGAACAGTCGGATAAACACCAAACTTGGTATTTAGGTTTAGTATCTTCCAGAGATGCGACACAAAGGTTTTCAAGAAAATCCCCCACCCCAGATTACGCTTTACATGGAACATTTTTCGAAATTAGATTTGATTAAAATATCATATGTTTGAGATATTTTCATGACAAATGAAATGTATATCTCGAATTTTCTGGGAATGTCTCCAAAAGTATTCTTCATTGTGAACGACTTTTGCATAACTGGTAAACCATGAGATAGACGAAATTTTACTACACAAAAATGTAGATCGCGTTAAAATACACAATTTATGTCATATACATTTTTTTGTTGAGTGAACCATTTTCGAGATATTGCTTGTTATTCCCTTAAATTTTCCAATACTTACACTTTTTCTCAAATGGGAATTCGTTATTCATTTTTATGTCCTGGTAATGTAAAGAGAATGAAATGCTCCACCTAGCAACCAGCACTTAAAATATTTGACTATGGATTAAAGCCTACCATACTCACCTTGCATCTACAAGAAAATTAGCAATAAGATTAACATATCGATTAACATAAGCGTGTGGAGAATAAGCGTTTGTAAAAATAGTTTGTACAAGAGTAGAGAAGGTCATGTGAGTGTAACACACCAGATTTTTCATTATAAAAATGTCGATATTTGAGTATGAGTTCTGGCATACTGAAAGTCATTTAAAAGCAGTTTCTTAATTTGGTGCTAAATTCCTCTGTCGTACTCAGTTGAGAAAATCACACACCTTTTAAGGAAATAGAAATAAATATATGTCAAGAGATAGCTTCAATATCTCACTGCGGTAGCAGTTGAAACAAACATAGGCCAAAATTCTTAGAGAACAAGAGTGGACATTTTCACAATTTATACGGTTAGTTGAGTTTTCATTATGTAGCAATTTTATTGTTACCGAAGGGTCTAGCAACCGATGATATGCCTGGTAACACTATCGATGCTCGTTTGACAACCATATTGAACATTTAAATGGTCTCCAGCCATTTAATTATACATTTTCATTTCAGTGTCTAAATTAAAGTTCCAAGCTAGAGGTGTACAATTATACCGTTCCCCATAATTCTTGCAGTTTTAATTAATGGGTTTTGGGGAAAGAAGTTTCCGAGACACAAGCCACATGGTGCCTAAATTAAAAATGGAAAATCTATTTAATCCAAGATGACAATTGAAGAAGTCGTATTTTAGAAGGAGTTTGCACCACGTATGGGGCGTCAATTTGTAGTAGTTGCAACCGCACGTATGTTAAACAGTTTTCGGTAGCCTTCGCCCAAAATGTATTTTCAGGTGGCCTTTGCCCCAAGTTTAAAAAAATAGTGTGTAATTTGATTATTTCTTTAGATAATATATATTCATGTTTGCCTAGGCTGCGTCAGTACTATTGTTAGAGACATGGAAGTCTTGGCAGGGCGTGATGCGACAAGAATGTAGGCTTACGCAGATTTTAAGTTTTAATTCACTCCTTTTTATTAATCTTTGACACAAATTAAATAGCACTTCACTGATATAAGAGAGCTGTGAGATTCTTTTTATTAATTGATTACACTTTTTACCACTTAAAACTATTTTTCGTCTCACACGAATACATATTAAATCTCTCGAGGACGCAACTTGCATCCGGTTACTATCACTGTCTGCAGACAACTGACTAGATTTCAACCGTCTAAACTTGTAAATTTCTGTATTTCAAGTCTCTGATTGGCTAATCCCAGTCCAATAGAAGACCTGCATTTAACTAAAGCTTTTTCTGGTTGTTGATTGGCCATTTTTAAATTGTCACTAAAATTATAGTATTGCTTCCAAGAATCACAAATAACATTTAAAGTCTCAAACTCATTATTGCCTCAAGGTTACCTCATTTTTACCTCATTGTTAGCAACGTTTAACTTATTATTCTCACAGCTCCTACATTATTAAATTACGTAATATATTCACATAACATTATTACACATGGATACAATAATATAAGCATATGCAATGACTGTTACATACATTTTACAAATTATTACATACACATATTGCTTCAAGGAGGGCCGTTATTGAATTTACACATTATATAACCAGACTGAAATCATTCAAGTGATAAAAATACTGCCACACAGTAATCGGTAAGGACCATCTGATTTTGACTTGTGCTCAAAAATGAGGAAGTTATGAAGCTTTTATCTCTTTTCCAAAGAATTATAGGATTTCAGTAGAAAACTTGAACTAGAAAATCAACATAATGATATCTTGTATAAGGATTAGTAGGGCTAGGTATACAAAACAGATGAATGTACCGGAGATCAAAGCTTAGGTAGTAGTTTGAGAAACAGTATTGTAGAATTTGTTGAAAACTTCAACATTTAATTTATTCGGAAGCATGGAAATATGGCATAATAGATTATTTTATGTCAGTCTAGTCTGTGTGAAAGGACAATTTATAATGTCGGGTGTAGACCAGTAAAGAAGAGCTACTTTGTCAGAAGCATTTTGCTCAGGACAAAGGCGTTCTTGTTTCTACCAAAAATAAATTTTTGATATTTAGTTTTTACTTTATTTGCAGTTTACCTATGATAGGCAGTGTACAATGCAGTTTTGCATTCTACCCAAAGATTCTATATCCAGATTTTACCAGAAGTACAAGTTTTGAGGTTCCTTGAATTCATAATATAAATTTTAGTATAAGGTCTCCATGTGTGCATATTTGTCTGGTCGTCTCTTTGAGCTGCATAATAAAAACGAAAAAATGGTTAGATGCCAAATTTCATATTAAGTCACTCAAGCTTAAGGATGTAAGTCGAATATTTTCATGACAAAATGTCTTTCATGCTCATAAAACTTCAGTTCCGCACGCATAACTGTTCACCTCGCAAATGTTTAGGAGGCTCTGTATTTAAAGCACTCTTAATTTCAGCCAAGCGTTAACCGTGCCAATAAGTGTTCTCAAAATATTTTCTAATTCAACGCTCTATATACGACGGAACACCCATATATTGTAAGTTGTTAGACCTCTCTCCACATAACTATCTACGCTGAACTTTAAACTAATTTCACTAAATATGAAATGAAACGACAAATTTTATTCAAAATTTTAAAAATAACGTTTCCAATTTATATTTGTAGCGGTTCATGAGTTATTTCGTACATACAGATTTACTGAAGGATAAAACAACGTTAATAGTTCCTCCAAGGCAGTGCTGGCGAAAACGGGACTCGCGAGGCAGTGTGACTCGCAGGCGCAACTCCTTTTCAAGCCGTCTATTCATTTGTTTTCCATATGCTGTCCGAGTGGTGTAGTGCGTGTTGCATATTTGATGACTCGAGAGAGAGAAAGGCATTTTCGCCACCCTTGCTCCAAGGTATCGAACACATTCAATACGTCACACTGCGCGATGTTCCTTAAAAATCCCTTATAATATAATGCTAGTATAAGTCAGGCAAGAAATAATCTCCAATTCAGCAATATGCACTTGATATGCATGTACAAGGAAAATAAAACACATTTTTTATGTCTTAAACAGATTTTATTAGTAATGAATCTACGTGGAGAAAGAAAGAAAAGAAATAAAAAAACTCAGTAATATGATGCTTTACAGATGAAACATTACAGTTCATTTTGTAACATATTTGTAATAACAAATATTTCGAAAAACGATGAGCTACAAAACGTTCTTTGACAAAAATTGTGCATTTAAATAAGTTCTATAGTTTTCGTGGAGTTTTTTTGTCTACTACCAGGCAATCAAGGTTATGAAAGATTAATTAAAATGAAAATTCTCTGTCTATTGACGAAGTATATATATATATATATATATATATATATATATATATATATATATACACACAGGATGGACCATTTAAGTTGAGACTGTACAATATCTCCAAAGCTAAGCTTTGTAGAAAGAAATGTCCTCAATAAAAGCTGCTTGATATTATGGTGGAAAGTAAATGCCATTAGTCGTGTTTTATTTGGAGGACGTTGTGATAGTCACTTTAGCATCAATTTAAATTGACCGTAATTATAGGTTCCCATTAAAAAAACTAAATTGACCCTAAAATGGCCATCATAACGTCCTCCAAACAAAACACGATTAATGGCATTTACTTTCTCCCATAATATCAAGCAACTTTTATTCAAGACATTTCTTTCTACAAGTTCTAATCTAGTTTTGGAGATATTGTACAGTCTCAACTTAAATGGTCCACTCTGTATATATAAGTATATTTATATGTTTATTGTATGCTTGGAGTGGAGAGTTTTTTTTAAATAAAATCTTCGTCTGGCACGCTTTAATAGTGTCTGAATCAAATAAGAAATGCTATATGCATTCGACTTTTCGTTTTTGAGTTATGCTGTTCATAGATGTGGGACGGAGACACGCGCGAAACCTAGAAATCGATATAGAATTTTTGGATGGTATACAATATTTTCTCTGCATTCTACAAGCAATATATACGAAATTATTTAAAACAAAGACGGTGAGTTATAGATTAGCTGCATCACAAGAAAAAAAAAACTTACCTCGTGTTGAGTATAAGGTGATCTGTCAGCAAAGGCCCTAATTTCTCGTTGCACTGCTGTGTGTATAACTGAAGCGATGCAAGATTCTGAAGAATGCATTGAGTTACTTTGCTCTTCATCGTTGTCATTTCTTTCTTCGTATAGTTTCGCAGGAGCGATCCAGGATTTATAATCTCCTGACTCGAAAGCTTGCGTCGGATAACTGGAAGTATAAAGAGAGTTTTCGATAGGCTGTGTTTGCATAACGGTGGAGGTAAGAAGTGAGAGAGAGAGAGAGAGACATTGCAATTTACCTGCCTTTTTGCAACGGTGTATCTGCGGTTTTCGATTTAGTTTGTATTAAATTATGAGTTTATTTTAATATTATTTTAGATGAAATATGTTTTAGGGTAATTTTAGATAATATATATTTTAAATGATGTGTATGCGTTTTATGTTTAAGTTTTCCGTTTGCACATGACACGTTTAAATACTCTTGGTGTTTAAAAACTTTTACGATCAGATATCATTTTAATGGCGAGAAATGTTATTTATATGAGCAGAGACAATAATAATAGTACTAAACATAATAATAATAATTATAATAATAATAATAATAATAATAATAATAATAATAATAATAACAACAACAACAAAGAGCGAAAGTCAGCAGATTTCTAAAAGTTCTTGAAAACCTAAAGTATGGTGATTGTGCTGTAAATACAAGTGTTTCACTCTCTATGGCGAAACTCCAGCGGTCTAGCCGAATCTTGCCGAATGAAGATTTCATCTTTGGGAGAGATGAAATCTAGCTGTATAAACGGGAAAACTGGTGTTTTTACTTTCTCTATCACGCAAATAGAGGTAGAGAAAGTATTGTATTCCACTCAAAAACTCTATATTGAGATTTCACCGGAAACACACGTTTTGAGGCCCAGAATAAAAAAAAAGAATTTTTAGAAAAAGGTCTGTGTATGGTGTCTGTTTGTCTGTGAACAGCACTCAAAAAGGGAACGTCGGATAAATACCAAACTTGGTATTTAAGTTCAGGAACTTCCAAAGAATGCGACACAAAGGTATTCAAGAAAATCCCCTTACCCGCACCTACCCTTTACATAGAAGATTTATCGAAATTTTTGATTTTATGAAAAACCTCTGGCGATTTGGATTAAAATTCCGTATATTAAATATATTTATATGACAAACAAAACGTATATATTGATTTTTTTGAAATGACCTGTGAAGTTCTCTTCATATGGAAGAAATTTTATATAATCTTGCACAACTGGCAAATGACAAATGATAGACGAAAACGCACTACCTAAAAAATGTAGATCTCTTAAAAATACACATTTTATTCCAATTAACGTTTTTAGCATAAGCCATTTCCGAGATATCCGTTAGTAATGGTTCGATTAACTCCTGTCGATTTTCAGTGATTCTCGCGATATCAGGTGAAATCATGCTCAAAGGAACCCGGGATCCATAGATGTTAAATTTACTCAACATTCATCTTTTAGGATAAGAAAACCTCGGAAAAAACTTTATCAGGGTAACTCACCCTAACCGAGATTCTAACTCAGGACCTCTTGAATGTAAGGCAGACACGCTACCACCATAACACAAAAGCGGGCTAGTGTGCAATATTAAAGCCAGTATTTATAGCGTCCAGTTCTTAAACATTTGTCCTTCGCAGTTCCCTTTGTACCTTAACGAAGTATGTAATGTAGTTGTTTCTGTAAAGGTTTATCTCGATTAAAGTGAAGTAGACAGAGAAATAAGTTTTTATAAGAATGATTTGTGTACACACTAATAAACGACAAAAGGTAGAGAAAGTCATGCGATTATAACACATGGGAGCTTTATAATATCTTTGCTTTGTAATATTTAAGGTGTCATCTGAGATTACACAATTTCGTTTCAGAGGTAAGCAGAGGTAAGCAACGTAAGGCACATCCAGAGGGCAGTGAATCACATAATCTAAGTTATTAACGCTTCTCTTATAAGTTACAGCAGGCCGTGCTGATTAAACTTAATGACAATTGAAAAGCAACTAAATTTTCTGCAACTCTACACGTTGTCACTATATTAATTTATTATCTACTTCTAGAATCATGGATGAGTCAGGTAGTTATGATGTAAATACAGTAACGAAAATTATAGAGCATGTTCTTCACGAATATTCTAATATGCTAGACTGGGCGGTGAATTCCAGTCAAAGCACAGGCGTTGCGAAAGAGTGTGCTAGTGATGGTTGGCGAAGCAAAAGCGTGCAAACTGAAGATGAATATTCTGTAGAAGAGCTGGCTGACATCATAGACTTCTTTTGTGTTCTCAAGACCGTTGTTGATACCAAATGGTTCGAGAGATGTATTGACGCTTTAGAAGCACAGGTGCCGGAATTAAAAGCAGAGAGTGATTAGCAAAACTTGTTGTGTGAAGTTACCTTGAATTTAGAAGAAATGTTCAAAATTGGCAACCAAACTGCATTTTTTTGGAGTGCTGGGAATAACTAAAACTTATAGTGTAAGTAATGCTAAGTAACAAAGCAGGAAAAAAAAGATATCATGGAATACAGATCCAGATATTTTGTTTGTTATGCAAAGGATATTCAATAAAATTTGTTTTGTTCTTTATTGATTATTCATTACTTCGATAAACTATTGTATCTATGGCCCCGGTAGTACTTGCAGTTTCCCGAAGGTGCCACTTCCTCCGTCTTGCTGGGCTTGCTTCATATTATTTTCAGAACCGCAGAGCTGCCAACATATAACTAATGAACACCGCTATGGCTAATAAACAGCGCCATCCTTTAGGGAATAAAAATACTCCTTGCGCCTCTTTATTCACTGTAGTGGCCTTAATACTCGTATTACTACTCATTACTTAGGTTAATTAGCAACCTGTGGTTACACCAAAGCATGCTCGCTTCGCTCGCGTGCGTTCCTTAACCGTTTTTATGATTCACTATTTATATAAGGTTAGGTTTCTAATTCATGGGAGGTTACATTAGGTTTAGTTTTTTATATAAACTTAGGTTAATTATCAACCAATGCTTCACGGGAGGTTAGGTTAGATTTAGTTTTTTTTATATAAGCTTAGGTTAATTAGCAACCAGGTTACACCAAAGCACAGGAGCGAAGCAAGTGTGCGTTTCTTAACTCCACAAGCGATTTTCTTTGGTGTAATGCACTATCAACAATATACTGCCATAGCATTTACGTTTACATGAACGGGAAGCGAACAATAAGAAGAACAATAAAATAAAAATACGGCAATCTAGCGGATTTGCCCAACTAGGATAGGTTGGCAAATCCCTACGCACATGCGCACTATTGACAAAATGGCGAAGTTTGTTGTGGTTTTACTTTACAAGAAAGGAACCTTAAAATGGTAGGTGGGTGGGTTACAACATCTAAAAAACACAATTGTAAGGTAATCTTACTAATTATTTTATGGTTTTTAGCACTATTTAACGAGGCCATAGGTTACAATAATTTTACCAAAAACGCAAATATTGTGCTTTTTACTTGCTTTGCCTCCTACAGAGAAATTAGCCTTACCCAAAAATTCGATGTTTATATTTCACAGAAATACAGGATTTAAGGTCCTCTAAACATGAGAAAAAAACATTTAAAAGAGTCCGCATATGTCTCCGTCATTTGTCCCCATGTTTGTCGGATAAATACCAAACGTTTTAAGATCAGCATCTTATAAGGGTGCAACGGAAATATTTTCAAGACGTCCATCACCTGCCTGTTGTTTTAAGGCTCCCGGGTTCGATTTCCAGCCTGGCTTGGGTAATTGTTTCTTTGATAAGATTATTCCTGGATATATCCAAAGTCTAAATATTTATTTATTTATTTGTGCTAGCAATCTTCCTTAGAATATGGCTATACATCAGCCGAAGCTGTTATCTTGCCATATTCTGCCCATATTACATTCTTTAATTATACGTAAAATGATGATGATAATAATAATAATAATAATAATAATAATAATAATAATAAAAATAATAGTATTACCAAAATGATAATCTAATAATACTAATATTATAATAATGATAATATAATTATATAACTTAACTTCACATGGTGAAACTAATTCACATCTCTTTTTATTGTCCATAACCATTTCTTTTTACTTTCTCTACTACGTATAGTAAGTAGGGGAAGTATTGCATTCCACCCAAAAATTCGATACCGAGATTTCACCGGAAATACACGTTTTAAGACCTCCTGAATCCAAAAAAAGCATTTTTGGAAACATGTCCGTGTGTGTGTCTGTCTGTGTGTGTGTGTGTGTGTGTGTGTGTGTGTGGGTCTGTGTGTGTGTGTATGTCTGTGAACAGCATAACTCAAAAACGAACAATCGGATAAGCACCAAACTTGGTATTTAGGTTCAGTATCTTCCAGAGATGCGACACGAAGGTTTTCAAGAAAATCCCCCCACCCCAGACTACCCTTTACATGGAAGATTTTTCGAAAATTTTAATTTTCTCAAAAATGGCTCTAACAATTTTGATGAAAATATCATATGTTTAGGGTAATGTCATGAGAAATGAAATGTATATCTCGAATTTTCTGGGAATGTCTCCAAAAGTATTCTTCATTGTGAACGACTTTTGCATAACTGGTAAACCATAAGAGATAGACAAAATTTTACTACACAAAAAATGTAGATCGCGTTAAAATACACAACTTATGTCATATATATTTCTTTTGTTGAGTGAACCGTTTTCGAGATATTGCTTGTTATTTCCTTAAATTTTCCAATACTTATACTTTTTCTCAAATGCGTTATTCATTTTTTTTATGTCCTGGACATGCAGAGAATGGAATACGTCACATAGCAACCAGCGTGAAAATATTTGACTATCGCTTAAAAGCTACCATATTCCCCTTGCATCTACAAGAAAATTACCAATAAGTTTGACATCTCAATATCTCGATTAACATGAAGCATATGGAGAATAGGCGTTTGTAAAATTAGGTTGTACAAGAGTAGAGAAAGTCATGTGAGTGTACCACATCAGATTTTTTACTTTGGACCGGTACTCTCCTACCTTTTTACTATCCTTGTTAAAAATCTTGCTTAAGGCTACTTTCCTGTCAAATTTTAACCATTTCCCATTTATAACTTGCTTTCTCCAATGCTGTGTATCTTTACAATCAAACACAATATGTTCTAAATATTCTCTTTCCCCACCTATTGGACACTGATCTGTGGGAACCGATTTCTTATTCCTATTAGTCTCCATACACCTGTTCGTACCCAGGCTATACTTTCTCTTTGTTCCTTATTTGAGTAATCCACATACTGTTCTCTAGCCCATACATTTTTACTTTCTCTACTACGTATAGTAAGTAGGGGAAGTATTGCATTCCACCCAAAAATTCGATACCGAGATTTCACCGGAAATACATGTTTTGAGACCTCCTGAATCCAAAAAAAGCATTTTTGGAAACATGTCCGTGTGTGTGTCTGTGTGTGTGTGTGTGTGTCTGTGTGTGTGTGTCTGTGAACAGCATAACTCAAAAACGAACAGTCGGATAAACACCAAACTTGGTATTTAGGTTCAGTATCTTCCAGAGATGCGACACGAAGGTTTTCAAGAAAATCCCCCCACCCCAGACTACCCTTTACATGGAACATTTTTCGAAAATTTTAATTTTCTCAAAAATGGCTCTAACGATTTTGATTAAAATATCATATGTTTAAGATAATGTCATGAGAAATGAAATGTATATCTCGAATTTTCTGGGAATGTCTCCAAAAGTATTCTTCATTGTGAACGACTTCTGCATAACTGGTAAACCATAAGAGATAGACAAAATTTTACTACACAAAAAATGTAGATCTCGTTAAAATACACAACTTATGTCATATACATTTCTTTTGTTGAGTGAACCGTTTTCGAGATATTGCTTGTTATTCCCTTAAATTTTCCAATACTTATACTTCTTCTCAAATTCGTTATTCATTTTTTTATGTCCTGGACTTGCAAAGAGAATGGAATGCGCCGCATAGCAACCAGCGTTAAAATATTTGACTATCGCTTAAAAGCTACCATATTCCCCTTGCATCTACAAGAAAATTACCAATAAGATTGACATCTCGATATCTCCATTGACATGAAGCATATGGAGAATAAGCGTTTGTAAAAATAGTTTGTACAAGAGTAGAGAAAGTCATGTGAGTGTAACACATCAGATTTTTTATTAATATACATGATTCCAAGGAAATTTTCTTCCCAATATTACTAAATAAATTTTGTATCTCTGTATCTTCAAACCTCCGCCTAGCTTCTTCCCAAAAACCCTTAACATTATTTTCCCTCCTTCTCCAAATTCCTCAAGACCACTATTTTCCAAATTAGTTTGTATACTATAACTCCACCCATTTTTCTTTAAGCTCCTATCTTGAAATTCCAAACACTGCCTCAACAAGTTCTTCTCTTCTAAAGTTAATAGTCTGTACCAATATTTAACAGTTCTCTCCATTATTACCCCGTCTAGCATATGAATATGAATGTGTTTGCATGTGTGTTCCGGTTATTTAATAATCAGTTAGTGTATACCGCGACTGTCGCTGGGCCGTTGTCTGGATACTAGAGCACGACTGTTATTGGGCATATGTCTGAGTACATATTTCACAGTCATCATAAAGAGTGACGCAGGTAAAAGCAGCCCGTCTCCCATTTGAATGTGAATGTGATATTTTGACTGTTTGGAATTGCATTATTTAATTTATCTGCCGAAATGAACCAATGGCTACAACGACATTTTTATTGTTCACGAACTACCCATTCCTAGTCAAAGATTGGCGTTCTTCTGTTAGCATTTCAGTTTATTTCAGTAGTTCACCCATCTTTTCACATTCTGCAAAATGACTTTCTCAATACAAGAAATAGTGGAAACTGTAGAAGCGTATGTTACACCGGGTTCGACTGAGGAAACAGGAAATTATCAGAGAAAGGTTTCCGGACCCAGGACAACAATAGAGAGCAATGCAGAATTTGATTAAAAACGCCGCGCAACAGGAGCTCTGCTAAATATTGCAAAAAATTTGATGTGTTGTATTTATATGTCTTTCTCTACTTAATCTTCTACAAACTATTCTTACAAAATCTATTCTTCTATCTATGTACGTCTTGTTAATCGAGATAAGCTTTCATTTCACTTTTACTCATTTCGTTGTAGGTATAAATGAATAGATTAAAGCGATAGTCAGATTTCTAAAAGACGGATCATTATGTGATGCCTTTGAAATTCTGTTCTTCGCATGACCACGACCAAAAACGAATAGCAATTTACTACTTCTAAAAATCTTGTGTTGTCCAGCTATTGTCACCAAATTTTGTGAAGCTAGAAGCAAAATGAATTTCATTGTCAAATCCTAAAATCCTAAAACACGCATACACTCACTCAATCACACACACACACACACACACACACACACACACACGCCACATACACACACACGCGCGCGCGCGCACACGCACGCGCACATACACATTTCCATTTCATTCTATTTTAGCATTTAATGTGTACATTTTAGCTCATTTCTAATGAATTGATTTCAAATTCTGGCCATCTGGCCACTTTCAGCATTTTGCTCTTCTTAAAATTCACATTTCTGCTGCTTCTTTTTTTCTTCGTTCTCGAATAGTCAGAACCCAACTTTCCGATCCATCGTAAAGACACTGGTGCTGTCATAACTGCATAAAATTTAATCTTTGTGTCAGTCCTTGTTTTGGGGTTTCATAGAAATCCTACAATTTATTCTGAATTTCGTTTATATATAACTTACGTAAGATTTAAAGCGATATATTTATTCTGGTGCTGCCAGTAGTCAGATAAACGCACTTGCCGACCACTGGGTATATTTCATAAGTAGATAACATTATTAGGAACAGATTTTTACAGTTCCATAATGTCGTTTGCCTTTGATAATTATGTATTGAATTCGATTTTAGAATTGTCATCACCCATTCTCTAATCTTGAAGGGATGTTAAACAGGAATAAGTTTATAAGAATTATATGTTTGCCCCTATTTATTTTAATTAGAAATTTCGTTTTTTAAAACGATATTATATCAGTGTTTAAAAGTTATTTATCACAATAATTTTGTAGATTATTGACCACGAGTGGCAAGTTAAGGACATTGCTCTGAAAAGGAAGAAACGAAGAAGGCCCCCCAAAAAACAGAACCTTCCTGTGTCTAGAGCACTGGTATATAAATAAATATATATATATATATACATATAAAAGTAGTAGTAGTAGTAGTAGTAGTAGTAGTAGTAGTAGTAGTAGTAGTAGTAGTAGTAGTGGTAGTAGTATGCTAGGGGATGTTAGAGGGTTGAAAGACCTGCGACCTTTGAGATCTTTTGTGCTATTCCTTTTTCCTATCATAGGAATTCGAGTTCCTTAGCGTTGGTTAGCGTCAGAACTCCCTTTCGTAAGATAGGATCTTTTGACTTGTCCAAAACTGAGGCTGCAAAGAGATGAAATCTTCTTCTCCCCAGTGCCTAGCAACTTAACATATGCATAATAATTTGTCTAGCATATCCAGCTGATTACCAAGCAGAAGTAACATGATAAATATCTCACAGAAACAAGTTATGTTATTGGTGGAGGAACAAACATCTCCGCCCCACAATTCCCATATCGTGAGAGACTGTCCGAAAATGCATTGCAGTAACTTAAAACTGCTGCTATCTGGTGATTGACTATAGAATTAGTATTAGGAACTTAGCACCTCGACCAACGAAGAACTTTTGTGCCTAAGCCTTTTAAGGGGCACTTCCGGGAGGGAGGGCGTTCGCCAGCGTAAACAGCGGAAGCGCTATCGCTAGATAACCAGAATATTCTGGACGTCCGTCCTTCTCGAACGTTCGAGAACCCATGGAAATTTCCATGGACTATATAAGCGAGCGTTCTCGCGAGATCAGTCAAAAGATTGAGTCAGTGAGCGAATTGGCGAGTGCATTTGTGGTGCGATATCAAGTGCGATTCCAGGAGCGAGCTTGTGACATGCAGCGAGTGTTACTGCGAATGTTACAATGTGAGGGTTTGCAGAGGTCTTGTGTTCAACTCCGAGCAAGTGAATCGTCCGTAAGAAGCTACGTCACGTAGAGGTGAAGTGACGTGGAAATTGAACTAGTTCACATTAGTGAAGTGACTATTGGCTGAAGTTACAATGCCTAAGGAGGATGAATAGGTTCTGAACCTCTTATGACATTCACAATAGTTTCTGAAGTGTTTTGTGATCTCATCTGAACGTCCTACGAGGTGCAGCGTAAGTTGCTACTGAGATAACTTACGTAATAATAAAGCATATGATGGCTAGCGGAATTGTTCAAGGTGTCTAATATATATTATTTCCTATACATTTCAAATAAAGCTTTGTCACTTATTTGCATTTGCTGTCATATAATTCTGGGTGTTTGAAAGTCTCTTCAAACTGTGTCATTCAGGTTTTGAAATGTTCTAAGACTGCTGGACTGATAACAAGTATTTTGTACTTTATAATCCACCTTATGGCACAGTCATCCGTTACCTTACAGGCTGCTCAATAAGCAGGTAGCGCGTCTGACTTCATTCAATGCGGTGACTTATTAAGAAATTTGCGCATTATGGAATTTACATTGTACATAATGGGTTGGTGTCTCGTCTTATTATCAAATGATTTAGCATTGTAGTCTTTAGAAATTGAATTTCCTTAAAGATCAGGGTCAAACAACTAGATTACTTGTGTATTTTCAGAGTAGGGTTCAGCAAAAGCAACAGTTTATTAGAATCATCAGTTAGAGGTGTAAATGGGAGAGAAGGGTAGGCTCAGAGCCTCGTATTTTACAGTCATTGTATTCAGAAATCCACTCTTCTTGCCCTGTCAGATCTTCCCTTATCAGAACTTCACTTTTCTCTTTGCTCCTCCTGCGCCAGACTTCAGACCGAGTTTCTCTCTCGGCGCCGGGGATAAGAGATACATGTTCTATTATGTCACAGAGCTCACCTGACATTTTTTGTCAATAATAACTTCATTCAACATATTCCTTTAATTTTCAGCCTTCACGGTATTATAAAAATAAGAACTAATCGCATTAACACTGCATATGCCCACCACAATGAGGCACCAGGACCATTAATTAATTCCCCTTGACTTAACATTGCATGGCGATTTTGGGCATATCAGTACACAGAATTATGTCTACTGCTCTTTACGTTTAACGTGAAAGTAATTGTAGTCTGAGATTTGTTTCTCGAAGTTAGGATAATCTTTTCCAAAATGAGTGTAAGCTAAACAAAATAAATGCTTTTCAGAGCAAGAGAGATAGAGTTAGGGTTGATGCCATTAAAGTCTCGCCAGAAATATAAAAAGGAGTACAAGTTATTCAAAGAATGGAGTAAAGTAAACACAGCGAGGATTGTTAATGAAGATATTCATAAATTTACATGTACAGAAGTCAAAATATGAAATGACCTATATGATCTAAATATTCATATTAAATACAAACCGCTTAAGTATTTGTTTTATTCAAAACTGAATTACATTTGAAATGAAGTTGTTTTGCATTTGTTGTTATATGAAATGTTTGGATTCCGCTAAATCGTTGCTGTGGTGACTTTAAAACGCATGGTTCACTAAAGTGGCGCTTTGCGCACTGTTTTCGGTCGTCATTTTTAGGGAGCACGTACAAAAAGGATAGATTTCTGTTATTATCACTATTAGAGGTATAGATTTATTAAAATACCCACAATTATTCCTGTTTTATAGAAAAAGGTTAACTTTTTAACTAGCTGATGCACGCACCAGACTACGCTGGTTCATTAGCAGGGTGGCATCCTGTGCCCAAATATTCAACATAACATTACGACTTTGAGGCCTCCGTTTACAATAAAAATTATGCGTGAGCAAAACATAACTTAAAAACTAGATGATATGTATCGTAATGGAACCTTTCACAATGAATCACATAAACATAACAATAAACATTGATTTAAATTCAAACTTAGAGGCTTGCAAGGTCGAAGTTGTCAAGTTTATGTCTACCTCAAACATGAGAAACTGGCCAATCGGAGAGTGATAATTTTACCATCTCACATCAGATTTTCCATCGCCATTTGTGTTGACATACTAACTACCTTTCTGTGTAAAATCACAGGCTAGGAATCACTAGGATATCAATAACAATCGCAGAAAACAAATTGTAATGGTAGATGTTTTTTGTTAGTTTAAAGGTTAATGTCCTTTAACCGTGGTAGCTAGCTCTTGTTTATTGTGTAACCTCTTTTGTCGTGTGTACTGTCAGTGATCGCTTCGCTTAATTGTTTCACGCTCTCTTGCGAATAGCTGCTTTTATTCTTCCGTTTGTCGATGCGAATGGCAACATATTGCGTTAAGTTTATGGTGAAGTTTTATGCTGTTATGTTAATGCTTAATTTTATTGTGAATGTCCCCCTGTCTCATTAAAACCATCTACAGTGTGTTCGGAAAGTCCGTATGATTATCTCTCCTCACTTAATCGTCATTCTGTGAGTTGAAATGTCAGACACGTTCGTTTTCTGTTACAGAGAGGTTAGTCGTTAGAGTGTAGGGGTGCACGAACGTCCTCACAAAGGAGAGACAGCTTCACCAGAACACTTCAGGCAAAAAAATAACAATGATTTCCTGGGAAAGAGGCGTTTATAATAGGAAATGCGAAAGACCGACCAAAAGAAATTCAGTCGTGGTCTGGCCCTAAGCCGGTGCACATCGCGAGTTGGAGAGCGCTTGGTTGTTGCCGCGCCTCTTGTTTTCGTGTTGGTGGTGTATTGAGTGTCGGCAGTGAAATGGAGCAACAGAAGGCAGTACGTAAAAATACTATAAAAGTTGCGTTTAATAAGAGTATGCAATGGCCCACGGCTTTTGAAATTCACGAATGGATGCACCACACTTTGGAACTCTCTCCAGCGCAGGTACATACAATTCAGTTGGTGGGAAGAGAAAATGCTGTTTATATCAAGTTTCAACAGTGCAGTGTTTATGAAGAAGTACTACGTAAATACGAGGGAGCATTCCAATTTGCTTTAATGCCCGGTGAAGTGACGGATGGGCAACTTACGGTGGCAGATAAAGAATATACTTTGGTTCGCGTCTACAATGTGCCACCTGAAATCAGTTACGACAGGGTAGTTTACGAGCTTCAACATTACGGCAAGACACTGCACATCACTACTGACGGTTGGTCTGGCCGTTATAGATTTGCAGTTTCCACTGGTATACGATTAGTGCATATTCAACTTACTAAACCGATACCTTCCACGTTAAAGATTGCCGGGTTTGAGGCCTACATTACTTACAGTGGACAAGAACAGGTTTGTTTCATTTGCAAGGATAACACACATCTGAAAGCAGATTGTCCTCAACGCTGGTTACGGGCATCTGTTCCTCCTCAATCCCGGCTACGGCATCAGCTGATGAGTGAGTTGTTTAAACCAATCTCCGAGGAAGACGTTGTTTCACCTGATGCGGTGCCTCCAGCGGACGGGACAATGGTTGCTGCAGTTCCTTCGGAGGCTACGGCTGCCGCAGTGCCAATCTCGGTGACTTCAGTGTCTCCTGCTAATGACCAGAGAGCTGCACCTTCCATCACATCTGACAATACTGTTACGGACTCTTTGCAACGCAGTCATTCGGAAGGCGAACCTGATTCCAAGAAGCTGAAAGGTGAGGCAGTAACCTCTCAAGCACCGAGAGTTGCGACTGTAAACCGGCAAGTGCTACCTGAGAAAGCGACGCAGTCACGGGATCCACGGCTTCGCAAAACAGAACCTCCACCTCAGAACGGCGATACGATGCCTCAACCCTGGCCAGAGGACGTGGACCGCGCCTTGCTGTTGGTGGCAAACGAATTGGATACTTCCGAGTTGCCTGGCCTGCCCGCCGTGACTCCGGATGGTGATTATGAGTAAGCTGATACACTGAAAGACAAATCTTCGCAGAAACACAGAGTGCATCCGTATGTCTTACCTACGGTGCCGCGAGACAAACCAGGCGAGAAAGGTGGCGGATCAGTTTAAATCTCCCGTTCTTGGTGTCCGGTCCCCTAGTAGTGCTGTATTTCCTCGTCTGTGCTGTTCCTTCTGGAGACCCTTTCATTCGTGGTTTTTCATATATGACACTTCTTCACGTCTTTGTTTCTATAAACGTTAATGGTCTTCGTAATCCGGTACATCAGCGTTTACTTGCTGCATTTCTACACTTATATGATGTGGATGTTGGATTTTTACAGGAAGTCAATGTGCCCAATCTTGATTTTCTGTGTTATTATGAGAACATCGTCAATCTTGGACCGGACGGCCGAGGAACGGCGTTGCTTTACCGCAAAGGAATGCGTCTTACCAATGTCGACTTACATCCCTCTGGACGCCTCATCTCCGCTCTGTACACTGACATAGTCAATTTGTATGCACCTTCTGGCTCTCAACGTCGGTCTGAACGGGAATTATTCTTCAAAACCGCTCTTCTCAATTCCCTTTCTAAGGGTTCTACATATCTCATTGGTGGTGATTTTAACTGTACTGTTGCTGCCAAAGATCAGCGTGGGTTGCCCAACCTTAGTCCTATGCTCAAGCAAATCGTGACGCATTTTGACCTTGTGGAAGCCTGGGAGTTCAAGTATGGTTCTCGTGTGGACTTCACCTTTGTCCGTGGATTGTCGGCTTCTAGAATTGACAGATTTTATTTCTCTAGCACCTTGGTTCTTACGGTCCATGATCTTCGATTGCATCCCCTTGCGTTCAGTGATCACCATGCAGTCGTCCGTCGGATTACGCAGATTGCACCTGTTCCCACGCCTGGGAGAGGTTACTGGAGAATTCCTGTATCCATTTTCGCGGAGGAAGATTGCCATCGAGACTTCCGCTTACTGTGGGGGAAGTTGCGTCCCTCGTTCCTCAATTCTCGCAACAAACTTGCCTGGTGGCTTTATAAGGCTAAAACCAGCAATTATTTCCCTTTTTAAACGGGCTGTTCTTCAACGAGCCAGGGAACGGCGAGAGCTGCTGGATTTCTATTATGCTGCTTTACAGGATCTCGCTGAACTGCAAAGAGCCGGTCATGATGTGTCCCAAAGTCTGCATGCTCTTAAGGAACAAATTTCGTTAAAGCAATTGGAAATACTCCGCCTTCGAGACGTCTCCCATCGTCGACAAATGGCTGCAGAAGAAACCTTCTCCCTTTTTCATCTTGCCGGAGAGCGCCAGCAGGGCAGGCAGCGTTTTATACCTGAACTTTGTCACGATGGGCGGATAAGTTCTGGATCCTGTGCTATCATCCGCTGCTTTCATGACTATTTCAGTGCTATGTTTTCCAAAGTTTCCGATACTGGTGCCGCCTCGTTCCCGCTGCATTATCATCTGCCTTCGCAGAGCGGCTCCTCTCTTTTGCAACCTATTACCTCTGCAGAACTAGCGGCTGGGTTGCAGAGTGTGAAGCAGAACACTGCTCCTGGTCCGGATGATATTTCGTATGCCTTCTATTCCACGTTTTGGGACGTCATTGCTACCGAACTCACAGCAGTTTTTGCAGAAATTCAGCGCTCCTCTGAGGTTACCGAGAAGTTTGTTGAAGGTGTAATACTACTGCTTCCGAAGCCTCGATGTGCGAGAACCGTTACAGAGTTTAGGCCCATTACCTTGCTCAATTGCGACTACAAGTTACTGGCGAAAGTGCTTTCTTCAAGGCTGAATCTGGTTTATGGAGCAATTCTCTGCAACGTCCAGACTGTGGTGCCGAGTGGCAGGAACATCATACAAAATATTGGCTTATTGAGGGATGTGATTTGTCATGTTGAAACCGAGAAGCTTCCAGTGGCATTGGTTAACCTTGACTTTGAGAAGGCCTTTGATAACGTTAGTCATTCGTACCTATGGTCGCTTATGCGGCACTTGGGGATCCCAGGGCGGTTCCTTTCATTATTACAAAACCTTTATGCTGCTGCGACATCCAGGATACTCTGCAACGGATACCTTTCTCCGATTCTCCGCATAGAGCGGTCAGTCAGACAGGGTTGCCCACTGTCTATGGGTTTATTTGCGTTGAACCTCGATCCCCTTTTGAGACAACTACAGTCATCCCTCGGCGGCGTAGAACTGCACGGTCAGCGATTCCGACTTACCGCCTATGCGGATGATGTGACTGTCTTCCTGGCAAACAACGCGGACATGGTCACCTTACATCGGTGTCTACGCGACTATTGTTCCGTTTCTGGTGCCCAACTAAATTTTACCAAGTCGGAGGTGTTACAGTTTGGTCATTGGCCAGAACCCCTGAACCTTCATGGTATGCGAACAGTAAGCCGCACGAAGATCTTGGGCGTTGTGTTTACGCAGTGTTTTCGCGAGACTGTGGCAGTTAATTGGGCTGACAAGCTGACGAAGTTACGGGTGCTCTTAGCAGAGCAGCGGACTCGGTCACTAAACCTTTTCCAACGAGTGTGGTATGTGCATACTTACGCCCTCAGTAGGATTTGGTACATTGCTCAAGTGTTGCCTATTACCAAGCAATTTTCTCAGAGGATCGAATGCCTGATTGGTTATTTTTTCTGGTCCGGAGCTGCTTATCGAGTTTCCAGGGAACAACTACGTCTACCAGTTAATAAAGGTGGTTGTGGGTTGATCGCAGTGGATGTGAAATGTCTGGTACTTCTTGGGAAAACTATACTGCGTGTTCTGGACGGTGAGGGCCTTCCGCTACAGCGATCTCTTTGGGCAGCTCAACTTCGTCTTCCAGATAGGCGGCTACCCGAATTTCGGCGGTGGTGGAAGACATTTGCGGACCTACCCACCATTACTACGCAGAGGTTGGCCTTTACTCGGTCAGTCTTCTTTTACAAACATCTGATGTCTACCACCAGTGTTCTACCGCGGGTACAACAAAACTATTCGCTTAGACGATGGAATACAATTTGGGTAAAATTTCAGAATCCGAAGATCCCCACTGACTGGAAAGCGGCGGTTTACTCGGCTGTCAACGAGGTTGTTCCGACAGCTGACAAATTGTGGCGGCATGGCAGAGCAACATCAAATCTCTGCCTCAGGTGTTCTGCGGTGCAGACATTGAGTCACAAGTTGGTGGATTGTGCCGTCGTACGCCCAATATGGGACTGGATATATGGTCGCATAGGAGTGATTTGTAGTGGCGTGCATATGTTTCCACGGGAGGTCTATCTGAATCTCGAATTCCAACACGGTGACAAGAAACTGACAGATGCCCTTACTTGGCTCATCTTTGCCACCTATTTTTGGGTACTAAAAGTTGGGGACGCAGTGAATCTGCAAGCCTTCCAGAGATTTCTCCGGAAGGAACGCTGGGAGTTGGACAAAAGGACCACTTTGGCCTTGGATCTCCCGCATTTAAGGAAGCTCTAAGTGTCCACTGCAGGAAGGCATATGCTAAGAATAGGGATAAGAAGAAGCAGAAACAAAAGTGATCTATCCTTCTTGTGTAGTAGTTTCCATATTCTCCTAAAAACCTATCCCAAAATAAAGCAAATAAATAAATACATTGCACAAAAATTAAAAATAAATAAATAAAATAAAATAAAAATAAAAAACTAAAAAAAATAAATGAATAAAAAATAAATAAATAAAAAAGAATAAAAAAACCTTTAAAAAAAACATTAGCCTTGGCAGAGAACTGCCATTCAACTACCCCCCCCCAAAAAAAAACAGACTAAATGAAATTGGTTTTGTAGTTCTTAGAGAAAGAATATCTTGTGTTTTTTTTCTTTTGCATTATTTTTTTTAAGTAGGGTAATTCAATAGTGGATAAGGATATAGTTAAATGTTAAAAAAAAGAAGCAAAAAAGAAAGAGACATGTGCCTGGAGACATGTGCTGAAGTTGAGGTGTCAGTTGAGCGTTCCCGTAAAAACCATTCACAAATAGGCTGCTTAACTTGACATTCCACGATCGATTCCTTTCGATTACATGAAGAGGGACTTTAAGGTGAGGCTGTATCGTTCACTTTCACCAACGAGCTGTCTGACCGCATATGAACAAGCGTCTCTTCTAGCAACACTCTAAACCGACATATCAAGCTTCATATTTTTTGTAGGAAAATCCTCACTTCACTTCCGAACTTGAATACAACCCACCCCATGTTATGTTGTGAGCAGGAATGGCACCTCAGCATCTCTTTGGATCCTAATTTTTTATGGGTGTATGAATGCCGTACTATATTCACCAATGCTGACAACTTGACTGACCCAAACTGGAAGACAGAGGACTAATGGAAGAGCTGTGGATACAGCAAGATAGAGCTCCAGCATACGTCACTACTATTTGTGATGTGACTAACGAGATAGGCTACGGCACGAATCAGAGTTACGTAGTAATGGTAGTGTTAAACATGACACACTGAATTGATTCATACATAACTGTGCGTCTTCCATGCATTTAACGAGCAATTTATTTGTTTGTTTAGAATATGGATTCATCGGCCATGACTGGACTAGAAGTATCAGCTGTTTTCAGTTTGTGCCGTGTTTCTGATTTGTTACACCATACATTTCCTGGACGCTGGATTGGACTTGGGTCAGTATCTCCAGACCACACCCATGGCCTCCATGTAGCCCTGATCTGACGACATTTGATAACTCGTTCTGTGGTAATTATGCCGATGAAGGTTGCCACGGTCGCTACAGTCCAAAGCTGAACTTGAACAAGCAGTACGGAATGCCTTCGGTATGATCACACTCCAGTTTTGGAAAAAAAGATGTCACAAAGAATTTGGACGCATAGGTTTAAATGTCGAAAATGTTGGTCTGGGTGGCTAGTTGTTTAGGCGCTGGACTTCTGATCCCAAGGTCGCGGGTTAAAACCCGGCCCAGATCGATGGTTTTTAAGTGTGCTTAAAAGCGACAGCTCCATGTGCGTAGATTTCTAACGTGTAAAGAACTCCTGCGGGACGAAATTCCGGCACACCGGCGATACTGATATGATCCTGGCAATTGACAGTGTCGTTAACAAACAAAATATTGTGTTATGATGGAGCACATACAGGTCCCTTGGACAACTAGTCGTAAGTTCTTATAAAACTCATTCATTCTTATTAAATTCATTACATTGGCGGACTTTTCGAGCACACTGTTGGTAGTTACTTTAAACTTTAACGCATTATACATTTTGTTATAAGTGTGTTTGGAGACAAACAAAATCAAAACTTGAGATTTATTTTACAAAACCAAACAGTGAGATTTATTTTCAACAAACTGTGACAAATATTTCGGAATTCTATACCTTTAGTCATAGTGCATCATTAATTATATGACACTCTGTGTATAGCGTTTACCTCCAATGTATAGGAATCGTTCAAATTTCTTGCTGGACGAAGTATTGGATTATTGTTAAGTTCATTGAGCAAGGCACCAAAAAATCGTTCTTAAAGCGGGTAAGTTGGGAAATGCACTGGGAAGTTTAGGTTGATAGGATATATACTCCAACAAATCCCTGACAGAAACGATGCTGTGTGCCATATGCTAATTCTGACTCTTTGTAACTATGACAGAAGTGTGCTGGAACGCCTGATTCCCCTATCTAAACTTGGTCGGATTTGTTGAAACGTATTTCCAATTAGTGCGCATTCTCAAACAATAAAGATCGATTAAAGACTGTTTTAAGATATGTAATATAAGCCTATCTATGTTATGATTTTAATTTTTTTGGAAGACTGAGATTTATGAATAGAACACGGGAACTTTTAGAAACTTTGAATGTTCTACATTTTCTCATACACCGAAAAAGACCAATTTTTGTTTATAATAATATTCGACCAGGTATATCCTAACAGTTAAGCGTTTTATCTTAGGATTATTACTGGAATAGTAAATAATGAATTAATTAAAATGGCAAATGCCACTGCATGCAAAAATGTAGGTAATGATAACAAAACATTAACTGTGCAAGACAACAGTAATTTAAAGTTTGTTATAAGGGTATACAAAAAGTAAATTGTACATGTCCATTGCAGCTCAAGAAAATTTCACTGATCCATAGACTGAAGTGTAATATAACTTGGACACACGATACTATTTTTCTACGTGGTAACAACTTGTTTGTTTAGCTTGAAGGTTTCGCTTACGTGAAAATAGAAACCATCGAAGAACTGATGTTTGAATCTGTCAATCGTGGAAATTCTGTAAATTAGGTAGTGCAATTTCCATGTTTTTGGCAAGCTGAAAATCATATATGGGAGGAAACAGGTGAACCTTTCTTTTATGGTCTATGACCATGCAGTTGAGCTATTAATAGACGTTCCAGTAATTGGTTACACAAATTAGACGATACCGTTCTATATCCGTATCACGTTGAATTTTAGTGTGTCAGTCAATACAATTTTCTTGAGCTACAATTAACAGGTATAAGTTATTACTTTCTCTACTACGTATAGTAAGTAGGGGAAGTACTGTATTCCACTCAAAAATTCGATACCGAGATTTCACCGAAAATACATGTTTTGAGACCCCTGAATCCAAAAAAAGCATTTTTGGAAATATGTCCGTGTGTGTGTCTGTGTGTGTCTGTCTGTGAACAGCATAACTCAGAAACGAACAGTCGGATAAACACCAAACTTGGTATTTAGGTTCAGTATCTTCCAAGGATGCGACACGAAGGTTTTCAAGAAAATTCCCCCACCCCAGATTACCCTTTACATGGAAGATTTTTCGAAAATTTTAATTTTCTCAAAAATGGCTCTAACGATTTTGATTAAAGATCATATTTTCAAGATATTTTTATGACAAATAAAATGTACATCTTGAATTTCCTGGAAATGTCTCCAAAAGTATTCTTCATTGTGAACGACTTTTGCATAACTGGTAAACTATAAGAGATAAACAAACTTTTACTACACAAAAAATATAGATTACGTTAAAATACACAATTTATGTCATATACATTTTTTTGTTGAGTGAACCATTTTCGAGATATAACTTGTTATTCCCTTAAATTTTTCAATACTTATTTTCTCAAATGAGAATTCGTTATTCATTTTTTTGTCTTGGATATGCAAAGAGTATTAATATGTGGGAAAGGGAATGGTACTGCACCTAGCAACCAGCTATTAAGAGATATATATGTGCTTAAAGGCAAATTGCCCTTGTAAATATATATATTTCCCTTACATCTACAAGAAAATTAGCAATAAGATAGACTCTGCAAATGTTTATCTCGATTAACATAAAGTAGATGGAGAATAAGCGTTTGTATAAATAGTTTGTACAAGAGTAGAGAAAGTCATGTGAGTGTAACACATCAGATTTTTTTAATGCCCCACGTTGGAACTTGTCAGATTATTAGGATTTAAAGTTCCAAATAAAGTAAGTGAATAGTATATTAGCTTCTTAGTAATTAATAAAACACTGATACTCACTTAGGTAAAGAAATTGAAGTAAGAGATCTCGATTTAAAGGGTATGCCAGTCTTGCTCACCCTGACGCTTCTCATTTCTTGTGTCGCATTGCTTTCAGATATGGGGTTTCTCCCTTCAGCACTTTCCTGCTGCAACAGTGCAAGTTAGGAGCCGAATTACTAAAAGAGAGATACACATTAAACATGCAAGATGATTAAATTTAGGTGGTCAATAAAGAATATTTGTAGAATATACACCAGAGGTTTGCCTTTTCTCCTCAAAATATGGAACCGCTAACCGCTTGCAATCCTCTAAGGTTAAAAGCGTATAGATGTAAAGGAAGAAGATAGGTATTATGCACCGGCAAGCTACTTGAGTATCGCCAAAACAGTGGTACTACTTTGTTACTTTGTATGGATGGAATTTCGCACACAAGCAAGTGCTATCAAACTTCAATATGCGAAGTTGCTGAAGATCTTTTTTTAATTCGCGTGTTACTGCAGCAACTGTTGTCACTGTTATCCATTCTTCTTCTTCTTCTTCTTCTTCTTCTTCTTCTTCTTCTTCTTCTTCATTATTATTATTATTATTTAATGGCCGTGCGCTCTTGCTCTGCAGTAGGAAGTGCAAATTCAGGACTGCCAGAATAGACATTAATTCAACTATAAATCATAGCAGTATTATAAGGAAAACCCTATGTTACCATTCGTAAAGTTTCCAAAGGATCATGAAAGGCAAGGTTTAGATAGTTACCTGATGCTGAATTCTGGCCGAAATTATATTTAACTGTACATTTTCTCGGGCTTCTGGCTGATGTTTCGAAGGTATTCACCATCTTCGTCTTCAGGATAACAATTTACCTGGCTAGAACCTCGAGAAAATTTGAAGTCATTGTGTCGTCAGGAAAGCATTAGCTCTTGTTATAACATTGTATTTGCTATTTTTCTGAAATGGGATTTCTTAAAGATATAAAGTGAACACTGATGCATTTAGGCAATGGTAAATACTTATGAGCGTACTTTTCCATATGTTCATGTTATGCTTGCTACATCATGTGGCACATTATTTGAATACACGTATTTTTAAGTTTTGACCTGAAAAGCATCGATACTTATTCCATATTATATGTAGAGTGCCGTTAACACTAGTGGCAAAGTGTGAAATAATTAATAGGGTAGATACTTTCATCTTCTTGATTTTTTTGGGCAAACACTTTTTTCGATGTACCACTGTTCGCCCCAGCCTTTAAGTTGATAACACAACCACACAGGGTCATTGACTTGAACATATTTGAGATGCCCTTGCTTTCGCAGAGGGGTTGAATAAATAACTGTACTGCACTTTGTAAGGGCAATTTCAGGAAGAGCTGTTATCCATGAAATCTCGTTTTCGACACATCCACGTATACCTCTAGATTTGAATATATAGAGACCATGGATCAAAGTTAATTTGTTTTTGGTCAAGTTAGGGAGTTTTAGTTGTCAACGATATTCAAACGTATTCAAATTATTCGTATATAACATTTTTAGCCAGTTTTTATATCTTTGTACGTTTATATTGTTAGAGAAGAATTGTTTAAATATTACCGCACTTTCTGAAATGTGAACTAGTGAAAACTCCCACACAAATTTGAAAATAATTCTTACTCCTCTATGATAAGGCTCACGTAAAATGATTAAGTCGTTAGATAATACGTTCACATTATTAATATTCATAGATTAAATAACTTAAATGCAACAACCACGACTAAGGTTTTCTTTTATTATACTACAGTGTGTAAAACACGGGAATGTGCAGCGCTTAGTCTAATACTTTTATGACGATTTTAACAGTTATGAATGGGATAAAACTGTGTGCTTATTAATTATGTCATCGCGTATTATATACACAGTGCGTGACAGTAAAACAACATAGTTAATTAAAAAACAAAAAGGGAAAAAGACTATTATACACTCTTATGTGAACATTTAACAGTATAATATAAAAAAAATTCCTTCAACTCACCTTAAACGACATTATTATAAATCAGCTCAAAAATCCTGTCCTTCATCTCAGAAAGTATATCTATCACTCTCGTCAAGTGTCTTACTGAGGTGCCAAAGGAGTTCCTTCTTAATAGCTAGAGTTCCCAAGTTAGACTGTCTGTTATTAGTAATGCATTTATTAAATATGTCGTAACTCCTTTAAACGTACTCATAGCACGTTCCCTCGATACAGATGTCAAAGGGATCGTCGGCATTAATTTAAGCAGTTTTGTTGCTCCTGTGTACACGTTTTGAAGTTCATTATTAAGTATATAAGACGATAATAGGTAGGGTGGTATGTATTTTTCAGGATCAGAATAAATATTTGTGAGTTATTCCGTAAGTTGATCTACATAGAAGAGTTTAGGATATGGATGAACTAACTGGTTTAAATGGTGTTGTGGAAAATAAGAATGGTAACTGTTAAATTTAGTTTCGTCAAGAAGTTCCACGAAAACGAGCTGCTCGAAATTACCGAAACGTGTTTCCAGTTGAACCAGCACTACGACAGGAATTTCATAGGCAACTCTTCTTTGAACCTGATTGACAATTATCGAATTATAACACAAAATACTACACTCCTCTTAAATTTATTTAATTATCTTGTCACTTCTTAGGGACCTGATATATTTTGTTAAAACCTTCACCTCTTTTATGCACGAACTTACATCAGAAGTCATTTTGGATTGTAAAATGTTAAACAAAAAACCAGTATAAACAAACATTCTAGAAAATTGACAGAGGAAGCTATCACTGCTCAATATATTATCGATTCCTATGGCTATTTGAACTGATTCTGGGTCACAATTGTCAGAATTGATATATTATATTGTTATTTTTAATTCAGAATGATACATTTTTACAGTCATAACAGCCCAGAATGAAAATTCCATTGCGCAGGAGAAGGGTGCGGAAGCTGAAAACCTTGCTCTCTCTGCAATTCTGCTCGACGTGAGGAACGAAAGAAGAACGGGTGAAATACAGCTAAATCACAGATAAACAATTTTACCCCTTTGATAGTTTTAGCAGCATGAAGAAGAGCCATAGTGAATTAGCGGGCGTAGCAGAGTACAATGATTGCAAGAGGATAAGCCCGTCGTATAATTGCCTGAACATCGTCCCTACGACCTGACATAAATGTAGCTCCGTCATGTGTTTGGCTTATGGTTTATTTTCACCAAAGTTCCACTCTTTAAGAGTTGGGATTATGACATTACCTAAACCCTTAACAGTCTTATCAGAAGAAAGACATAGAAAAAACCCTAAGAACCATACTTCAGCTTTTCCATTGGTGCAGTGCTCACAATAATACTCAACTGAGATTTTACTGAAACATGTGTAACTTCGTCAACTTGGACGGAAACAAATTCAGCAGACTCAACTTTTCCTCGAATAACCGAGCGAGATGGCTCAAGCCGTTACATCTGTGGCCCGCATTCGGGAGGTCGTGGGTTCGTTTCCCGTGGCCGACCTTCCTGACTTATAGGTTTTTTCGGGGGTTTCCCGGGTCGCCAGGCGAATACTGGTAGGGATTCTCAGATTCCCCGAATTTTCTGTCCCTCCATTTCGCCTCCCATTCTCCTTTCACTTCATGTTTCATCCGTTGGTCTCTTTCGGTTGGAATGGTCGGTGATGGTGATTCGGTGCAGTGTGGCAGGGGAAAAGAAGCTCTTTGTGACTCCGTTGCGACTCTCTCAAGGGCGTCGGATCCCTCTTGCGGAATGGGGTCCCCGGTCTGCCTTTCTGTCTGCCAGGGAGTCTCTATTTGGACCCTGCCATTCCTAAGCCGTCATTCCTGGTTCCGACCGCCCGGTGTATTCTCTCACCTTATCCTTCCTCCAGGGGAAGCACCCTTATGGGGCGTAGGTACAACAACCCGTATGTGGATCAGTGACGAGTTCCCTCCATAGCCAATCTAATGCAATCTCCTTGAATACGTTTTTGAACACTGAGAGCCATAGGCTGAGTTAAACCATCATATATGTCACTAGAGGTACCCTTGAAAACATTCTCTAACTCTAGATGATCTCTCATGAAGGATTCTTCCGGCGCCAGAAAATCAAGAATAGGCAAGTAGCTTCCTTTATTAAATGAACTTTGGCTTTCTCTATGACCCCTAAAGGGCAATTCTTGTATGCCTATATAGCAACACTACTAATTTGCCGTTTTTTTGAAAGTTTCAATTGTGTCTAATGGCTTGTAACCTCTGTCCCTCTGAAACAGCATGATCTACACGACTTCATCCTAGCATGTGAAAATTTTCCGCATATTGTATGTAATTCTCCGATGCCGCGTGTTTCTTGGCTTTCTTTTCAAACTTTTGCGTCAAGGTTCTTCCACCCTAATGCCAAACATCAAGCAATAAAAACAGAGAAGTTTTTGATAATTTCCTTCCCCAGTTCCAGACAACCACGGGTATTTATCATACCGGCTTACTTTAACTTTTACCACACATTTTTCATACCGCTGAGATAAAGATATATTAGGCCATTTCTATAGCTCCTTATTGCAACGTTTTCCTCTAGCAAAAGTGATTAAATACTGCTGTTAAGCAGGTAAAGAACTGAATCGAAGCCAGGACCCTTAGATTTAAATTCAAAAGCTATTATCCTGGGAAGCGCAACTGGATGACACACAAACACACGTGACAAACACACCGGGCACGTATTAATATTCTCTCTGACCAACTGAATACACTAAAGCAGAGGTGGCGAAAACGTGACTCGCGAGGCATTTTGACTCGCAGGCGCACGTTCTCTCTCTGCAACCGTCCGTTTGATTTTCACATGCTGCTGAGTGACGCAGTGCGTGTTGCATATTTGGTGACTCGCGGAAGGAAGTCGTTTTCACCAACCTTGCACTAAAGCACCAAAGCTCACTAGCACAGCAGAACACTTTGCTGTTAAGAAATTGATTGTCTTTGTGTTCCTTCACCAATGTTGGCAGCAAAACCAGCACGTGCTTTTAGAGTTTAACTTACAGTTTGCTAATTATGTATAAGTTTATAATGCTTTGTATTTACGCAGCGGTATATTATTCTGTATCAAATGTGTTTTAAAATTTAGTTTTGATTGATAAACATTAAAATTGAATGCTAAAATATTCTTTAGAGGTAGTCAATTAGAGCGCCTGGCTTCAGCAGAATTCAAGTACCACAGCCAAGGGAGACGAATGCCAATCTGTCTACTGGGCGGAGAATCTGGCTATAGGAAAACGAAGGTTTTACAGTTTCATCCTCCATGGTCTAGGGGTACCATGATAGCTTCTAGTTACCGAAATCGCGGGTTCAAATCCAGCGGAGAACGATGAATTTTTTTTCGGGTGTAAATCCTTAACATGGCTTCCTTCGGAAGGGAAATAAAGCCGGTGGTCCCATGTCGTAGATTTATGGCACGTAAAAGAACCTAAAGAGCGATAAAGAGACCTCTGAGCAAATTTTACGGTCTCTCTCGCCCAATATAGAATGGGACACTAAGAACTATGGTAGTTAAAGGGCATCCACAAAAAACTGCTTTACAGCTTTTGCGTTCAGAGGACAAATCCAGCAAAGGACACAGAGGGCGAACTCTACCCCAGTAGGCCTCACATTTTTGTTTGTATTAGAGACGTGCAAATTCTCACAGAGGGTATAAGACTTGTTAAGTGGGAAATATAATGAAGCTGTATAATGTAAAGAGTAATTAATGGCACAATAACGCAATAGAATTCATATATCTCCATTCGCAAGATATCCTGTATCCCCTGATGCTTCGCTCCTGGTTAACAAATCTATAAAGACTTTTAAGGACACACAGTGCTATTGACCTTATACTTGCAAAACGAACTACATTTAGGCATTATTCTTGTTTGAAAAATACTTATGGCATAGATGAACAAATTTAAGGACTTCTTACCAGGATAACAGCTTTAAAAGCGCAGCGCGTTCTTTGCAATTTTCATGTAATATGATTTCGTATTCAGTATTAACTTTGTCCTAGTTGGTTGTTAAAAAACGGAATCTCGTACTTCGCAAACATTTAGGTGTGGATAGTCAGTATATAATGCGGTTGTGTTATGGATCGGCGGAGAATTTGGCCGTATGATTAGAATTTTACCTGCGGGGAAAGAGACTGTCACCCACTAGGACGGACCCCAGCGCAGTGAGATGAAACGCTAATGAGCAAAGCCTTCAACCGCCGTGGAAACAGCTTCGCTAGAAGAAGTAGTCTTCATCTCACTTCAGAGCAGCTACGGCTACTGCAGACAATATCAAACCACTGCAGTCAACATGCAAAACTCCGCAACAATCAGCTGGTGCGGCCTCTTTGTTGGAGCTGAGTCAATCACATTTGGTCGCATTACAGATATCACCACAACAGCACCTTCTTCAGCACGTTCAGTCTTCAGATCCGCATCACATCGTTATATATGTAGAGCACCGGGAATTCTCCAAACGAAATGTGCTGACAGTAGCGCAACAACAGTAGTAGTCAGCAGTGCCGGTCGCGGACTTTGAATGCTGCTTTTGTGTCGACCAACCTGACCTTATTAGATATATTGCGCATCGGGGTCAGGCGACAGGACCGGCCGGCTCCTTTACGCCGTTGCTGTGCACAAGACCTCCTCCGCGGCGCCTAGTACCCATCACTGTGTCAAAAACGCGCTCAACTCTGAGTGAAGTGTGCACGATCTCTAACATTGCCGCTTTTCTGCGCTACATGTAGTGACTAACCACTACACAGGTCAAACCCAGTGCCCACTATATCCCAGGAAGAAACAGACTTCGCCGCCGCCGCTACAGGAAATCCAATCACCAGCTCCTATCAACGCAACAAAAGCTCTGAGTGTCAAACCCTCCACACGGAAGTCTCAAACACTGGTACCCGCTTGGCTGCACTAGAGGAGATGCTCTCCAGCCACTACGACCACAGCCTCCAGACAATAGCTGCCGAGATCCAGGACTGCCTGTCATTTCAACCCGCTGCCACAGATATCACAACCATTACAACCATTAAGGTCCTGGACGATAGCTACGAAACACTCCTAGACTTCATGAAGAAGCACGTCCACAGTTCCAAGTGCATGTCAGTTCCGCACCAATGCCATGAACATCACGCCACCAGAGAAATTGGCCTCATCCAGAAGGACTTCAGAACTCCTTCCACCCAAGCAACAAGAATTTCCTACAGAAGTGCTGAGAGATACCCCTGCAACATAAACATGAACAATTCTAGCATTCAATTCATGATTAGAATAATTTCTCTCCCTATCTTTTCTTCTTCTGTCGTCTCCTATTTCTCTTTCCTCTAAACTCCACCTATTCCTTAGAGTGTAGTTAGGGCGTTGATTCAATTCTGTAGCTTAACATTCCCGCGAAGCACTTCCACCCTTAAGGCGGTGACCAACAGAACCACCACAAATAACAGAGGTGTTCTATGCGGCACTCCCCTTAGTCAGGAATCAGGAGCCAGGAACAAGTGGTGTCGTTCCGGTACAAATGTATGAACGTACCCGTTCTGGGCAACATCGAAACAGAGAATATTTTCGAAGACTAGCAGCCCATAGAGAGGGGGAGTAAGAGAGATATGCTTGTACATTGTGCAAGGATCCGTATACAAAGGCAGAGACATATCTTCCTTTCATATCTGAGAGGCAGACGCGGTGATGGCTGTATTTGTGTGCAGATGCGGATATGCTCATACAGATTCCTGTAATTTTGTGCATAGGAAAATGTCTGATTGTTACCTATTAGTGTAAATCTTCTTACGTGCTTGGAATAAATGTATTAGTCGAATAGATTTCCAAAGTCTATTTCATAGCCTTCGTGTATTACAGTAATCTGTATATAATGGATTTTACCTGGCTGGTACGCCCAGTTAGAGTGCGATTCAGTGACAGTGCAATGCTGTTGGGCTTCAATGGGCCACAATGATGTGATGTGTATTATTTTATAATTAATGGTAATTATATTAAATGATATTAAACTTGGAAATTTGTAATCATTAGAAGTAATCAGTCTTAAAGTAATTACACTTGGAGCTGAAATCATTAAATGTTTGCAGCAGTTAATGGTCAATGATATTAGATATAATTAATTTTGGAGTTGAAACCGTTTGTGCTTCCATCAAATAGTAATTACTAATTATACTCAAGGCAATTAAAATTCGAGTTGAAACCATTTATATTTTCAATTAATAGTAACTATACTCAAAACAATTTTCATTTGGAGTTGGAACCAATCACCTTACCATTAGTAGCAATCACGCTTAGAACAGCTTATGCATACTTGAGCTTCAAACGATTCATGTTTTCTGTTAGTCGCAATTGCATTAAAGACAGCCTACACTTGGAGCTCAAACATTTTATTTTGACTGTTAGTACGTTACTGACTGCAGACGATTATGCTCATAGCTAATGTTCGCAGTTACCGATAATTTGCATTTATTGACGATTTCCAATCATTCATAAACTGTTACAGAAAGACAGCAAGTAGATAAGTGTAGTTATTATAAACATTGTTACCAAGTACGAAGGTCAGAGGCCATATACCGGAAGCATTAGAGACGATGATGACGACTTAACTTTGGAAGTAGTTGCATTTAGAAGCAATTCATATTAATAACCATTTATAAATTAGTATAAAAATGCTGATTTATACTGCCATTTAGGGCTAGTTTTACTCAGAGTAAATTATATTAGTTTTAGTTTATACAACTCACACTCAATATATAGTTGCAAGTAAACAATGCCATGGGGTCCCGAAGTCGCAGGTTCAAAGCCGGAGAAGGGCGATGAATTTTTTTCGGGCGTGAAAATTCTTAGCATGGCTTCCTTCAGAAGGGAAGTAGTTTTACGACACGTAAAAGAACTCAAGCCTGATAGATCTCCGAGAAAAATTTCCGTCTTTCACGCCAAATATAGAATGTAACGCTAAGAACCATAGCTGTTAAAGAGCGTCAATAATAAAGTAAACTATAGTGTTTTTGATCTCTAATGTTTATTGCTTGTTTATGCCATTAGTGTCTTTGTGGTTGATTATTCTCACTTTTATCTTTTATTGTTTTTATGCTATATATCACATTTGCCATTTCTGCTTTGGTAATTGTTTAGTCTTCCATGACAATTCGCACATGCAATCATTGAAATTTTGTAATAAATATTTTGGAGCTGGTTATAATTTTGATTTGTGTTTTAATTTTAGTTGTCCTTTGCGTGCTTCCTAACCCTCTAGAAGGTTATAGATTTGAAAACAAATAGGTATAGCTGTAATATTTGTAATTAGGAATTTTTAACTTACTTGATGCTTAGGCTCATTAATGACGCATCCCAAGTAGGTATCCAAGTCTTCTAACATTTCTGTAAGGACTGGATTTTCTTTTCCAGGTTTCTCTTCTTGTGCTGTAGCACTTCTTGGAACTTCTGGATCCTGTGATGCATTCTGTACATATGAATGGAAATGTGATATGTATAAATAAAATGCAGAATTCTTAGATAGAACACAGTATAATTCAATACAGCTACTTTGAAAAAAAAAGAAAACCAACAGTAACAAAAATTTGAAGGACTTTACACTGAATGAAAGCGCTGGAAGCATTTTTTCAATTAAAATTCGGTAGTGGCGATTTTATGTTACAACTGTATCTTTCATACTTGTAAAATTAGATGGTGATATTAATTTTTTAGTATATTTTCTACCGCGAAGAACTTAGTGGCACCATAGTTAGCTTGTGATTCTGTTATGCCACAGTGAATGAACTATCACATCCCTAAAGGTTTGTTTAAATGAACAATTTATTAGGCTACTATTCTGTGATGCGTTTTACATAAAAGTGCACTAAGACCATGGCCAGTTGAAAAGAAATAGGACTGAAGTTTCCTCTATAACTTTTTCTGGAACCAATAGGTTTCGCACAAATCGCCAATGGGTTTTACCAGAATCGTAATTATATATATGTATATATACTTTTATGTATATAGCTTTTATTAAAGACATTTCTTTCTACAACGCTTAGTTTTGGGGATATTGTACAGTCTCAACTTAAATGGTCCAGCCTGTATATAGTGCGGCAAAACAATGAGCAGAAAACTGTAGAGTGGAAAGGTAGTATCAGACTAAGAATTTTGCCAGTAAAAATGAACCATGTAGTGCTGTCTCAATTAATCAGTACTGGTGCACAATGTGCAAACTGTACTGTGTACTTTGTAATGAACAAGATGAGCGTTCCATCTTACTGTGCCATCCAAAAAGCTTCACAACACCAATGGGACATTGACATCAGACACCTAATGACATTGACTATTACTTTGAAAGAGTGAGTTTTGCTTACAACTGGCACTCCACAAACAGGTTTCACAACCAGAGATTCTTAACATGACGGAATTAATGCTGACGCATGTATCACAGTAAAAAGGATTCTGTGTCGCTTGTTCCTGACCTCAAAATGCTTATTTTATGCACTGCCTGTCTGCTCTACAATTTTCTGCACATTGTTTTTCCACACCTAGTCAAATGGAATATATATATATATATATATATATATATATATGAAATTATTATTTGAATGTATTTTTATGAAAAACTTTTCCTAAAATTAATTTGAACTATTGAATAAGCCAGGGAGCATTAAACTTCTTTAAAGTAAATACAGCCAAATCGTCATTTGTCGGGCCCTGATGAACTACCTGTTGACGGACCCTTAAACCTCACTCACTCACTCACTCACTCACTCACTCACTCACTCACTCACTCACTCACTCACTCACTCACTCACTCACTCACTCACTCACTCACTCACTCACTCACTCACTCACTCACTCACTCACTCACTCACTCACTCACTCACTCACTCACTCACTCACTCACTCACTCACTCACTCACTCACTCACTCACTCACTCACTCACTCACTCACTCACTCACTCACTCACTCACTCACTCACTCACTCACTCACTCACTCACTCACTCACTCACTCACTCACTCACTCACTCACTCACTCACTCACTCACTCACTCACTCACTCACTCACTCACTCACTCACTCACTCACTCACTCACTCACTCACTCACTCACTCACTCACTCACTCACTCACTCACTCACTCACTCACTCACTCACTCACCCACTCACCCACTCACCCACTCACCCACTCACCCACTCACCCACTCACTCACCCACCCACCCACCCACCCACCCACCCACTCACTCACTCACTCACTCACTCACTCACTCACCCACCCACCCACCACACTCACTCGTCATTTGTACTTGTGAACTTGTTCTTAGCATTTTATATTAAGATTCTGTTACGATTTTTATTAAAATTATTTCTAGAATACAGTCCGTTTATATGACGTGCAAATTTGGTAGTATAATATTTTAAGTATGCAAGAAAACGAGCTATATCGGTTGTTGACATTCTGTAAGTAAAACGAAACAAAGCCAATGTCTAAACAAACAATGACAAAGTGTTACATCAGCAGATATACGTAAAAGCTATTTTGAGGACATCATAGGGGTTTAGGAAAGCGAGACTTATTGCACAGCTGAAGTCTTTTCCTTCTATGTAGCCTGGAATGTAACTTAAGAATAAGAGTTTTGTGAAAGTGAACTCAATATATCTAGATTTTATCCGTAATCTCCGTTAGCTGCGCGCATTCACTACTGAGATAGCATTTTAAGAATAAAGATTTGGAAAATAATTTATCAAAGTATTTCAGATTTGTTTGAAATCGAAGAAAATTCACATTAGGTTATACCGAGAATCTCCCCAAAATGTACACATTTTAGGATTGTTTTCCAAAATGTCCACTAAATATCAGAATGTAAGACAAAATTTTGCGAAGGCACCTGAAATGTAACTATGAATTTACGATGTTCATTCTGATATGGTATATGATGGAGACATTCACTAGAAGGTAAAAAGGATCTATTTATGAACATAAATTTTTCAAAAATTCAGGAACAATTAGCTACTAGTTAATTAGGATATATGCAAAATTTTAATGTACATCACTTCTGAAAATAATTTCAAAGAGAATTAATTATAAATCATTAGTAGAAATAATGGTAATTTATTTCTTAAAATTTCACTGTATTTTACTGGTTTCACACATGTTATAGAAAAAGAGCTATTTTGCAAAATTAAGTTAATACTTTCGTTGAACTGTGTTATGGTTCGGAGAAAAACAATTAACTATTCAGTTTGTTTTTTATCACATTGTGAACGAAAATGACATCCAGCTGTTTATACAAATTTGACGTAAAATAAAACTCAGTATTGTAGGCATGATACGGTTGTAAATATTCCGAAATTCTTGTGGCCTTTGAATAAACTTTACTATCAAAACGTTACGGTTTTACCACTAAATTTAAAGCTACGGAAAAACAGCGTTAAAGTTTTGTGATTGGTCTTTTATGGATTGCATATGCTGCAACCAACCTTTGAAAACAAAATATGCCAAATTTCTATGCAGGCCTTCTAACAGAATGCTGCAACATCTGTCAAAAGTGGAGAAAAATTCTGCCTCTCCGCCCTCCTAGATATAAATTTGTGTTAAGCTGTTCATAAACCGAATAAGAAAAAAGGGCTTGAAAATTTAAAGTAAAGATATCTATTTTTGCCAGAAATAAAAATAATTTGTTACGATTATGAGTACAGTATCATCTTTATTATTATTATTATTATTATCATTATTATTATCATAATAATGATAATAATAATAAACATTACACATAACACTTTTATTTCAGCCAATAATAATTAGTAAGGAATAACGAGTACTTACGCAGGAATACGCCTTAAAGATTGTGATTCAAGACAAAAATACGTCATTGTCCCGTTTTCTATAGGAAAATTGGGTTAGGGCCAAATTTATTCTAACTAGGGCTCAATCCAAAATCGTATTTTAGAAGTAAGTCAGCAGTTTAAAGAAGCAATAATCTACCCCAACAAAAAACCACAAAAAAGCTTTTAGCCAGCATTTATATCAGGGAGGCACATCATTCCATAGATTATAAAAGTATAACAATACAAAAATTAAAACCTCAAAGACTTGAACAAAGTGATTCGATATAATTATATAAAGCGAACAGGATTGGAGTCTATTTATCCCAAGACTATTTGCACCTTGTTTAAAGTAATTGTAGGTAATATAATTATAAAAAATTGTTATTGACTTTTGCTTTATTTTTTAATGTTATCCATTAATTCGTTACTTTTATGCTAAAGCTTTGTGTAACACTTGCGAATAACGCAATGATTATATTGGTCATTCTCGTACTATAGTTTTACTTTCTCTACTACGTATAGTAAGTATTGTATTCCACCCAAAAATTTCATGACAAGATTTTTCACCGAAAATACATGTTTTGAGGCCGCTGAATCCAAAAAATGCATTTTTAGAAAATGGTCCGTGTGTGTCTGTGAACAGCATAACTCAAAAACGAAAAGTCGGATAAGTACCAAACCTGGTATTTAGGTTCAGTACCTTCCAAAGATGCGACACAAAGATTTTAAAGAAAATCTCCCCTCCCCAGATTACCCTTTACATGCTAGATTTTTGGAACATTTTTATTTTCTAAAAAAAGTCTACCATTTTGATTAAAATACCATATCTTAAGATATTTAAATGATTAATGAAATGTATATCTTGAATGTCTGGGAATAGCCTGTAAAGTGCACTTAATTTGGAAGAAATTATGTGTAATCTTATGTAACCGGCAAATGTTAAGTGGTAGATGAAAACGTACTACACAAAACTGTAGGATGTTTCTCACGATTGCATAGACACAGTATGGCATTTTAAGATCAGCATTCTCGTATATCGTCCACTTCTTAAACATTTGCCTAAAGTCGTTCCCTTTGTATCTATAACGAAATGTGTAATGTAGCTATTTCTGCGAAGTCTTATTTGGATTAAAATGTAGTAGAAAGACAAATAATGTTTGATAAGAATAGCTTGTATACCTATTAATAAACGATAGAGGGTAGAGAAAGTCATGTGAATGTATTACACGAGATTTTTCCATTAATGTTTAACATTAATTGGAACAAAGGCATAAATCCACTAAATCTTTTGAATTTCATTACCAAAAATAGGAAACCTGAAAAATATCTGTACATTGTAAAGACCAGAATAAAGTTCGGAATGATCAGTAGAAAAATATTAGTCCATTTGAATAAAAGCCTCACGCTTTATACAGCGCCCGCATAATTTCTCTTAACCAAACGTATTTCAATGTGTTGCCTTCTTTCAACTGCCGATTCAACCTGTACACCTAGACATATTGATGGTTACCGGCACTTTTATTTCATTTAATTTGTTTTTCAAATATAAAGGTATAATATTGGTAAAATATCCAAAGTAGCTTTGGTTTGTATATTTTCTCTTTTTCGCTGTGACAAGCAGAAGAAATAAAAACTGATTTAAGATACATACAAATAACATTTTTGTATTGCTCTACAGGTCAGTTTGATCGCACAAAGCAGGCATTTTAATTTATAAAGTTACATCTTCATGTGTAAGAAAAAACTGAAAGCCAGCAGTTTTAGTGTCAACCCAAGAAATTAAAAGAAAAAGAAGAAGAAAAAACCGCACACAGCACCAGGTAAAAGAAGATAAATATTCCAAATGGCAAAGTACGGAAGCAAGATTAAACGAAATTATAGAGAAGCAAATGCAAACAGAAAAAGTATGCCGAAAAAGAGAAAGAGCTACCTGAACTGGCGAGGAGAATAATAAACGTTCACAAATCTGGATCATAAGAAGGTTAGAACCATCGTAATGAATAGTTAGCTTATCGGGCGTTGCACGCTTGACTTTTAAACCCCAGTGAAGAGTTTAGTTAATTTAACCGGGCGGGATGGCCAGTAACGTCTGTGGCTCGTATTCGGGAAGTCGTAGGTTCGATTCCCGCGACCGGCTTCGTGACCCATGGGTTTATTTCTGGGGTTTCCCCGGGTCGCTAGGCGAATGCTGGGAAGATTCATTACATTCCCCGAATTTCTTGTCCCTCCATTTCACCTACGTTCTCATTTCACTTCACCTTTCATCTGCTTGTTCTGTTTCAGGTTGAAAGTGTCGGCGGGAATCTTGACATTGCATGGTAGGAGAAAAGGATGCTCTATTTAAACCTTCGTCCCCGGAATGGGGACGGTTTTCGAACTTCGAGCCCCTCAGGGGATGTGCAAGTCCACATGGGGCGGTTGCACCAGTTGTCGTCCGGGGAGTTTCATTCTGTAAAAGGTAGGGACTCTGCACTCTGCTCTGTCGTGCCTCCTGGTCCGACCTCTCTCTGTCTCCTTTCACCTCCTGCGGCCCTCCGTCAGGCCCTGTAGGTTCTTGTAGGTCGAAGGCTAAGTCCTCTCCGCACTTAGCCCTAGTCCTGGCCCTAATTAATTTAATTTAGCTCCCTTGTATTATTTATGAAGTTATTGTACAGGGTGATTTATGGAGAACTGACACATTTCTTTCTTTAATTATTCTGTTCAGAATTCACTCAATGCTCCACTTTTAGCACCAAATTAAGCAGAATGTTCTAGAGTTTCGATTGCCTGTCACTAGTTGCGCAGATATTCATGTTTTATTCGTAATTGTTAGTTTTATTGTCGGCAACTGTTTTTGAGATTTTGTTCTGGTCAACGTGAAAATGGAGTACACATTAAATGAACAACTCTTTCTTGTAAAGTAATACTGGATTACGAATTCAATTACAGCTACTCAAAGGGCACCAGAGAAAATTTGATGTTCGGAATCCTCCCCAAAGAAACACAATACTGAGACTGGTAAACAAATTGGAAACAACTGGATCTCTGGTGAGTGAAAAAGGCAAAACTCGCTCATCTAGGCTTCCCACAGTTATTGTTGACGTAAGGGCACGACTGCATCTGTCACCCAAAAAATCATTAAACGTTTGTCGCAGGAGACAGGGTACAGCTACTCAATGTGCCAGAGAGCTGTGAAAAGTGCAGGCCTAAAGCCGTATAGGATTACGATTGTCTCTGTTACAGGAACCAGATAAGGATAGGCGACTGAATTATTCTCGTTGGTTTCAGGCGTTCATTGTGCACAATCCTACCATATTGCCTATCACATGGTTCACGGATGATGCATGGTTCCATTTATCCGGCATTGTAAACTTAAATAACTCACGCTATTGGGCCAGCGAAAATCCACATGTTATTCATGAAGACTAATCACCCGGTTAAAATCGGAGTTTGGTGCGCAATATTCGCACAGAGAATAGTGGGACCAACCTTTTTGAAAACATTGTGAACACTGTAGAGTACCGACGGATTTTCATGAGTTTACTGAGCAACTAGACGATGTAGAGCTGAGTGAAGCATATTTTCATAAGGACGGTCCTACATGCCATACATCAAATGAATCCATGGCACTAATTGCAAGGTTCTTTGACAACCGGATACTTTCCAAGTACCTGTGGCCACCAAGATCTCCGGATTTGACATCGCCGGAGTTCTTTCTATAGAATTACTTAAAATACACGTCCCAAGACATTGGACGATCTGAAGCACAACATTACACAGGAGATTAAAGCTACTGACAACAGAGTCCTCCAACGAGTGGCCGTAACATGCAACGACGTGTTGAGTTGTGTACCTTATGAAGGATGAAAGACATTTTCAACATTTGCTATAGAGGTAAATAATCTCTCAAATTTCATCGGCATTTCAGATATAATAAGTTGTCGCTAGCATAACTCGTTTTGAAACAATTAAAGAAATAAATGTGTCAGTTCTTCATAAATCACCCTGTACTATGAACATTTTATGGTGAATACTCATCTTTATCCCTTATAACTGTAATTTGTAAAATTCCATAATATTCCTAATAAAGAATGAAAAATCTCTCATTCATAGAAATATGTATGTGTGAAATATTAGCGGATATTGTAGCTATATCTGATTTCCGTAACCTCTCTTGACAGTATTCCTTGATAGCGCATATCCTGTAAGTATCTTTTAACGATGAATCACCAAAATAATCGAGCAAATTTTACGTAATCAGGGTAGTTAACGTTAAATGTTGTAACTTATTTTTGGTCCCGTAATTATTTAATAGCAAAATGGCAACACATTTTCTTACATATCATTAAATTAAACTGAGTTTTATTTATGGACGCTCTGAATCTGCCATGGTTCTTAGCGTCCCAGTCTACATTGGGCGTGAAAGACCGGTAATTTTGTTCAGAGGTCTCGTTTATCAGGCTTAAGGTTCTTTTACGTGCCGTAAATCTACGACTCGGGACCACCGGCTTTACTTCCCTTCCGAAGGAAGCCATGCTAAGAGTTTCTACACCCGAAAAAATCCATCGCCCTCCGCCGGGTTTTAATCCGCGACCTCGGGAACTAGAGGCTATCATGGTAACCACTACACCACGGAGGACGACTTACATATCATTGACACCAATATTCGACGAAATATGGACGAAAAGGTTGACTGAATATTTTCTGTTCCAAGCCACTAAATAAAACATTTTGTAAATGACACATCATCTGGACCCGTCCAGAAAATAATAGTCTTATTTATTAACTGCAAATATGGGTTGAGTAGTTTCTGATATAACGCTGGACATAATTTTATCTTTTATACAATTATTTAGGAAACACTGGTATTTAACTACATTACAATATGCGGAAGAAAAGCACCAAAACTTTCTAACATAAGGACTAGTAATATTTATTTACGTAACTGCATAGAAAAGTGTTTTTTCAGGACGAGTAAGATGTTTACGACCGAAGCGAAGCTAGGGCCGGAATATCAATATGAGTTGTGAAAAAAACACTTTCCTGCAGTTACCACAATATTTTGCTTCATACATATCTGTAAGGTTGAATTCAAGTTACTCATGCATTAATGTCAAATCCTGCACACATCTGCAGTTTTGTTTTCAATAAAAGTCAATTAGAGACATATCCCATACACGTCCTACCGCCATAAGCAGGATCAGATTATATTTGGTATTGTTGTGTCTTCTCTTGTTCTGTTGTGCTAAATTACGTCATTTATGTATATTGCAACGAATGAAATATAAACGGCTTTTGTCTTACTTTACATGCATCTATTTCGGGTTCATTTTTATAGTTCCCTTTAACCTATGGTCATAGCTGCTTTGACTGAAACGTTTGGTGATGTTTTTACTCTTTCAACTTTTAGGTTACTGTAGGTTATCGTCCTTTTTACTTTCTCTACTACGTATACGTAAGGGAAGTATTGTATTCCACCCAAAATTTCGATACCGAGATTTCACCGAAAATACATGTTTTGAGACCCCCTGAATCCAAAAAAAGCATTTTTGGAAACATGTCCGTGTGTGTGTCTGTGTATGTGTGTGTGTGTGTGTGTGTGTGTGTGTGTGTCTGTCTGTGAACAGCATAACTCAGAAACGAACAGTCGGATATACACCAAACTTGGTATTTAGGTTCAGTATCTTCCAGAAATGCGACACAAAGGTTTTCAAGAAAATCCCCCATCTCAGTCTACCCTTTACATGGAACATTTTTCGATAATTTTAATTTTCTCAAAAATGGCTCTAACGATTTTGATTAAAATATCACATGTTTAAGATACTTTCATGAGAAATGAAATGTATATCTTGAATTTTCTGGGAATGTCTCCAAAAGTATTCTTCATTGTGAACGACTTTTGCATAACTAGTTAAGCATAAGAGATAGACAAAATTTTACGCGTTAAAATACACAACTTATGTCATATACATTTTTTTTGTTGAGTGAAGCATTTTCGAGATACGCTTGTTATTCCCTTAAATTTTTCAATACTTATTTCTCAAATGGGAATTAGTTATTCATTTTTTTTGTCTTGGATATGCAAAGAGTATTAATCTGTGGCAAAGAGAATGGTGCTGCATCTAGCAACCAGCTATTAAGAGATATGTCTATGCTTAAAGGCTACTGTATTTCTATATTGCCCTTGCAAATACAAAACAAGGAGAACTTCGTAGGCCTTAAGCCATAGTCAAATATTTTTAGAACTGGTCACTATGAGCAAAATGTAATTCTCTTTGCATGTCAAAAGATCATTTCTGCAAATGTTTATCTCGATTAATATGAAATAGATGGAGAATAAGAGTTTGTAAAAATAGTTTGTACAGGAGTAGAGAAAGTCATGTGAGTGTAACACATCAGATTTTTTTCTCCATGGTTACGAACTATGTGCCATTTCCACAATGTTTAACTTTGTAATCTTTATTTTAACCAGTTTCACCCTATTTGGTTGTGTGTTGATGTGAGGGTTTTTTGTATTATTTGATCCCAATAATTCTTTCACAGCTAAACGTTCTTACCGATATATCTGTATGACAATCTAGAACTTAGGAGACTATTGAGGGGAGGTTCAGGAAATCAGAAATACAGCATCCGCTGTACATACACATTTGTGAATACAGGAGATTTTTCATACATTATTAGGAATATCTTGGGGCTTTATTAAGGCACAGCTTCAAAGGGTAAAGGGGGCATTTACCATTACAAACTGCTAGATTATCGTACAATAATTTCATTAATAACACGGCCGAACTTAAATAACAACTAAATCGTCACTCGAGGTTTAAAATGCCAGCTAAGTATGGTGTAAAAAGAGCTCAATTTGAAAGGTTAATTAACCTAAAAGAATGTAAAACGGGGAAAGGGTTTTAAATGAACTAATAATGTCAATTTTACTAAATGTTAATGATTTTAACAGAGTTAAACATTGCAAAGGTGTACCGCAGATTATATTTTGAAACGTTGTTTAAAGAAGTAATTGTCCCATAGCCTTGCTGTATTAATGGAGAATTTGCTATACAAAAATTTCACATTATTTTGAGAATTGTAGCTTTTCAAATTGTATTTCTGATAATAATGTCTTAAATGATGACTTTTGCTAAATTCAGCGTTTTAAGTTGTTTTTATTACAAAAGAGAGCACTGAAAATCTTATGTTGTGTGCCATACGGGACTCATACTCGACAACGTTTTATTAAACTTGGTATATTAACGCTTCCATTAATGTTTGTCTTGAGTTGTCTACTTTATATGAAGAAAAATATTCATAATTATAAACCTTGCTTTTCAGTACCAATTATTCTACTAGAAATAATTTAAGTATTTACCTTAATAAAAATAAGTATAATAATACACAAAATAGTTTTGACACTTATTAATGAAACTTTTAAATTGTATTTCACCTCATCTTAGAATTCTTCCCTTAAATACATTAGATCGACAATCAAGGTAACTTTGGCGTTCAACCCTCTTCACAGGGTAGATGCTTTTTATAATTTAGATTTATAAATTGTTATTCTTTTTCCTTAATGTTGCTATGCATTCTAGTTTTGACAGCAATACATGATCTATCCATCTACCTGCCTGCCTGAGTATATCTGCATCACGTATTGAAAGTTATTATTCACACACATGTATACATTCCATCCTACACGTTTATTGTTTACACATTATTATACTTTCAGCTGTTGTCAATATACTTACATTTTGAAAAGCAGTTACTCCCCTAATCCTCGATCCACTGATGCTATCCATTCCACATGTTTCCAAAACATCTGATGTGTTACACTCACATGACTTTCTCTACTCTTGTACAAACTATTTTTACAAACACTTATTCTCCATATGCTTCATGTTAATCGAGATGTTAATCTTATTGCTAATTTTCTTGTAAATGCAAGGGGAATTGGTAGTCTTTAAGCGATAGTCAAATATTTTAAGAGCTGGTTGCTATGTGGCGCATTCCATTCCCTTTGCATGTCCAGTACGTAAAACAAAATCTGATGGGTTACACTCACATGACTTTCTCTGCTCTTGTACAAACTATTTTTACAAACGCTTATTCTCCATTTGCTTCATGTTAATCGAGATAAACATTTGCGGTCTCTCTTATTGCTAATTTTCTTGTAGATGTAAGGGGAATATATGTTTACAAGGGCAATATAGAAATACAGCAGCCTTTAAGCACATACATATCTCTTAATAGCTGGTTGCTAGGTGCAGCACCATTCCCTTTGCCACAGATTAATACTCTTTGGATATCCAAGACAAAAAATCTGATGGGTTACACTCACATGACTTTCTCTACTCTTATACAAACTATTTTTTACAAACGCTTATTCTCCACCTACTTCATGTTAATCGAGATAAACATTTGCAGAGTCTATCTTATTGCTAAGTTTCTTGTAGATGTAAGGGGAAAATATATTTACAAGGGCAATATAGAAAAACAGTAGCCTTTAAGCACATACATATCTCTTAATAGCTGGTTGCTAGGTGCAGCACCATTCCCTTTGCCACAGATTATAACTATTTGCATATCCAAGACAAAAAAATGAATAACGAATTCCCATTTTAGAAAATAAGTATTGAAAAATTTAAGGGAATAGCAAGCAATATCTCGAAAATGGTTCACTCAACAAAAAAATGTGTATGGCATAAATTGTGTATTTTAACGCGATCTACATTTTTTGTGCAGTAAAATTTTGTCTATCTCTTATGGTTTACCAGTTATGCAAAAGTCGTTCACAATGAAGAATACTTTTGGAGACATTCCCAGAAAATTCAAGATATACATTTTATTTGTCATGCAAATGTCTTAAACATCTGATATTTTAATCAAGATCGTTAGAGCCATTTTTGAGAAAATTAAAATTTTCGAAAAATGTTCCATGTAAAGGGCACTCTGGGATGGGGGGAATTTTCTTGAAAACCTTCGTGTCGCATCTCTGGAAGATACTGAACCTAAATACCAAGTTTGGTGTTTATCCGACTGTTCGTTTCTGAGTTATGCTGTTCACAGACACACACACACGGACATGTTTCCAAAAATGCGTTTTTTGGATTCAGGGGTCTCAAAACATATATTTGCGGTAAAATCTCGGTATCGAATTTTTGGGTGGAATACAATACTTCCCCTACTTACTATACGTAGTAGAGAAAGTAAAAATTATAGAGTGACTAATTGGGAAGATCAGAGAAATATGTAATACCAAGTTCAACTGAAGATCGCCAACATGTTCAATCAATGTCGGAAATGAAATAGTTCAAACGGATTATCAGTTGAGACGGGCCTAGTAGGAAGAAACTTAGGGCACAGACAAATTGGCATGAAGGAATAAGTACAACCGTGTCGAAGGGGGGATTGGAAGAATGAAAACTGAAAAACAACAAGATATAGAAAAGACAAACTGCCTTAAGTGGAAAAAGCCATTTGTGGAGCCTCCTAAAATTTGTAAATTTTTGGATTATTTCGCAAAATATTAAAAACCCTACAGAAATTAAACATTACGCGCACGTTTATTATTTTTTTTGCTTACTAGAGGGAAGTAAAGCATTTGATATTCCCTTTAAAGGATACTCTCTTGCATATTAAAATACATTTTAACATTGTTTTGATGTTAAGAAAACTCTCGTACCAGGGTAAAATGGACACAGACACTCAATTTAGCATATTACGATTAGCAAAAATTGCATAATAAATCTGAGACAGCATAATTCCTCCCCCATTTCGGAGTTTAGGAAGAGGCTGTTCGTAGAGGAGACAAGGACAACAATCCAGGGACTCCAACATTAAGGGCAGAGGAATGTATTATGGCCTACCAGCATGTAAAGTGAGAATCTCGAGTAACACATTGATTGCACATACCTTAGGGGAAGACGAAGTGCTAGTATCTTCAGAAAGGGTTTGTAAGGGGACGCTGACTACAGTCAATGATTCGCTTGGAGTGTGTCCCTGTTGGTGTTGACGAAACTCGTTGCCGTCTAACCATTTGTTGCGCTGTTCACGCGAGCCCCTTGGAGACACTTTAAGATTCTGATGTGTATGTTCCACACTTGTGCAGTGTTGTCTGTTGCAAGTGGCGAGAAATACATTTTGTGGCTCCAAACAATATGGTAACACGGACGGTTTTTTGAGTGAGTCGCATCGACTCTTCCTGGGTTTGGGAGATGGTTTTTTGTGGTGGACGACTGTCTCCGTATTACATGTGTTGCTGCTTATTGGACCGTCACCTTGAGACCCTCTTCTGAAGTTAAGTTCTTGCTCATAATAGGCTTTTGTATCGTAAAGGTGTTTCTCCAAAATTCCTCTATCGATCTTACCGATGTGTTCTGTGTAAGTATTTTCTCTCTGTTCTTTTCGTTCATGCGGAGAGTTTCGTGGTGAGGACTTCTGCTTTTGTTGTACTGGGCTTCCGCCTATGTCATGTGCTGAGCAGTGGGATTCCCCTTCAGATGTACCCTCCGTTCCAACAGAATTACGTTCGTCGTCATATACTTTAGAACCTTCGCACTTTTGGGATGGTTTCTGTTGACTGTCAAACCACTGTTCTTCAGGGTTCGTTTCATAGCACATTTTGGAAAAAGAAGGGTCGTTGGTATTGAAGGGTTGTCTGGTTTGAGTGCCCCTTGACTCAGCAGCCGATAAAACATTAGGCTGGTTGTCGAGTTGTCCTGGAGGCTCTCGTGTTGTTTGTTTCATCTGTTCTATAAGCTTCCTTTGGATACTCAGAGGGACTCGAGGGACTCGAGGTTGCAAGCTACTTGCTTCTAGCAGATGTTGATTTGAACTCGCTTGTTCTGAAGCACCTTTGTCAACTATTTCCCTCTCACATTTCTGCAGCAGGGCGTTCAGTTCACTGGCTACACAGTGAAATTCATTCTCGATGTAAGGCCTGAAACAATATTTTTGAGATTTACTTAACCTTTAAACGTATAATGTATCTATACATATATAAACACACTTTCTTAATCCTTTGAGTCCCCAAATTCGTTATTACGGATATTTGCTTATAAATAACGTAACAAAATTTAGCTGAATGAGTAGTTTTTCTTTGGAAATTTCTGTGTAAATTTCATTAGTTTAGATTTCGTTACTTTTATGGGCATCAGCATAGGTTAAACTAATACAAAATGTTTTCATTTATGCGTTTTGTTTATAGTTTAATTACTGAAATGTGGTTCGCCGTAGTGCCACCTAAGCCCTGTCAAACATCCACTTACGTCGCGTCACTATTTAACGTGGGACAACCTTAGTATTGCTATACCAAACATTGAAATCTTGGTCAGTGATGTTCACTGCTTTAATCAACTGAGCTAGAAAACACGTGAACAGACCGTTGCAATTTATAAACATACAATCAGTTGAGACAGGTTATCAAGTGCAAAAAATCGGTTTTGATAGAAAATGTTGAATGAAAGATTAGGCGTATATGATCATTTATAGATGCAATAATGCTATTTTAGTAAAAACAATTCCAAAGTTTGAAGCCTTAATAATTATTTAATAATACTGGAAGCTAATCTGTAAGGAATGCAAAATAACATCCGTGATAAATTGTTTAGAGATAATTTAACTTATAAACATAAAACACAATAGGTGCGCATTAATATTACAGCAGATATACAAAAATAAAAAATCGGATGTGTTACACTCACATGATTTTCTCTACTCTTGTACAAACTATTTTTACAAACGCTTATTCGAGATATCGAGATGTTAATCTTATTGCTAATTTTCTTGTAGATGCAAGGGGGATTGGTAGGCTTTAAGCGATAGTCAAATATTTTAAGAACTGGTTGCTATGTGGAGTATTCCATTCTCTTTGCATTACCAGGATAAAAAAATGAATAACGAATTTGAGAAAAAGTATGTGTTGGAAAATTTAAGGGATTAACAAGCAATATCTCGAAAATGGTTCACTCAACAAAAAAAATGTATATGACATAAATTGTTTATTTTAACGTGATCTACATTTTTTGTGTAGTAAAATTTTGTCTATCTCTTATGGTTTACCAGTTATGCAAAAGTCGTTCACAATGAAGAATACTTTTGGAGACATTCCCAGAAAATTCAAGATATACATTTCATTTATCATGAAAATATCTTAAACATATGATATTTTAATCAAAATCGTTAGAGCCATTTTTGAGAAATGGCTCTTGAAAACCTTCGTGTCGCATCTCTGGAAGATACTGAGCCTAAATATCAAGTTTGGTGTTTATCCGCCTGTTCGTTTCTGAGTTATGTTGTTCACAGATACACAGATACACAGACATACACACACGGACATGTTTCCAAAAATGCTCAAAACATGCATTTCCGGTGAAATCTCGATATCGAATTTTTGGGTGGAATACTATACTTCCCCTACTTACTATACGTAGTAGAGAAAGTAAAAATACGTCTATAACTATTTTACATGGTTCAGAAATAACTTAAGCAGCTAAAAATATATATGATAATTGCACTCAATATGCAATTAGCCAATGATAGGTAGAGTATGCTAGACTGTTGGCCAATCAAAGCCGTACTACACTGATAGTAATTCACCTTCCATTACTACACTGATCTACTACACTACTATTTCATAATTGTGCACTTGTTTTAATTTGTACGAATCAGCAAACATGCATCATGATCTGCACCACAGTGACTAACAAACATGATTGGTGCTAAACTAGCTAAGTTCATAATAAATTTTTCGTGTGATTACCTAGTCGAGTAACACTCGTGCTACTAGTTTAACATGACAATATAATTTTGGCTTCTAATTTATGCATATTTTCATAAGATAATTATTTCTCTGTCTTGGGTCTCGAAATAATTATAACAAGAAGTAGCATTTGTTAACCTCAATTAAATTGTAAAACTATCAGCACTAGTGCGACTATCGTTGATAGTATTTGATAATTTAAATTCTGTAGTGATCTTCTAAGAGAAAAGATGTCTTAATATCACCGTTCTTAGAGACAAGTTTATTGTAATAATTCAATAGCTTAAGACAATTCTTATCACAAATAAAGGAATATTAATACATAACACATTAAAATCCCATATGGATGTAAACTAAAAAATTACGAATAATGAAGATAATAATTATTGCAGGACACCAAATTTAGAAAGTTAGACATTTTAAATATCTGTGTTTCAAGATTATAGCATAATGGATTAAAATTAGAATTGGATAAGCGGCTATACCAAGGAAAATGAACTGTGGCTATGTTAAATTTATTAATGCGGAGTACTGATATTTTGACAATAAAGAAAATATTTGTAAATGTGTAGCGTAGAGTGTTATGCTCTACTATGTAGCAACCTGGACGATAAATGAAGCACAAAAAATAAAAGCTTAAGAACCAATGGAGACGAAAAGGTAGAAAGCCAAGGAGGAACATAAAGAATGAAAATGAAAGAGTTAAAGAGCCCAGAAATGACACTATATGGGTAAATAGGAGCTAACCTAAAACGTATTATTGAAAATGGTCACAGTTATTAGCTAAGTCATGCATTACTAACTTTATGAGGTGACTTTATGTCTTAAGAATTCGCCCACGCGTATGTTTATCATGGGTAAGACTTTCCTTTTTTACAGTAGGATATAGAGAACATACTTAACGTGATCAAAAGTAACCGGACACCTGGCTGAAAATAACGTGCGGGTTCGTGGTGCCCTCCATCGGTAATGCTGGAAGTCAATATGGTGTTGGCCCACCCTTAGCCTTGATGATAGCGTTCACTCTCGCAGGCATACTTTCAATCAGGTGCTGAAAGGTTTCTTGGGGAATGGCAGCCCATTCTTCACGGAGTGCGGAACTGAGGAGAGGTATCGATGTAGGTCTGTGAGGCCTGGCACGAAGTCGGCGTTCCAAAACATCCCAAAGGTGTTCTATAGGATTCAAGTCAGGACTCTTTGCAGGCCAGTCCATTACAGGGATGTTATTGCCGTGTAACTACTCCGCCACAGCCCGTGCAGTATGAACAGGTGCTCGATCGTGTTGGAAGATGCAATCGCCATCCCCGAATTGCTTTTCAACAGTGGGAAGCAAGAAGGTGCTTAAAATATCAATATAGGTCCGCGCTGTGATCGTGACATGCAAAACAACAAGGGGTGCAAGACCCCTCAAGGAAAAACACGACCACACCATAACACCACCACCTTGGAATTTCACTGCTGGCACTACACACGCTGGCAGATGACGTTCACCGGACATTCGCTTACCCACACCCTGCCATCGGATCGCCACATTGTGTACCGTGATTCGTCACTCCACACAACGTTTTGCCACTGTTCAATCGTGTAATGTTGACGCTCCTTACACCAAGCGAGGCGTCGTTTGGCATTTTCCTGCGTGATGTGTGGCTTATGAGCAGCCGCTCGACCATGGAATCCAAGGTTTCTCACCTCGCGCCTAACTGTCATAGTACTTGGAGTGGATCCTGATGCTGTTCGGAATTCCTGTGTGATGGTTTGGATAGATGTCTGCCTATTACTCTTTACCACCCTCTTCAAATGTCGGCGGTCTCTGTCAGTCAACAGACGAGGTCGGCCTGTACGCTTTTGTGCTGTACATGTCCCTTCACGTTTCCATTTTACTATCACATCAGAAACAGTGGACCTAGGGATGTTTAGGAGTGTGGAAATCTCGCGTACAGACTTCTGACACAAGGGACACCCAATCACCTGACCATGTTCGAAGTCCGTGAGTTCCACGGAGCATCCCATTCTGGTGTTTCACAATGTCTAATGACTACTGAGGTCGCGGATAATGAGTACCAGGCAGTAGGTGGCAGCACAATGCACCTAAGATGAGAAATGTATGTTTGTGGGGTGTCCGGATACTTTTGATCACATAGTGTACCTTATTAATTACGGCTATGCACAGTTATAGGTATAAGTATAGGTGATTCAACGGAGCGGGATACCTCGCACGCTGCGACTACACAGATCTGTTGCGCCTATCAACCCGCCCAGGAGGAAGGGATGAGGTAAAGGAACCATAGGGGGCTACAGGTCGTAGGAAAACAGGACACAGAGGCGCGCGGTAGTCTCTGACATTTCCAAGCTCGCAGACCCATTCCACTTTTGGAGCCACCAAGAGAGGGCGATGAATGATTCACCAATCAAGCAGCCCTCTGGCGTCCACGGGGAATACTCTTTCCATTGAGCATTCATATGCGGCACCTGTTCGCCACCGCCATATGCCATGAAACCTAGAAGAACACCTGAAAGATGAGAAGGAAACGGAATGAAAAGGATATGATGGAAAGGATATTGTGGTAGAGAAGAAACCACCCCAGTTCGCCTGCCGACCCCAGGGAAACCACAAATAACTCATAAGGGTGGACGGTCGTCGGGGATGGAACCCCGGACCTCCGGAATGTGAATTGCACACGTTACCGCGGCGCCTCCTTGGCTATGCATGTAGTGTTAAAATTATACCGAAGTTCAAAGTTTCACAGTAGTTGTTAGTTACAGTCGGTCACACGCTTGTAAAATGATAGTTTCGTATCTGTAACATAAATATTTGAAAAAAGCGGGTCCTTATGTATAATGTTGGTAGGCGGCAGCACTCTCGTATTGGCAGGTTGGTAGTAATGCTCTATTTTGTAGACCCTACGTGCATTTCGTATACCAGACAATTGAGGTGATGCATTTTTTAAATCGATTATCACCGGTGAGGAGTCATGGCTCCATCATTATGATCCTGAAGGACAGCAAGCCAGCACAGTGTGGAAATCGCCAGGTTCTCCAACACCTAAAAAGGCAAAAGTTGTTCCATCTGCAGGGAAAGTGATGGTGATCACGTTTTTTGACTGTAATGGAATGATTTACCATCATGCAGTTCCCCCTCACACTAATGTTACAGCAGCTTACTACACGTCAGTATAGGCTACACCGAGGAAGCACATTGCAAAGAAACGACCAGAGCTTTCTCGGACTGAGTGGCGACTTCATCATGACAATGCACGGCCTCACGTCGCAAATCAAGTCATGCAGTTTCTGGCTCGATTCAACATTACCTGTGTACCACATCCACCTTATAGTCCCGATCTTGCACCCTGTGAATTTTTTTATTCCCATCACTAAAGGCAAAGCTTAGGGGTATTCGATTTGAGAACTCTGAAGCAGTGCTCAAGAAAAGTGAGGCGATTCTCAAGGACCTGACAAAGAATGGTCTGCAGCACGTGTTCAAGGACTGGCAGAGACGCTATAAAAAGTGCATTGAAGTAGGAGGGGACTACTTTGAAAAAGATCATGTAAACATTGCATTGGAGTAATAAACATCTGTGAACAAAATCAGTCTCAGTCTTTGTTGATCAGCCCTCGTATATCCAGCTAAACGAATTTCTTTGATTGCAGATATCCCTTAGTACATCTACCCATTCCTCTAGTAATTTATACTAGTGGGAGACAACAGTACGTTTTTACTTTCCCTACCACGTACATAGTAGGTAGAGTAGGTATTGCATTCCACCCAAAAATTCGATACCGAGATTTCACCGGAAATACATGTATTGAGGCACCCTGAATTAAAAAGAACAATTTTCAGAAAAAAGGTACGTATGTGTGCGTCTGTGTGTCGGTGTTTATGAACAGTACTTCTAAAGATGCGAAACGAAGATTTTCAAGAAAATCCCCCCCTCTCCAAACTACCCTTTACATGGTTACATTTTTCGATTTTTTTTATTCTCTATAAAAAGACTAACGATTTTGATTATAATATCATATACTAACATTTTTACATGACAAATAAAGTCTGTTATCTTGATTTTCTGGGAATAGTCAGTGAAGTCCTCTTCATTCAGGAGGAATTTTGTATAATCTTGTATAACTAGTAAACGTTAAGTGATAGACGAAAACATACTACACAATAAAATCATATCTCTTTAAAACATTCAATTTATTTCAAATAATATTAATTTATTATTTTTAAGATTAATATATTATAAGATTAATATTTATTATTATTTATTAATTCCGTTATTAATGGTTTGAATTGTTCATTACTTGGCCATTCTCTTAAGTCCTGTAAACATTCAGTTGTTTCTCGCGATTGCATGCAAACCGTATGGAATTTTAAGGCCAGCATGTAACGTCCAGTGCTTAAACATTTGCCTATCGCTCTTCTCTTTGTATCCATGTGTAATGTAACTTTTTCTGTGAAGGTTTATTTGGATTAAAATGTAGTAGATAGAAAAATAAGCTTTAGTAAGAATAGCTTGTGTACCCAATAATAAGCAATAGAGGGCAGATGAAGTCATGAAAGTAACACATCAGATTTTTTAAAGTGAATAAGTACATATTATGTTAAAGCAATCACATTTTAAAACTAATTTATAAGCACTCAGTTTTACAGCGTTTTATGAAATCTATACACAAAGAATAAAAACGTTATTGTATACACAGGTAGTCTAGATTTAGAATAGATCCACCGCGCAGAAGTAGACCGAGAGACAGTTGCCGTATTTACTGTAAGAATTTCATATAAACTGCCGGAGAGTAGCGGATTACGTAAATGAAACTCGCACCAACAGCTGTATGACCATACACGTCAGGTGTGTCCGCATTACAATAGGTTTGGGAACACGATCTTAATGACGAACACATTCACTACACCTGCACTTAGTCCAGTTTTTCTTCAGTCAACACACGGCATTATGGGACATGGTTTTGTTAAATAACTATTCTATATGATTGACTTCATTTACGAGATTATGAATAGCTGTCCTGCTAAGAGTTGTAACATGTGGAAACTTAGGAATAGTTTTGCCTGACACTTTCATGCCGAAGAGCATTTTGCATACGCACAGTACAGAAAAATACGCTGTTGTAAGATAGCTCAACTATAACAAATAACTTATCACGAGCACGAAATTAAATTAAATTGAAAATTAAAAAATAAAAAAAAGTTTTATTTATGGACGGTCTTTAACTGCTGTGGTTCTTAGCATCCCATTCTATATTGGGCGTAAAAGACTGGTAATTTTCCTCAGAGGCCTCTTTATCAGGTTTGAGGTTCTTTTACGTGCGGTAGATCTACGACACGGGACCATCGGCTTTACTTCCCTTCCGAAGAGAGCCATGTTAAGGATTTTTAAGCCCACTACACCACGGAGGACATCACAAACACGCAACACTATTTTACTCTTAATGAGGGGCAAACTTCCATCCTATGTAACTGCCAGAACTCCATTGATTAAACACACACGTATTTTAACGTAAGCTCGAAAACAAAGCTGGCGGTATACGAGGGCTACACCGAAAATTTTTAGAAAATCAAATAAGGAATATTTTTAGAAAATTTAAATGATTTTATTGTTTTTCAAAATATACCCCTTTAACATCAATACATTTTTGCATTCGATGAAATCAGTCCTTAAAGCAATGTTGCCACTCTTCCTGAGGCACTTTAGAAACCATGCTTTTATGATGTTCCACGGCTTTATCTAATGACGAAAAAGTCATTCAGATGCTGAGTTAGTTTTGCGGTATGCGACGATGCGTTGTGATGATGTAACATTATTTTTCCTTTTGGGCGTTTTTCACCAACTTTTTAAAAATTTGCGACAGACATTTGTGTACCAATAGACAGTAACGGTACGTCTATCTTCTAATATGCTGTAGTAGCAATATAGCCCGTTAAGAAAACGGCAACATCTTACCAGCACTGCGAATTCGTTGGACTTCTTAAGCTTGGGTTCTGTTCGAAAGACCCATTGAGCCGACTGACTTTTCTTTTCAGGATCATAAAAATAAATCCAAGATTCATTACCAATAACAATATTCCAAACCAAATTTGAAAGTGCCGCCTTGGATTTTATCTAGAGTTTTCCTGCACCAGTCAGTGCGTTGTTGATTTTGATTGGGAGTCAGTTTATGTGGAATCCATCGACAACAAAGTTTTCTCACGTACAACTGTTGATGTAAAATGTTTTGTATTTAACACATTCCAATTTCTAATATCGCCCGAATAAATTCATAAGATGTCCGTCGATCTTCTTCAAGCATTGCCCAACAGAGGCAATATTTTCATCACTAACAGCAGTTCTTAGGCTTCTTCAAGAAATTCATTACTTAGGAAAAGAATCTCTTTTGAATTCGCTGTACCAATTATAAATTATCGTTCTTAGATGGGGCTTCTTCTCCAAATGCATTTTTAAACCGAACTTGACACTGTTTAGGCGTTAATGGCGATTTAAAATCGTAAAAAGGCATAGCCCGGAAATTTTCTCTAGTCAAATTCATTTTTGGATGAATACAAAATCTTGAAATGATGATAATTAACAAACTATTAGAGCAAATCGGGCACACTACACGGCAATCAACTCGCAAAACATTTGAAAGTATCTGTTAAATAAAAACAAATTTCAGTAGAAGACAGCTGCGCGCGCACATACACACACTCACACCACACACACATACACGCAGTGGAACCCCGCTTAATCGAACTAAATTGGGCACAGCCATTTCGGATAGCGCATTTTTTCGGATAATCGATGGTAAGGATTTTAAGCAGCAAAAGGAAGAACATAGTTGTATTCCAATTGTAAACAATAATATTTACTACTATATATGATACTAAATATGCATTACAGTATTTACAAAAACTATTTCATAAAATCAGTAATTGTTTTTTGAACTTTCTTCTCACACTTACGAGCAGCTATTATAAGTTACCGTTTGATAAACATATTATCTATTGAAGTTAATTCACTGCTTGGTTTTACAAACACAAGACAATCTAAAAAGAAAACAACCGTAATTTAATGTTTCCCGTTAAGATTTGAATACGAATTTGTAGTCTTTCTTAGCTCTAATGCATTGAATCCCTCGTAAGCTGTCACTGTCGCTAGCGATTTGGAGTTTCTGTTCAGTGCTTACTACAACACGCTTTCTTTTCGCCGCCATCTTAAACAAACCACACTGACCAACACCAACAGTAAAACCACAGTGGGCTTCCGCATTGAATGCGTGTGCAAGTAGTTAACGTTTGTTAAAACGGTAAAACATTTCTTCGAATGTGGGATAGAGTGTGAAGATAAGCTGCATACGATGCCAATTATTGGTATTGGAATTTAAAAGTTGGGGAGAAAGAACGTTGCTAGTTGTCGCAGCAATGCTGCCGGCACGAATTTGAGAATTTCGCAATTTTGCGTTCATTCTTTCTTACTCCCCACTCCCTCATGCGCTATTTCGGGTAAACGCAATTCGGTTAAGCCGGGTTTCGATATATATAGGGGATGTTTCAGGACCTCTGCGACAAACTCTGAGGAACGATAGATCTCGCAGAGGGGAACATTTTTTGTCGAATTACCATCATTCTCCGACGCGTCGTTTCGGATTTATTCACCCCTGTTTGAAGTGTCCGGTAGGTTAAGTTTGAGGCATAGTTAGTACACTTTGACTCTGTTTACAACCGCTGAATCAAGTGACATCGCCCCTTTCTTGTCCCTTACGTCTGGTTAGGTTTGGTAGGTCTGAGACGCACAGCCCAATTTAACTTAGCGTTTGTGAACAATAGCTCCACGTATACCACCACCAGAAAGTACAGGGACTAGGGTCAAACGACTTCGCACCTCGTGTTCAGTTTGTCCAGTGGTTTCTGCAACAAAATATTGCACATCCTACATTTCTGGCGCACGGCTTGTTTACTGATGAGGCCTGCTTCACATGGAACTGGTACTTCAACAGCAAGAACAGCCACATCTGGGATTTTGAGAACCCTCACGCAGTGTTCGTTAGACATCACCAACAAAAGTATTCCGTAAGTAATTGGGCTGGAATTGTTGGTGGTCATCTGCTGGGTACTTTCGTTTTGCCACCCCGTTTGAGTTAAATTGGACTGTGCATCTCATACCTATCAAACCTAAGCAGACGCAAGGACAAGAAATATCGATTCAGCTGTTTAAACAAACAGAGAGTCAAAGCGTACTGGCTGTGCCTCTCAAACCTATATCCTACCGGTTAAGCTTTAAACAGGGGTTAAATTAAATTAAAAGTTTTATTTATGGACGCTCTTTAACTACCATGGTCCTTAGCGTCCGATTCTATATTGGGCATGAAAGACCGGAAATTTTGCTCAGCGGTCTTTTATCAGGCTTGAGGTTCTTTTACGTGACGTGAATCTATGACACGAGACCACCGGCTTTACTTCCCTTCCGAAGGAAGCCATGCTAAGGATTTTTACGCCCGAAAAAATCCATCGCCCTCCGCCGAGTTTGAATCCGCGACCTCGGGAACTAGAGGCTAGCACGGTACCAATAGACTAAGGAGGACGACGCGAACGGGTGAACAACTCCGTAACGATGCGTCGGAAGACGGTGGTTGCTTGACAAAAACTTTTCCCCTCTGCGAGGTCTATCGTTCCTTAGAGTTTGTCGCTGATGTCCTGAAACATCCTGTAGATATATATTGATTGTGATGTATTTAGAAATAAATAATTCAGACATAAAAATTTAGCCGAAAGTGCGCATTTGCTTCTTTGTACACTTTTGAATAGTTTTCATCAAGCCACGGATCAACCATTTTTATATAATACGCAAGTATGTTAAATATGGGGTTTATTTATGGACGCTCTTCAACTAGTATGGTACTTAGCGTCCTATTCAATATTAAGCATGAATGGCCGGTAATTTTGTTCAGAGGCCTCTTTATCAGGGTTGAGGTTCTCATACGTGCCTAAATCTACACACGGGACTACCGGCTTTACTTTCCTTCCGAAGTAAGCCATACTAAGGATTTTTAACTCCGAAAAAATTCATCGTCCTCCTGCCAACTAACCATTAACTTTAAGATTTTTTTCTGTATATTTTAACGGGAGAAGGGTAACTTTTCAGAGAGTCCTATTCATATATGGTTTTAAACTGATTATTTCTTTACATTTCAGGTTTCATTTCAATTCTAAAAGAGAACTTCTTGCACTTCCCAGTTAGGAACATACAAGAGAAGGATTTTCCCCTTTAATGGTACACCACCACGTTATCCACTCCAAACACAGAAAATAATTAATGATAATCGCTGTCATCAATTCTCGCTAACGTATGAGAATAATATCCAGCTTTTTGCAACAACAAGCAATTAACTTGATGTTTTTATTACTGAAGTTTATTCCCCCATAAATTGTTTCACCGATGCTACGTTCACGAGGCTATTAAAACAATTACAAATGGAGTACCCTAAGAGGACTCTGAAATAATGTAATAGGTTTAGCATTTTGGAAGTACGTAGGAGTTTACATACATGATTTTTGTTTCAAAACATAAAATTAACTGAGGGTGTGGAAGTTTTCAGCAATCTTAGTGCCACAGTAACAATGCAGGAGCGTTCCTGATTTAATTTAACGATTATGTACTAAAGGTAGAAAAGTGCAAAGTGTCACCTGTTGTTAATTTAAGCGTGTCAAAGGGCAGAGTTTTCAGATAATGTGATAACGACTACTATTTGATGTCACTGTTAAGGAATATTCAAGAGAAACCCTAATATTACTTGTAGCAAGGCCAATGAGGTAAGCAAATGTTGTCAGCTAGACACTATCAGACCGAATGAACGACTGCTTACCTCTATATTCTGTCCAAAATTATTAACCTACTGGAAGTAAAATAGTATATTATGCAACGAGACTAAAATAGTAGTAATTAAAACTCGAGTATTATTATTAACCGAGCGAAGTGAAGCGTCAAGTTTTATACGACTGTTTATGCTCTATCGTGTATCTGAATTAAAGATATTCGTTTCTGGTTTGAGCGATGTGTTACAATCGTTATTCCTTTATCTATGGTTACAGTACAATGACCTTGTAGCACCTGTGTCAAACAAAGTTGCTAGCGTTGTGAGATCTACTACGCAGAATAATCGATACTTGCGCTTTCAAAATGTTACGTGGCCATTTCTGATTGGTCGAATACTAATACTTTAATGAACAGGTGTACTTTAATGAGGCCCATTAAAGTACTGATACCAGTCGTATAAATACTACATTTTGGCATGGTCGAGCATAAATAACATTAAATATCATCCGCGCGAGTGTCTTGTGATTGGTCCTTGAAATACCGTACCTCTTTCTTCTGCTACCGCGACAACCAGCTGTTTTGCTTTGAAGCACGTGTTCGAAACTCCAATCTTTATGCGCTGATAATCGTAATGTGCAATTTTAAAATATAACAGTTTTGAACATTGCGATGTATAAACGTATAACGTGCATATAACAGAAATAATTCGATTTACTCCGAAGCATGTTAAGTAATTTTGTATAGCGGTTAACCTAACACTAACGCATCCTCCATCAAAATGACGCTTGCAGGATTAAATTTCGACAAACTCTGTCAACCACTCCCTGAAGGCTACCTTCCATTTCTTCGTGACAATCAGAACTTTTGTTTGATTAAGAAATAAGCTAGCCATCATCTAAAACCCGTCACTACTCATGCGTAACACTAAAGTCTCTTTCCTTTATTGTTGGCGTTTTTTAAAACTGAGGATTTATCGAAAATAAAGGAAATAAAGTCTATTTTATCTTTCTTTTCAATCCAGGTGTATAATCTAAGCTTTAGTATGTTTTTCATTGATCCAAGAGTCATCTAAGTAGTATACCATAATGTTATGTCCTCCCAGTCTATTACCATGTTTAGTTCACTTCTGTTCATGCTCACGAAAACTATTTCAAAGACCAGTTTGTAACATTTCGACACCTTAAAGTCCGGCAAATCTGAATCATTATTGCCTGCATTTAAATCTTTTATCAAAGAATAAAACATGAAATTTAAATAGATAGATAGCACTCTTTAAAAAATCGCCCACTTTGTCCAACATAGTTGTGGGGTTATTAAATTATTTGCGAATGTCTATCACAGACCACTGAGAAGCATCTGCAAACTCGGCCGAGAGTTGCACTATTTCATTCACTGGCGCTGTGGAATCTCTCTGAATTGGAGAATTGAACATGCTTAGCACTATTTGCCTGGTTTACGATTTGGATATTTTTTAACGTCAGATATACTCACATAATTGACAATGCTTACCAATAGCTCCTTAATCACACTTTAACTTGATTGGATCGTACTAAACCACTGCAATACTGAAAATGATGCATAAAGGCGGTAAAAATGCTGTGTAAGTTGAGCATGTTAATTGCTTAATTTCTTGTAAGTAAATATACTTAAAACAATACATAACCGTAATAATACTTATTTTATTCATTTATTTCAATGGAACCTTTCTAATTACACGACAATTATGAAATAATATGGGGATTTTGGGGGAGGGGAGACTTAGCGTTCATTAGGGGACGGTTGCAGTAAAAGCTTTATTTTGGCCAACGATCAATCACATTTATTCTGTGCCACGTGTGTTAATTTACATCCAATAGACTAATCATAAGAGAAAGAGAATAGTGAGAGGGGCTTAATTTCAGATGAGTAGTCGGAACAAGAACACCTCGCGGAACGCCAACGCCGACACCATTTTAGCTCAGACCGGTTATCGTGTGGTAACTCCGAGGCTCCTGTCGCCGCCGTCACTATCATTTAGCTTTAGATCACTAACGCCTCAATCGTCTTCGCTGTCAACACCGAGCGGCTGTTTCTAAATGCATTTACTTAGTCATTTCGTCCTGATCATAGTCAGGAGTGTAATACTCCGAAGTCGATGTAGTGCGCTATAAGAGTGGTCCATATCAATCCTTCTGCAGTGGTACTAAGCTGCATGCTGCACGTTAGAAACGTGGAACTATTTAAGATACATGAGAAGAGAAAGACCTACTACCGAACTGCTTTAATCTCACGATACACTGGGACACGTCATTTCCATTCATTCATCAGCATGTTTCAGGAATTAGAGCACTAGAAGTAGTATAATCAGGACATAAGATAATTCTGTCACACTCAACAAGGATTCGCTCAAGTTCACGGACCTATATCGGCAGCTAAGTTCAACACTACAGTTACCAAAGTTTCTATCTGACAAAGGCTACAAGTTAAACTAAATGGAAAAGCAAGTATCTGATGTTTCGCATTTACAGGACTTTCTCTATCCACTATCATTAATTTTTTTATAGCTTTTACAAACTCGTCTTTATGTTAACCATTAGCATTCACAGAATTACACTGCTAAAAGAAATTAGAGGAATACATATTTAAATCAAAGCCCAAAATAAACTATTGATACAATGTAAATTTTGACAGTCAGATGTTATGTTTTGAAGTGTTGTTTAAAACTAGAATAAAGTTCTCCTAAAAATTGTTAGTTTTTTGAATAAATAGTGAAGTTGAAAAATCCATGGAAATAAAGCTGAGTGTTCTTTGATTTATTATTTCTTAAAAACAGATTTTAACAGCAATATGTGGTAGAAAACTGTCATTTTGTGCTCTCTGAGTCTAAAGCACAGCAATGATGCATCTGAATGAAACATCAGTCGCACAAGCAGTTGTATGGACTGAAGATGCCCATTCCATTCGTTTTGTCTCCAGGATTCTTCATGTCAGTACTTCTGTCATTCATAGGCAATATATAGAGACAGGTGAATATAAGAGGCGGCATGAGAAGGGCATAAGAAGACAAAACAGGTGCAGGATAGATATCTTGTCCTATCAGCTTTGTGCAGATGCAAATCTAGAGCCAGAGATCTACGAAATGACGTACGAACAACAACTGATGTGATGATTTCTGATCAGGCTGAGAAATGCCAGGTTGAGATCTAGAATCCCCTTTAAAACCCCTCATTTAACACATCAGCACAAGGAAGCTCGGCTGAGGTTTACTCAGAACCAACCCACTTGGCAACTCCGCCAATGGAAGACTGTTCTCTTCACAGACAAGAAGTTCGAAGGGTTGTGATGGTTGTACTCGTGTATGGAGACGTCCATTACTATGCCTTGCACCAGCCACTATTATTGAACATGTCAGATTTGGAGACGGTTTGATTATGATTTGGGTGGCATTTCTATTGTGTCTCAGACAAAAATTAATGTTGACCCGCAGCGCATGAATGCTGATGTTTACATTAATAGCATTATCCTTCAACATATTGCACCCTTTTCTTTTGGAATGGACCCAACTTTCTTCTAATATATGATGCTAAACCCCATACAGCAGAGAATGCCACTTCGGGTAATGGACTGGCCTACACATAGTCCTGACTTCAATCTGATTGAACCTCTGTGGAATAAGCTGTAAAAACTTGTTCACGAGTGGCCTGCTGTGCCACAGAAACTGGGAGATCTCGCAGATGCACTCACAGAATGCCACAAAATCCCACAAATCGCTATTAGGAGGCTGGTGCAATGTATGCCATGTAGGTGTCATAAAATTATTGTAGCTCACAGAGGATACACTAGCCACAGAGTGTTGATATGACCATGGAAACATTGATTAGGAAACAATGTAATCTTGTATTTCCACTTTATTTAGTTTATCATTCAACAGTTTGATCGCATTTCTAATCGTGTGAAATAAACGTTTATTAGAATGCCTATTATAATTTGCACAATTCTCCAGTCTATAATTATAAACTGTCGAAAATTGAGTTATATGTATATTTATTTTGGGACTTTGGTTTAAACATGTGTTCCTCTAATTTATTTGATATGTGTAGTTTCATTTGGTTATAGGCACAAGGGGATACCGGAAACCGAAGCGGCAGTCAAATGTTCAAAAGCGAGTCGCATATGCTGGTCTTGAAGCACCACCCTCCTTCCATAACAGTACGAGAAACAACTGAGTGATGACAGCACATTAATAGAAAATCTCACGTGTTACCTATATTCACATGATTTTCTCTGCCCACTTTAGTTTATTTTGTATATGGATTCTACAAACTACTCTTACGAAAGCTTGTTTTTCTATCTACTTCATGTTAATCGAGATAAACCTTTAAACCTCGAGAAAACCTAACATTTTTATTATACATTTCGTTGTAGGAACAAGGTTGTTAGAGGAAACCGGAATCGATAGCCATTATTTAAATGCACGTCACTATATGCTGGCCGTGAAATTGCATATTCTTTCCATTGCATTGCGTGAAACAACTGAATGGCGACAGCACTTTAAAAATGGCAAAGTATTGAAAAATGGAAAGCAACAATAACGAATATCTTGGAAATGCCTTATACCGCAAAAAATGCTGTTTAAAGCAAGCTGTGTCTTCTAAAGAGGTCCACAAACTTTTTGTCTATCTTTTATGGTTTACAAGCTATATAAAATAATATGAAATTCCTTTAGAATAAACAGAACTTCAAGGTCTATTTCCCAAAAAATTCAGGATATGCATTTTATTTGTTATGTACATAGGCATTTTAATGAAAATCGCTAGTCTTTTTGTGAAAATCAAAATTTATGAATAACGTTTCCATGTAAATGGTGGAATTTTCTTAAAAATCTTTGTTAGGTTGAGTATCTTTGCAAGATACCAGGTTTGATGTTTATCTAACATGCGTTTTTTTGAGTCATGTTGTTCACAAGCACTGACTTCACTTTCTAAAAATGTATTTTTTTGGCTTCAGAGGGCCTCTAAACATGTATTTTCGGTGAAATATGGATAGAGAATCTTTGGGTGGACTGCAATATTTCTACCTACTGAATAGGTGATAGTGAATGTAATTAATACACCAGACTCCTCCAAAACATCCTCACCTTGAGTTCTTCACAATGGCAAGATGAGTCTTGGCCAAAATTGACTGTGGGTCCTGGCGTTTACATCTTGTTTTTGCGATGCGGACCAGTTATATTCTCAACTTTTAATCCCGTGATGCAGTAGCACTACCCTATCGTGAGCCTGTAATTTTTTATTCTTTAGGGACAGAGAGCAGTGGACACAACCCTTTCGGTACGGCTCTGATGATAGTATAGAGAGAAGCAATTCAGGCACGAAGACATACATTCTCCGCATCTCCATAAAATAGCGGAGGAGGATTTGACAGTTAAAACAGTTTCAATGAATGACAAGAATTTCCTGGAGATCCAGAAAGTGCAGGTAAGATCATTTTACAGAGAAAAAATTTAAAAAAAATTAAAATATTTCGCCTCCATCGACGCTACATGAAAAACTTTATTGGCAACAGGTACAGCAATGTTTGAGATATTTTTCGACATGGTCACCACAAGAATTGAGACGCTTGTCATATCGTGGGATCAACATTTGTGTTACTGTGTCGTAGAAGTCCGCCGCCTGTGAATAGAACCAGCGTGTGACAGTCGTCTTCAGATCTTCGTTGTTGTCAAAACGCTGCCTGGAGGACAGGAATTTCTTGAGGTGCAAGAAAAGATGAAAATCGCTGGGAGCAAGATCAGGACTGTATGATGGATAATAAACAGCTCCCAGCCGAACTCCTGCAGAACAGTTGCTGTGTACCGAGACGTATAGGGAGGAGCATTCTCATTGAGCAGCACACCTGTAGTAAGCATTCCGCTCCTCTTTTTACTTTCTCTACTACTTAGAGTAAGAAGGGGAAGTATTGTATTCCACCAAATAAATTCGATACCGAGATTTCACCGGAAATACATGTTTTGAGACCCCCTGAAGCATTTTTGGAAACATGTCCGTGTGTATGTCTGTCTGTGTGTCTGTGAACAGCATAACTCAGAAACGAACAGTCGGATAAACACCAAACTTGGTATTTAGGTTCAGTATCTTCCAGAGATGCGACACAAAGGTTTTCAAGAAAATCCCCCCACCCAAACTACCCTTTACATGGAACATTTTTCGAAAATTATAATTTTCTCAAAAATGCTCTAACGATTTTGATTAAAATATCATATATTTAAGATATTTTCATGACAAATAAAATGTATATCTCGAATTTTCTGGGAATGTCTCTAAAAGTGTTCTTCATTGTGAACGACTTTTGCATAACTGGTAAACCATAAGAGATAGACAACATTTTATTGCACAAAAAATGTAGATCGCGTTAAAATACACAATTTATGCCATATACAGGTTTTTTGTAGAGTGAACCATTTTCGAGATATTACTTTTTATTCCCTTAAATTTTCCAATACTTATACTTTTTCTCAAATTCGTTATTCATTTTTTATGTCCTGGACATGCAAAGAGATTGGAATGCGCCACATAGCAACCAACGCTTAAAAGATTTGACTATCGCTTATAACCTACCAATTCCCCTTGCACCTACAAGAAAATTAGCAATAAGATTGACATCTCGATTAACATGAAGCATATGGAGAATAAACGTTTGTAAATATAGTTTATACAAGAGTAGAGAAAGTCATGTGAGTGTAGCGCATATGATTTTTTCGAATGGCACGTCGCAATTTCCACAGTAATGGTTTCACAGTAACGATAAGCATTACTGTGAAACTGTCCCTTCCTGTCCCAGAAAACCGTGCACATCACTTTCTGCACCGACACAGTGTGTTGGAATTTTGTCTGAAATCCACCGTGGCGCCATTGCATTGACCGCTGTATGGTTTCCGGGGAAAGTGCAAAATCCACGTCTCATCACCCTGACGATCCCGTCGAGGTACTCGTCGCCGTCATCATGATAGCGCAGCAGAAATATCAGTGCTGGTCCTAAGCGTTTCGTTTTGTGATCGGGTGTCAGGTTTTTCGGCACCCACCTGTCATACAAGTTCCTGAACAACAGGTGCCAAGTGATAAATCTCTGCAACAAGGATTGCGATATCTGTGGAATATGGTTGCTGAGCTCCGTAATCATGAAGCGATGGTTCTCCCGATGCGCTGCCACACCAGCTCAACAAGGTCATCATTGATGAGGGACGGTTGCTCACTGCACTCTTCATCATGGACACTTTGACGAACTTCGGGAAACTTACACCAGCGACGCTTATGATGTTCGGTCCATAGACCTGACAAAGCTGACGATGAATTTCAATCGGAACTTTATCACTGACCAAACTTCGTAGGCGGTGGGAGAACGAATAAGAGCCGCCATTTCGGGCCACTGCTGCCACGGTACTGGTACCGGGCGGGACCTTTCCGTCGGCATGTGATTGATACGTCATAGATCTGTTACGCATTTTCAATTTTCCCGGCTAAATACAGTTACTTTAAAGGGAACAAAATCGGGAAACTTACTTTATGAATGCGCCTCGTATTACGGAAGCCTAGACGGATGGGCCAGTAAAGAGGCTGCTTACAAAACTTACATCTCATATAGGACCTGTATAGAAAATAGGGACCCAATGATAGATGTTTCTCTAAGAAAACTAAGAAGTAAAGCGGAGGTCCTATTTAAATTGAAGAGAAACCACTTTCACAGAAAGTAGAACACTATCTTTTGAAAGGAAATCTCTAACTTGGGAGGTGTTAGTAACCTGGTTAGCTTAAGGATGAGATAAAGCGGTTGAAACTACAACCCCATTTGAGGCGTCCGGATGAAATAAGAGTATAAATAAGTACTGCAGAGACATACATTATGAGTAATGGTCTGCATAAGAATAACAAGCAGTTATCTTCAGATTGTTAGTAGTTCTATATGTCGGTATGAGTCGATGGAGGCTGTCAACCGATTGTTTTGAGTGAAACTCAGGACTGAAGTGCTCTAATACTAGAATACTACTGGCATATGTTTGAGATCATCAGGTTTTCCTTAAAATTAATGAGCTCATTATCAAGTCTTTTGATTAATTTAAGTTTTCCTTATTAAGTTTTTAAAGTGGAGTTAATTGACACTAAAGCACTGACACATTCTTTACTCACAGAAGACTTTAATTGGCTTATATTTGCGTGAAAGACTTCCGGGTTACATGTTGCGCAGATTCTAAGAATTTCGGCACTTCATTCATCAGCTCCACAGAATACATCAGATTCCCTCGCGTCATTCAACGGCTGCCACAAACTTAGCACATGACTAGGACTTACCCTAGATGATACGCTTGCTTTTGCATAAAATACTATGTGATACTGCACATGTCTATCTTTAACAACCTTCTTAAAAATAAGGCTCTATTAAATTGCATATCTCAAGCGATTAACAAAAAGGAAATGCGAAAAAATTAAGCATAGTGTAACAGATCGCGCTAAGTTCGTACGGAGAGTTTGCGAGGGCTCCCAGCCCATCTACCTGCCGCGGGTTGGCTAATGGACGGTCCCTTTCTAGAGCAATTGACACTTGGAACAATAGCCATTGTATGCTACTTTCACGCCCCAGAGGTTTACTTTTGGCCTTTTCTAGTAGGTTCTTATTCTCGAAAGTTCCGCTTTGTGGCGAGGCTGATATAAGGGTCCGCTGGCGGCAGTAGAGCTCAGTGTGTTGAGTTCAGTTGAATTGTGTGCTGTTAGAAATGACAAGCGGACAATGCAAGTGGACTGTATTTAATTGTGAGTTGTAATTCAGCAGTCAGTTGTGAGGCGTGCAGTTCAGCAGTTCAGTTGTCATTTGATTCGACGGATGAATTGTGTTGTATACCGAGTGCGTGGAAAAAGTGACTCAAGTGTGACGCTTCTGTTACGTTGAGTGCCGTAATAAATAACGTGTGTTTTCACAGTAACTGATGTTCCCATTTGTTAAATATACTCCTTGTCTTAGTTACACATTGGCAGCTTTCTCGTTTTGGTGACAGCTTCAGTCGTGTTTTACACCTCGGCTGGACTGAGGGAGATGGCTCCGCGGTAAAGTATACCGCTCGCATTCAGCAGTCCCAAATTCGAATCCCTTGGGTCGGCCACTCTGACCGTGGGTCGATAGGCAAATGCTGGAGTGGTTGCCATTCTAGCACGAATTTTCTGTCCATCATTTCCGGTTCATGATCTCCTGTCCCCATTTTCTTTAATCTGTTTCAGGGTTGTAGGATCGGGTGACGGAGTAGACGGGTGACGGGTGTGTTGGGTAGAATGGGCGAATTTGCGCTCTGGAAATATTCCTATCTGGCACTTGGCGGGACTGCTGGGGCCCCCTTCATCCTGGGAGCTGCCTGTCTATTCCTAGGACACCCAGGTTACGGGTGGCTAAGGAGGATTTATATACACACGGGACCGGGTCTGCCTACGCAGAGACCACACGCTCGCATGACCCAGGATTGCTCGTGGGCCCATTCCATTAGGGGCAATACCTATTTTAAAAACCGCCCCCTACCTGGTGGAGTTTAGGCTAGGACTCATCCTGCCCACCCTTCCAAACAGGGTCGGAAGTGGATATTCCACCTACGCGAGTCAGGTCAATAGGACGAACCCTACTGGGGGAGACTACCGAACAACCTCGGTGAGAACGACAGTTTCTAGCAACGTCTACCAGCTATCCCTCATGGCTGGTGCCGGAGAGTCTCGAGGCGTCTCACAATCCCATCTGGGCGGATAAACCAGCCAAGCGTACCCAATCTCCCATGGGTGTCGGGAACCAATGCCCCGCCGAATCCAAACGAATCCGAACAACTCCCTTTCGGGAGGGGCTCGAATGTTCGGCCCGGCGTATTTCTAGTGATATCAGAAGTACCACGAGAGCTCAGGGTCCGCAGCGCCCGCACCACGGCAGCTGAAGGGGTCGAACCCCCCTTACGAGGAAACCCCCCTAAGGAGGGATAGCCGGCGTCAGTATTAGATCATGTTGGAATTGTTAGTCTCCCCGTCCTTGCTAGCGCACATCGTAGTCCGGATTTGTTCGGCCGTTGGATCTATACTTCATCCCTTCCTCCCAGGGGTCAAGTTGAAAGCACAAAGGACCCACTGTGTCTTGCGTGTGGTGCTGTGCTCCATTTGCCTACTCCTAAATCCTACTTCTCGCTATGACGACTACAAGTACGTTATCCTAAAGATGTCTTCTAATATTACCACAGTAAGCACTCATCCGTCAGCATAGTAGCAGGACCGTTGACTCAAGTAGAACTTTTTGTGGTGAGGATGCAGAAGTTAGGTTCAAACAAAACACAAATTCATTACATTGTGCAACAGTTTGAATCTGCGATTCAGAGGGGCAAAGACGCTTAATGCAGATGATAACCATGAACAATCGCCAACAAGATCATTCCCTGGATCGACAGGGGTCTTGTGTTCTCTGCACAAGTGTAACTTGTTTTTAAAACTCAAAACATGTCTTTACAACGAACCTGCGTTTACAACCAGGCGATTCATAACAGTGATAGCTTAGTGTGAGGTATTTCTTTTATCGATGACATTGACATACAGCTAGCTCTTTTTTTGGAGCAGTTTTTTCCAACTTTTTACTCATGCAAACATCCAAAGCTCTCGCTGTTGATGAAAAAAATAAATCCACATCGCATTAATGAACCCTTTGGCTATGGTAGAATAATTGAGTTTTGTGTGCGGGTTTGTAAAGCAGATAATCGGGCTTATTTTGTTTTCAATAATAGTAAATACAGATGTATACCTACAAAACATTTACAGTTCAATTTTTTACCACTTAACAAGGGAAAAGAGATTTTATGGATGATATCAACAGGATTAATTCGCAGCAGATAAAATAATGAGAAAACTATTATCGAAGTGTTTGAGTGACTACTACTGGTGTATGGCATCCTCGGTCCCCAGACATAACAGCATATGGTTTTTACTTGTTAGTCTATAGAGGAGCTACGGCTGTTTCAAAGGGTGGCATGCTTGTGCTACAACAAAAACCCTGGCTGTTCCTTTAATGTAATTAACGTATACTATTTCCAGGTTCATTCTGACCCGATCTTATGGAGTGGATCTCTGTAGGAGCTATACAGTCGTCCTCCATGGTGTAGTGGTTATCATGCTAGCTCTAGTTCCCGAGGTCGCGGGTTCAAACTCGGCGGAGGGCGATGGATTTTTCGGACGTAAAACCCTTAACTTGGCTTCCTTCGAAGGGAAGTAAAGTCGGTGGTCGTGTATCGTACATTTACGGCACGTAAAAGAACTTCAAGCCTGATAAAGAGGCATCTGAGTTAAATTACTGGTCCTTCCCGCCCAATATAGAATGGGATGCAAAGGACCATAACATAAATAAAACTCAAATAAATTAAATGTAGCAGCTACACTGTTTGCAGCTACCAAGTAGCTCACTCTCGTGCAACCCAATCATATAATGGTCATGTTGACTAGGTATTGGGGATGGCGAACCGGCGCAGCGCATTGTGATGTGGGATTAGGGGTGGGGAGTGTGGGGCATAAGCTGCATGTATAGTATGCTATAGTTGGTTAACCTAATAGCAGAGTACGAAACAGAATGATGTCTAATGGGAGCAAATCTTCGACTGTCGCCACATAAACAGCGCCGCTAATTGGTTTCATAGCAAACCGTTGCCTCACATCAGATTTTCTATATGCTGAACATCGGTAGTTGTCGTGTGTCACATGGTTTGTGCTGCGTCATAGTTTTTCATTTCTATGTCGCTTTTAACATCTAAGGTCATATAAGCAGCTTTGCCTTTGAAACAATTTCTCATCCGCAACGATGTTCATTCGTTAACTGTGTTAATCTTTGGATTTATTTTTTACATTGGGTTTTCCTTTGTAAACATTTAAATTCACACACATGTTTACACTCACTCATACTTCCAGACACTAGGGAGGTGGGGAATAGTCCTGGCTATTGAAAAATTGCCATCCTCCAGCCAGGAATCGAGCCCGGGACCTCTGGATTTGAAAGCCAGCATTCTATCCATAAGATCACAAAGACAGTCTATATGAATTTGTATTGGATTTAATTGTGATACCGTATTTATTGAAGGGAAGTTATAACAATTAAATAAAGGAATAATAGTGACATATTTCCGTATATTAAATCAATATATAAAGTAAAATAAGCTGAGTTGAAAAGATTTGCCACCAGAATAAGGTAATTAGCGAGCCATGTAACGAAAGTCATTAGTATCAGCCGAATAGAAAGCACATTCACTTAAGGATTTCTGGGAACGCAGTTAGGTTATAAGTTTAGTACACTTACACAGTCACATAGGCAGAAATTCTGAAAAGGAGAAGTGAAAGGTATTTCCGAGATTTTAGCCAGGCCCCCTAGTAACCAAAGTCAGAGACGCGCATGAAGAAAGGTGAATATTGATTCGGGTGTGAAATAAGTTTGATGATAGTAATTATAATGGAGTGACTTAAGTATAGGGGGGCATCTAAATCAGAGAGTTACTCTCTCGCTGGTACCGATAGCGGTACTTACGTGTGTGATTTTAAGCGCCTAGTGATGCGCTTATGAGAGTAAGATTTCGAAGTTATCGCGAGGGATCTTTCCTAGCAACGTTTTAGCAGCAACTCACGGCAGGTTATGCTTCTAGTTTCTTTTATTGCGGAAACAGTGATTTCTAACCGTAACTTTGATACTACAGTAGTTAGCGGGTATAATAATTCAGTTGTCATAGTTATGAGTACTAAAATTTGGAGTCAGTCTATTTGTTCATTTCAAACGGTCGGCAATTCAATTCAATAATTCAATATATTGGTTCACTAAAATTTCTCAGTCAAATTAAGCTGGTATTGTCCTTTAACAATACGCACGCATACCCTGATATAGGTTACCACTGGAGAAACCTGCGCACGAGACAAAAGAACGAGAGATCACGGCAGCAGAATCTACAACGAAGCAGCCAAAGTAAATGGCTTCAAAAGTGACGACCATCTTCTGTATCAAACGGTGAATCAGAGTGATTTAGCTAGATATTAGATAAACAATGCTGTAAGGAGAAATAATGAATTACCTTCAGTTTCTTTCAGCTCTACATTTTCCAACACTAACATTTTAAGAAAAGAAACGTCTTGGTAGACCCATACCAAATCTAAAAAATCACTCAGGTAGTTAAAAAGAAAAAAGCGATGTGCATGAGAAATATGACTGGATAAGTGACTGTGATGTAAAGCTTCCTCTTTTGCTTTCCTGGTGTTTTATTTTATGATGAAGATATAGTGAACATCCATGATTACAACATGGCGTGAATGATATGCATCATCTTCATGACCGTGCTAAAAATTGTGCTTATATCACAGTTACAGATATACTGTATATACACACACAGATATACATAAGAAATGTATAAGGAACTTGCTGCTGGCATTTGGAAGTGTCAGATTTTTAATAATAACATTTATAAAGCAAAATTGAGCATACATTGTTTATTACTTTGAATAATTTTAACTGGACAACTTGTTGAACTTGGAAAGTTTAGTCAGCAGCCGCCCGTACTATACAGGATAAAATAACTTAGTTGTGTCAACCAGAATGCATTTTCCTGATACATTACCTTTGTAGCCAGAAAGGACGACAACTCTAGTATGTTTTATAAGGTTATAACTTTAGGTAGCGGAACTGAAGCAGTCGGCGGCTCCTATGCCACGCTCTGTACACAAGCCGGCCAGGAGGAGCGTACCAATTGCAATAACCAAAGTCCGAGGCATTTTCTTGCCTGATAAAACACAGAATTAAAATATCAAATTTTGATTCTTTCTGATAGAGGAGCTTCGGTTCCTCTACCAGAATATATCAACAACTAAAGCTGTTTAGAACCGTTAGGGGTAGACAGACGGAGAGGCCACAAGTAACTGGAGCGCAGCACCGCTAGTAGCTCATGGTGGGCCCTTTTTACTTCCAATGTGATCGCTGGGGAAAGGGATGAAGGGTAGGCCCGAAGGGCGCACATATGCGTACGATGATCCTGACACAGGCTAGCTCTGCCTAAGCCACTCGCAACCCGGGGGTCCGTGGCATTCGAGACACATCCAGGAAAGGGTTGCCAGCGGTCCCACCAAACTCCAGGGAGAAATCTTTTCAGAGTGAAAATTTCATAGTTCAGCCGCAACACACCAACGCTGTTGCCTGGTCCTATGGAAATGATGGGCAGGAAATTCGTAGTAGAAGGGAAACTATCCCAGCATTCACCTACCGACCCGGGAAAACAACAAAAAAAGAGTGGCCGGCCCAATTGCGTACCTCACACATTACCATGGCGCCATCTCGCTCGGTTGTAGAACTGTTAGTATCCCTTCATTATTTTATATACATTCAAAAGTAATTAATTTGTTAGCTATAAGATATCTATTATAATGCGCCGTATGTGTTTCAAATTTTGCGGGTCACCTCTTTTGTTTATTTCTGAAGGAGGCTTTCGTGCGTCGCTGCTGGCGCCGTTAGTTTTCTGTTGCGTAGCGTGGCGGCGCCATGATCGCCGTGGAGGATTTGGAGCTCGTGAAGAGCTCTGTGTTGCGTTTCGTCCTTCAAGGAGGTTTGTTGAGAGTATTGCTAATTGGTAAGCTAACCCATTATTATTTCCTGCCTCAAAATACAGTCTTTGCAAACCTCTGTATCTGATCACGTTAAAATTTTGTATGTCCGTTCCAGACGGATATTTCGCGATATACTCGTATATGTACCAGTAGCCAACATAAGCAGTCCTTAATTGAAGTTAGTTTATACCGGATAGCGCAGGTTCGTCTAAGCAGACTCCATACTGACAGAGAGGAGACACTAAATGAAAGATCAATGCTTGAAAACGAGCATTGATTGTTGTAACTGGTCCTGCTGTATGAGATGTTCCGGGTTCGATTCCCAGCTGGGCACCAGAAAGCTGTCTTGAAACAAAAACATTTCGGAATGCTTAGAGTCTGGTGTTTGAATGTGACAACTCTACGCCACCTACTTGTGTGTAGGGGTATTATCGGCTATTTAATAAGTAATTCGCTCATTAACAAGAATTAAGGATTGGCGCTTGACGCAAACCTGAGCACATGTGTTAAGTCAATTAATTATATGACAGTTAATCTAGAATGAGTACAACTAAATGACACTAGCTGAGCCGCAAAGTTAACAAGAGTAAACAAAATTATATTTTTATTATATTTATGTATCCTTAAAGGTGCGTTAGAATTACATTATTTCCAATAGTGCACTATTCATAACAAGCATGTGCAAAAACATCCCCACCTTGGTGGACGAATTAATATAAGGGCCTCTCAGACCCACGTTTTACCTGGAATGATCCATAATCTTTTAATATTATTTGTGTATCTAAAAAAGAAAGAAAAACAATCATGCGCAGAATAGATGCCATGTCTGAAGATGTGCAGAACACATCCTTCAATCCTTAGCTGCATTTTGTGCGTCTCCGCACAGATGGTCACCATATCTGTGTGTCGTTATTGGTAAACGTTGCGTTTTTGTCTGAATGACCTGACTCGAACTGCATGCAGGCGACCACGCGACGCTTATCAGTACGAAGATTAAACACCTGCACAGAGCAGCACTATCTCAGTGACTTTTCGCTTTGTACTTGCACTGCCACTCCTTCGGAAGGTGGTCTCGTAGATTTATGGCATGTAAAAGAACCTTAAGCGTGATAAAGGTGCCTCTCAGCAAATTTACCACTCTTTCACGCTCAATATAAATTGGGATGCTAAGGACCACAGCAGCTAAAGAGCATCCATAAATAAAACTTAGTTTAGTGTGTTTAACTTCGCACTGCCCCTTTGAACAGCAGTGATGTGGCAACTTCTTTTGTACCGATGTATGCAAGAAACATAAAACTACAAAGGAGGCTTGTTTAGGTGTCTGGTGTGGTATGTATGTAGTATGTATGTATGTATGTATGTATGTACGTATGTATGTATGTATGTGTGTATGTATGTATGTATGTGTCTGTGTGTGTATATATGTATGTGCGTGTGTGTTACTGTGTGTGTATGTATGCATGTGTCTGTGTGTGTGAGTGAGTGTGTGAGTGTGTGTGTATGTGTCTGTGTGTGTATGTATGTATGGTGGGTGGACAGGTAGGTGGGTGAATGGGCAGGCAGGTAGGTATAACATTGTAAATTAATACTTCTGGTGTTTAAGCGTTTTAATTGCTTTTTTGGGCCATTTTAAATGTTACGCGTTTTCTTGTTCTTGAGCTGGGTGACGAATGGGGCAGTTTGATTTGTGGAAATTGAGATTGGCCTTTGGAAATTAAAGATGTTTACATTAGGCTTAATCTGATAATTATGGCGTGAAAGTGTTTTATATGAGAACCTAGGCATGAATTTATTCTAGGGACATCCTTACCTGTACTTTCGTGAATATATCATGGTGATGAATCGTTTATGAAAAATGAAGCTTAGAATTAATAACGATACTGAGTACTGGGTTATGCTTGTGAAGCAAGAGACCTATTATACACTTGTATAATTTATATTGTAAAATCTTGCAATTGTGAGCTACAGAAATATATTAAATTTGTTGTAAACCGAATTTTGAGCACATTCACCCTTTTAAGAGTGCTATGTTTTACCGTTTCCTTGAACGGCCTCTGTTTTGTTTCCCATCTAGTACGTAGTTGAATGGGCCAGGAGAAGCATTAGTGTAAAATGTCGCCGGAGGGGGGCCGGTGTAACCATCATTTACGTATAGATGCGTTTTAAGTAAGCGCAAAAGGAAAAACAGTTCTTCTTAGTCAGACAGTTTATTTTGGAATTGATCTTTCAAGATGTCTTTTACAGATTGCACCATTCATCTAAAAGAGATAATCATTTTTATTTTACATTAATCACAAACTTTGGCCTAAAGCTGGGTTAAAATAGGAAAATATAGACCTGGTTACGTGCAGGATTCGGAAGCAGCGTTCAATTATTATTTAGATTTGTCAACTTTTATGCCATCAATGAGTGCAAGCTGAAAATCCTTAAATATACAATAGTTTATTTCTGAAACAACAATGCAACGAAAAAAGTGACGACATAAATTGTGTAATGCTAATAATGTCTACATTATTTCTTTTGAAATCTTTTATCTATCTCTAATGATTTTCTAGCCAGAATTAAGGTGAGTTAAATGTCCACTTACAAAAAGGAAATAATTGTATATTTTATTCTCAATCAATCTCGGGTAGTTGAACAAAATTGTTGTGGCCGTTTTGAGAAAGTGTAGTTGCAACCAATATTCCATGTAAAAGCTTGTTTGGGGAGGGAGAATTTTGAAAATCTTCGCCTTGTATTCTTCAATAGTTTCGTTTTTGAACCATATATACTAGTTCCCATCATACATTCGCATCCTCAACTTTCTAAAAATACTTTAATTCAGGGTACCTCAGAACGCTATTTCTAGTGAAATTTCAATATAGAATTTTTGGATGGAATGCAATTCTTCGTTCGCCTTACTTAACCGATAGAAAGAGCATTTCAGTTTACAATGGTGTACAAAACTGGTGGTTAGAACTCCTCCTTGTGTTCTATAGGAACATCATGTTTGGTTAGTACGTTAAATGTTTTATCCGATTAACTAAATGGCTTCGAGTAGAAGTAACATCGAATTATTCTGTTGAAATGTTTCTAGCAACACGCAGCGTAAGCTGTCCTTTCCGTTTCCACTGAGTGACGAATGGAACAGCGGAGCTCGAGTGTGTTACGAGGCTTAACCTGTTGGCCGAAAGGATTTGTCTTAAGCTGGAAAGGACGTACAGTCCGTCAAGTCGCTGGGAAACAACGTTAGGAAATGTAATTTAGCTTGTTCAGAAGCGAGTTAGTAGGTTTGTTAAACGAAAGTGCGTGGAATACTGAGAATATAGTTGGGCAGAAAACTTACTAGGATATGTGTATTATTTATTTTATTGTAAGGAGCACATTTCTATATTATTTCAGTTGCGTCCACAATAAATTCTTTCTTACTTTCTTGTTTTGTACTTCGCGTTTTTCCTACATTATACAAAATACATTTTTGTAATTGGACAAGTGCTTAAAAGATGTTCTAGATGGAGAAGAATAGCAAATCTTTATTGTCGAGTATGCTTGATATAGGTACCGCATTTTCTCAGATTTTATTTACATCGTACTGCCATTTTTATAAATTAACACAACACTCTGCACATACTACCTCGGGCGGTAGTAACTGTAGTTTATATTCGGGAGGTTCTAATTTCGTTTCCCATGCACCAACCAATTAGATAATTTTGTTATAGTTTATTTCAACCGGTAGAAAAATAGTAGGACATTTCAGGAATACTTAAGAAACCCAAATTTCACCCACAAATAAAATAAAAAGAGAAATAAAATATGTTTTATAAGAAAGCACTACGCCACTAATGGTATCCATTGACAAGTCAGATGGTAGAAGAAGGTGTCTATATAACTACCCATAAAGCAACCATCTATAGGGTGGAAGCCCTCACCTGTAGAATCATCTGTCCACAAAACTGAAAATGTACACACCCCAAAGTAGTTCCACGATTTCTTTCCTGTCATGTATCATATCCTATCCTATACAATTCACTCCACTCCACTCCACTCCATAAGGCAATGTCTGAAGATACACAAGTAACACGTCTCTATGATGCTGAAGCATTGTCAACGAAAGAATAATAAATAAGTGAAAACTAATATCAATACGTTCAGCGATTATATTTGATGTTCCGATATTAGTTTTTCCATAAAGTATATATATAGTTTAATTTTTTAAATGTAACCTACAATTAGGGCCAAATTAAATTGACCATCACAACGTCCTCCAAGTAAAACACGATTAATGAAATTTACTTTCCCCCATAATATCAAGCAACTTTCATTCAAGATATTTCTTTCTACAACGCTTAGTTTTGGAGATATTGTACAGTCTAACTTAAATGGCCCATCCTGTATGTATATATAATGTGTATGAAAGAGAGAGATAAAGAAAACATAACTCAGTAATGAAATGTGGGATGAATACCAAACTTGGTTTTAAAGTCCGGTAATATCCAGAGATGCGAGTCGAAGGTTTTCAAGAAGCTCCCTTCGACATAGACTACCCGTTACGTTGAAGGTTTTTTGCTATTTTTGATTTTCTCAAAATGGCTAACAATTTAGATTTAAACACCATATGTTCTAAGATATTTGTATGAACAATAAAACATATATCTTGGATTTTTTGGGAATAGCTTATAAAGTCTTAGTTTTGAACGTGTTTTGAATAATTTTGTTTAAGTGATAAACCATAGGAGATAGACAAAAGTTTACCACACAAAATACTTATATTTCGTTAAAACACACAATAATACCAAATACATTTTTCTGTGACACTAAATATTTCCAAGACTTATTGAAGTGAAATTTCAAATAGTTTTTTGAAGTTGTATTGCACCATTCGATTGTTTCTCGGGATATCAAGCAAACAGATGACATCTTAAAGCCAGCATATCGCTAACCGCATTTTAAAGGTTTGGTTATCGCTTCATTCTTCTTTTTGCCCCTTATAGTTTCAAAGAAATGTTTATTGAAACCATTTCTGCTAACATTTGTTTCAATTAACATAAAGTACCACGAAAAATAAGCTTTTTTTAAGAACAGTTTGTAGAAGATATGTAAAACAAAATATGTTGCATTCAAATGAATTTCTTTACTCACTCTTCTACAGACTACTTTTACAAAAGCTTATTCCTCTCCCTGTTTCATATTAATAGTGACAAATGTTTGCAGAAATGGTTTTCATTGTACAGTTTCGTTGTAGGTATGAGATGTCGTGGGCTAAGCGATAGTCAGATTTTTAAGTAGCAGATCGCTAAATGATGAAATTTTAAATTCCATTCTTTGCATGACCACGAGAGTAAAACGAATAACGACTTAGCGTTTGAAAAGAGTAAGTATTTGAAGATTAAGAAAAAGAAGGAAAAAGAATAACATTTGACATAAATTATGCACTTTAGCGAGATTTATATTTTTTCTGTAATAAGATTTTGCCTATCTCTTACGGTTTACCAATTGTACAGGTCATTCAGAACGAAATGGACTTCGTAGGCTATTAAAAAAAAGCTAGATGTCGGTTTTATTTGTCATGAAAATATCTTATTTTAATAAAAGTCGTCAGCAATTATTGAGAATATGAACTTTGCATAAATGTTTCATGTAAAGGGTAGTTTGGGGTGGGAGATCTTCGTGTCGCATCCTCGGAAGAACTTAGATATCGAGTTTGGTATTTAAGCGATTTTAAATTTTTTAGCTACGCTATTCACACACGCGCGTGTGCTCGAACATTTGGTTTTTTGGATTCATGGGACCTCAAAACGTGTATTTGCGGTGAAATCTGATATTCTTTTGTTAGAATACAATACTTCTTCTACTTACTATTCAGGTAAGCAGTAGAGAAAGAGGTGTCGTCCTCCGTGGTGTAGTGGTTACCATGCTAGCCTCTAGTTCCCGAGGTCGCGGGTTCAAACTCGGTGGAGAGCGATGGATTTTTTCGGGCGTAAAAATCCTTAGCATGGCTTCCTTCGAAAGGGAAGTAAAGCCTGATAAAGAGGCCTGTGAGCGAAATTTCCGGTCTTTCACGCCCAATATAGAATGGGACGCTAAGGACCACAGCAGTTAAAGAGCGTCCATAAATAAAACTCAGTTTAAGTAGGGAAAGATAACGATGCAGAGAAACTCATGTGAATTTAACATATTATTTTCTATTAAGAATGATCTAAAGCAAAGTCATCTATATCTCAACGAAAGAACATCTAAACTAGACAGTTGACGTACGAAATACAGTCGTCGTCGTTCTCCTCCTCCTCCTCCTCCTCCTCCTCTTCTCGTGTTTCATAGTTTAATCTTTATTAACATCCCAGAAAGAGTACTTTTGTTACCTATAGTCAAAACTTTACGATAAGTAAGTATTACAGAGGAGCAAAAAGAAGGGTTGGAGAGCAGCTGAGAGAGAGAGTAGAACGTGAGGGAGAAGCAGACATGCATGGAGAGAAAGAATGAGAGGGCTAAAGATGGAGATATAGGGAGAGATAGATGGAAGATGGAAAGAAAGAGGAAAGTTGTGTGTGTGGGTGTGGGTGTGGGTGTGTGTGTGCGTGTGTGCGTGCGTGCGTGCGTGTGTGTATGTGAGAAGGTTAGAGAGCGAGGGAAGAAGATGAAGATAGTGACAGAATAGAATAATCCCCGTATTTAACGCAATAAGGCGAAACACACCTGCGGGTTCTAAAGTAATTTTATATGATCTGAAACCATAAGGGCTAGACAAAATCTTATGAAGCCTTCTCGCAGCATCGACTATTTCCAAAGTATTGCAATGCTCTTTATGTGACCTTATTTTCTTTCTCCCGGGCTTATGCAAAGGGTGTTAAATATTAAGGCAACAGATAAACACAAACTAGTTGAATTGTTGTGTCAGCCTCCTGATGCTCTTGTGTATCCCCACAAAATGTGTTTTGAAACCATATTTGCTATTAGTTATCATGGTTAACAGAAAGTATATATGAGTAATGTGCACAAAAATTACGAAAATAAACTATGGTGGTACAGAAAGTGGTAGAATGTAACGTAGGTCTTTTTTAACTATTTGAGAGCAGAAAAGAACGTTGTATTACGAGAGTTTTGCTGAAACATATGGAAAATAATTGAAAATATAAATTAGCAGCAGAGATAAAGTCCAATAAACCATGGATATGTGCACCCATTATCCCATATCACGAAGTCATCAACTCTAATTTATCCATAAGACTGTCGTCTTGAAACCGTTTTCAGTTACCTAGTCTTCATGGTGGAAGTAGGTAAGGCACATTCTGCGCACCGGGGTAGTAGGGATTTCTGGGTTCAGTGAACCTTAGGAAGATTGAAGGATGGAATGGAAGATAGCTCTGAGTCAACTCAATGGGGAATAAAGTGAACGAGAGGTTAATAAACGTCAGCAAGTCTGTTAGGCTCCGCCCACTACTTTCTTCTCGAAATGTTTGCGGGTGCATTTACTTGCTCTTAGGCTTCCTGAACTGCACAATATCTCCTCTCCTATTCATCTGCACACTCTGAATCTCTATAGAAAATCTTAGAGTTAACTAGAGGTGGACTATATCGATAATAACTCACTAATAATGTCGTGCATTCAAATTTACTAGCACATTCGACCACCTTGTATGCAAATAGGTAAACAATGTTCTAATCAGCCGAACCCACTGTCATATTAAATGAAACTAAGCAGAAACCGTAGGATCTCTGATTATACACCTGTACCAATGTTCCTATCTTTTCTCTCTTCCCTCTGTGAATGTCAGTGAAGGCTGAGCCATTTACAAGAATTTGCCACTCGTTTGACGTCGCAGTCTAGGCATGTGCTGTCTTTCACCCTTTTTCCTGCTCTGCACTCTACTCTTGGCCATCGCTACTCTATAGCAATTGTCTGCATGTTCATTAATTTTGCCATTGTCAATACTCTGACCGCATAATGCAGAACAGTTTTATCTTTCCGACATTTGTTTGTTTACAAGAATACTAATTTAAGGGACAAGGTAGTCTGAACACATGGAAATTACACCTTATGTGTTAAATTACCACTGCTCTTAAAGTTCTCAATGGTTTTTCCTGAAATTTTTATGAATTATTCTATACGTCATGACAATTATTTCAAGTATTTATTTGCATTCATAGCTTATGTAGTTGAGTCCGAAAACATTATTTCATTCAGCAGAAAAATAATAAAATTTACTCTTAAAACATGTGAATTTTCTGATACTATTTACAATATAGAATCACACTTTTGCATGCTTGTTCTTAGTATAATCAGCTATCTTCTGAACCTAAATTATTTAGTTATGTATATAATTTCACTAGAAGTTAAAAATATTATTTACAAAGTCAAAAAAGTAAAAATGTGCAAAATTTGCAATGTTGTTGCTTTCTTAATATCACTAATATACATTACAAAATTATGATTGTGGTTCAGAAAGTTTAACTATGTGTTGTATACATGTACTGAAAATTTCAGCTCTTACCTCTTATATTTTCTACGAAAAAGGTACATAAGTATTCAAAAATGTTATTTTGGGAAAACTGAATTTAAAGTCTGAACATTAAAATTCTGAAACACTTTAGTACATTCCAGGGTCATAATCATCTGCACCTTCATTCCTGGATTGCTTCAGCTTTTGATTGCCTTCTCTTGGTTCTGGCCTCTTTTGTTAATTGCTGAACTGCTCGCTGGGCATGATATAGTAGTGCGGTGTTAAAAGATACAAAAATGTTCTAAAAAGGGACGTTGTATGACAGCTTTAAAGGAATCCAGATTAGCATTTAAGTGGTAATTCAATGTCTTAAGAACCTCTTAGCCCCTCAAATGTTTATATTTTCTGAAACTGGAAATAATAGATATTTTATTAGTGCCTAAAACAAACAAAAAAAAAAGAAAGAAAGAAAAAAAGTGATTTTTGACCATTTCAGAGTACCTTGTTCCCATAATATTTCTTATTTCCCTTTTTAGTCCACTCTCTTATTCTGCTTTCCTTCGTGGGTCACGTTGAGTTACAAGACTTGTAAATGTTATTCTTCTTTACTGGGATTCCCCTAAGTTTACTGCTCCTCTTTTTGCATTTTATTTTGAATATACTGATATTACTGATAGTTTTCATTTTGTGTGACACATTCCTTGCTTTAAACGTACGATAAGAACATCGTGAATATGTTCCCCTCGTTTATCACCGAGAGGAAATCCCATCAGAGTGATGGATCCAGCCATTACCAGGTGAAGTGGGATCCTAGAGATCTTATTTATCATGTGGGTTGTCACCACTTCAGAGCGCGGCTTAAGGACGTTGTCGCGAGGCGTTTGTGTACCAGAGAATGAGGAATGTATGAGGGCGTTTCTACACGGAAGCGTTTGAATCGCCCACTCTATTCTTCATAAATATTATTTTCTATAATGAGATAATTCATTATTAATTGAATACAGTGTACGTATTTTTTTCACAAGTTTACAAAATTTTACAGTTGGTACTACACTGACGTCCACGGAAGAGCAAGATGTGAAGCAAAACTGACTAGAGACGAGCCAAAATATATCTTAAGGAACCCACATACGAAATTTAAAAAATCCATAATTTCAGATAGATTCATTTGAAATGTTAATATAATAACCGGATTTTAATGCATAATATATAGATCACATTTTATGCATATTCTTAAATTAGTTTCAAGAATATTAATTACAAGGGGCATAAGAAGGCCAGTTAAAAGATGGAATTGAGGCCAGCACAGGTCGATAGGTCTAATCCTTGAAAGGCAGAAGAAGAGGAGGATATTAACTTGTTTATTATCTTTTTAATGTTTTGAAAAATGATCCACGTGATGTAGTCTTTTGAATAAATTAATTTTATAATTAAAATCTTTAATACTACAATAAATTGTGAAGATGAATTTTTAATTATCCTACTAGTATGGCAGAAAGTTAAATATCAGACTTCAATTTTTGTTAGAAAAAGGTACACAGCACGAATATTATATTATATTATATATCATTTACAAGGAGGTATGCAAACTTACATTGATTTATATTGAAAGGTACATAGTATGGAACTATTTGAAAATGCGAATTTGCCGACAAATAAAGGGGAAAAAGAGTTTAAAAATTATAACACTATTTCTGAATTTATGATGTTTAAAGACATTTGTGCTTTTCTGCTGCTTTGCGACTAATTTAGTGTTTTAAGATTCCTGGAGCCTCTCTTGAATGATTTTCTCAGTTTAACGTTTCTAAAATTTAATGTTATTAAAATAAATTCCATAGGGAGTTAGGCTCACAGACAGACATTTAAATCGCTATATGTCATGCTTTAAAAGGTAATAAAACTATAAAACCTACATCGATCTGAGGTATAAGGTTTGTGGTGTTTAATAACACTAAATCCACATTTATGAATTTTCACAATTTTTTGGGTTTTTTTTACAGATGAGTGTCCTTAAGATATCCTTATTCTTGTATAACAAACAGGAGAAAGCTCAAATGTGCAACAACGACTAGCTCGGAAATGGGCAATGGCACAATTGCACATATTGTGTGTTTAGACGAGATCTATATTTTTGTGCAGGAAGTTTATGGTTTCACTTGGTAGGTATAGAAAATTACACAAAACTCAAGAAAGGCGAGAAGTTCACAGGAAATCCGCATACAATTCAAGATACACATTTTATTAGTCTCGCAAATCCCCTAAAAGTTGGCATTTTAATAAAACTCGTATCCAGGTTTGACAACATAAAAGAAACAAGAAAATAGTTTTCTATGTAAAGGGTAGTTTCGGATGGGAAACTTTTGGTATCGTGTCCTTGAAAGATGCTGAACTTAAGTACTAAATACCGAGCGGGAGGCCTCAGGACATAACGTCTGTGGCCCGCATTTGGGAGATAGAGGATTCGATTCTCGCGGCCGACTTTCCTGAGCCATGGGTTTCCCCGAGTCGCTAGGGAATGCTGGGAAGGTTCATTACATCCCCCCTTTTTATTTATGGACGCTCTTTAACTGCTGTGGTCCTTAGCATTCCATTCTATATTGGGCGTGAATGACCGGACTTTTTGCTCAAAGACCTCTTTATCAGGCTTGAGGTTCTTTTACGTGCCGTAAATCTACGACACAGGACCACCAGCTTTACTTCCCTTCCGAAGGAAGCCATGCTAAGGATTTTTACGCCCGAAAAAATCCATCGCCCTGCGCCGGGATTGCCGGAATTATAACCGCGACCTCGGGAACTAGAGGCTAGTATGGTAACCACTACACCACGGAGGACGACATACTCCCCCGAATTTCCTGTGCCTCTATTTCACCTCCACTTTCATTTCATTTCACCGTTCATCTGCTTGGCGTGTTTCAGAATTAAAGCGTCGGCGGGAGTCTCGGCGTTGTATGACAGAGAAAAAGGATGCTCTCTGTAAACTTTCGTCACCGAAATGGGGACGGTCTCTCCGAGTCCTGGGCCCCCAGGGGATGTATAAACCAGCTGGGAAGAGGGGAGGTTGCACCAGCTGCCATCCGGGGAGGTTCAATCTGTAAAAGGTAGGGGTCCTGCCTGCTGTCATGCCATGCCCTGTCATGCCTGCTGTTCCGGCCGCCCTCTGTCTCCTCTCACCTCACCCCTTCCTCCCGGGGCACCCAATCAGGAGCTTCAGGCACAAAAACGTCTTCTAGGTGAGGTGCTAAGTTCCCCTCCGCAGTCAGTCCTAGTCTTCGTGCTAAGTATCAAATGTGTTTTTAATCCGACATTTCGTTTTTACTTTCTCTACTACATATAGTAAGCAGGGGAAGTATTGTACTCCACCCAAAAATTTGTTACCGAGATTTCACCGGAAATATATGTTTTGAGACCCCCTGAATCCAAAGAAAGCATTTTTGGAAACAAGTCCGTGTGTGTGTGTGTGTGTGTGTGTGTGTGTGTGTGTATGTGTGTCTGTGAACAGCATAACTCAGAAACGAACAGTCGGATAAACACCACACTTGGTATTTAGGTTCAGTATCTTCAAGAGATGCGACACGAAGGTTTTCAAGAAAATCTCCGACACCCCAGATTACCCTTTACATGGAACATTTTTCGAAAATTTTAATTTTCTCAAAAATGGCTCTAACGATTTTGATTAAAATATCATATGTTTAAGATAGTTTCATGACAAATGAAATGTATATCTCGAATTTTCTGGGAACGTCTCCAAAAGTATTCTTCATTGTGAACGACATAATATTTTACATAACTGGTAAACCATAAGAGATAGACAAAATTTTACTGCACAAAAAATGTAGATTGTGTTAAAATACACAATTTATGTCATATACATTTTTTGTTGTTGAGTGAACCATTTTCGAGATATTACTTGTTTAGTTATGCCGTTTTCATGTTTAACACACACACACGAGCACACATTATGCACATCTTTTTCTAAAAAGGCTTTTTTTCTTATTTTATCAGGAGGCCTCCAAAAAATGTATTTTCGGTTTTCTCGATAGCGAATTTTGAGGTGGAACAAAATTCTTTGTGTTTACTAAGGTAAATAGAGGACCTCGAACATGTATAATCCTTGAAATGTCCTTAGTATAAATTTTATTGTGGAATGTTATACTTCTTCTAGAGCTGGTGAAAATGTAACGGTGGAACTAATACATAAAATAAAAATTTCACCAAACCCTACTACTTAGTTATCCGCATTTTGTGCGCTCCCATTAGAAAGTACGAGTACAGGATTGGTCAGTGCAGCTTATAGGTGCAAAGTGAAATACAATTTAGGTTTAATTATATAACTATTAGAATTTTATAAAGCATTGACGACTTGACTTTGTATCTATACACATTCATTGTCAAGCGGGAGCAAAACATAAGCTCATATTTGTAATTGAATGTGTTTCTCTGCACCCATTCCTTTTAAGAGTTTACTTACTGAAACTGTGTGTAGCTCCATTCCTCTCTCCCTCCCTACCCAAAGCAAAAAGACCAGACAGTTTACGTGAATTAAAGGACAATGGGACTGAATTTTCTAACTTTTTACATTTTTGAGCTATTTAATTGACAATTGACACACTTAATGTGAGTAAATTAAGAAATGAGTGTGTAAAAGCTCAAACCTCTAGTTTAAACAGCTTCTCTTGTAATTTTTAATTAGCGAAAAAAATGTAAATTTTCTAATTCTGCCTGCACATTCAAATTTGTCAGAGAAGTATGATAGAGACAGTTTCTAATACTTTAGCACAGTAAAAATAAATGTAAGGGTTTAATTATAATTGATGTTATTAGTTGTGGAGAAATAAGTTTTTGTTGTTATGAAGTTGTTTGAGTTAAAATGTTTCTTGTTTTTCAGCGTAAATTAATTTTTTGGAGGCAATGAATAAAACAATTATAAAATGCATAATTGAATTTTTAGATAGCACATTTTAAGTTATGTATGCAAATTTACATACAAATCAGAGCAAAACTGAAATGCAAGGAATACATTTCATGCAAAAAATGAAAAAGGGTCCAGTGGGGTTAAAATGGAGCGCACGGGTGATTTAAACATGTCGCTGGGCTTTTAAAAATGGCTGATCTTGAAAAATGTTGGGCCAAAACGTTTCACAAGTGTGTATAACATATTCATTTGACATAATTAAAAATCGAAAATTTTGTTATTTTCATCTAAAAACTCCGTGTTCTTTAGACCTAAACTTGGGTTACTACCTAAACCTTATAGCGGTTCTTTCCTAGTAGCATAAACTTCTTTATAAACCTTTAGAGTTAAAATCACTTGGAGACCTATTAGCTCTGTTTTCAACAGTGCATTTACGCAATAACATATTCTTGTCTCTTTTTATGCTCTGTAATTTTGATAAAGTACATTTCACTTCGTAAAAATAGAGGTGGAAAGCAAAGTGCAGCATTTTACCGTTATATAGTTTTGCTCTATTTCTTGTTTTGTGTGTTGATGAAAATTCAACTAAAAGGTTTACGAGGGTTTACCAGTGCATTAGAGCTGACGTCATTTGTACAGCGATGTATTTCATGTGAACTTTCTCCATTACTGTTTGCGCATAGAAGATAGGACAGTAATTCTGTAAAGCTGGGAATTAAAAGAAAAACATCTTTCAGAATTCTTTATGTTCAACTTTAACGGGAAATAACTCGGTTGGTATGACTGGTCTTTCAGCATTGAAAAGCTTGAGCAACATAGCCACTAAATTCCCAAACTTTAACATTGACGCATATATTAATGTTTTGACTGATGTGTCAGTGCATTGTCATAAGAAATGTATTAAATTTGAAACAATAAAACCAATATTTTGGAAATTAACATTTTTTGAATCATTATTACGCAAAATATTGTATAATAAATTTATTTCGTGTGCATTAGACGATAATAAGAACACTGATAATTTTTCAGACATTATGCCTACACGCACATTTATAGAGATAAACTAGGTTTTACCCGAAGTTGTAAGATTAGCTTTTTAAACTCCAATGAGGATATAATTAATTTGATTTACCTCCCCTCCCCATTCTTTACGAAACTACGAGACACTTAAACAAAGAGTTAATTAAAACTCTCAGGATACTATAAAGAACAAAATAAAAGTACTGAGAAAACACCATGCAAAAGTACTGTTGAACAATCACAAATAGATAGTTTGTAATGATGACTTCTCTGAAAGTAACTGAGTGACTTCCACGTTGTCACATTTGGGCTGCCTATTTATTGACAAAATCTCAGTTGGGAAGAAATAACTGCGGTTTAAGTAACGTAACGAGGTATAACCTCATTTATTCTCAGTAACCAATACACATAAAACTACTAATAGAACATAATTTAGACAAAACAAAAGAAAGGCCACATTAATATTCAAAGGAGAATAAGAAAATGAGAAACTAAAAATTATAATAAGCGAATATTCGAACATCGAGTATGATCACAGAATGAATGGATATGAACTTCGACTTCCTTATTACTGTTTGTTAACAATGGTTGAGCGTCATAGAGACTTTTGTAGCCAATGATATTATGTTGAATCCTTTTATGTTATTTTATATAAATACGCAATGAATGGTCACATGAAAATTAATAAAATGAAGATGCAGTGGCATTTTGTCTGGTTTGATGCTGTAGCCTGTTATAGCAGTCTATAATATAGTTGGAAATTTTGTTTATTTTCTCAACTAAGCAACTGTAGCGCCTTTAAATTTCCGCAAGCATAGTCATAGATGACATAGATGTTACTACTCCACGATCAATGTCAGAGGAGAGATAAACGAATAATATGTGAACACGCCGTTCCTTTGTTATTTCTTGAGGCCGTGAAAACCTAAGTAATTATTACTTTTATGTTGGCAATGTTCGACCTATTACGATTATCGTTGAGCAAGATATCGATGGTCTTGCGAGCTTTTGTAGGCCTCACATAAAATAAATTGAGTTTTATTTATGGACGATCTTTAACCGCTTGGTTCTTAGCGTCCCTTTCTATGTTGGGCATGAAAGATCAGAAATTTTGCCCAGAAGCCTGCATCAGGCTTATTTTACGTGCCATAAATCTACAACACGGGATCACCGGCTTTACTTCGCTTCCAAAGGAAGCCATGCTAAGAATTTTTACCCCCCAAAAAACCATTGCCCTCCGCCGTGTTTGAACCCGTGACCTCGGGAACTAGAGGCTAGCAAGGCACCCCTAGACCACGGAGGACGGCAGGCCTTACATAAAATTAAATAGTTAATCCCAGAAATGTGACGGAATTTCGAATTTTAAGCCAGACAGTGTAATTTTCGCCTTGTGTCATGTTTGGTCGAAATCTATGCAGCGGTGTAAGCCTATAAGGAACATACGTACCCACATACTTTTATATGTTAAGATTAGTGAAAAATTGTTAACTTTGTAATATTGTGATATTTTCAGAGTTACTGAGCTATTTTTTACGCATTATAAATATCTGTATTTCAAAATATGTCAATCAATAGTTTGTTTCCAAACAAAATAAAAACAATTCCTTACAAGTTCGTAGCTGGTTCATTCTATGAGAGGCACGCCAAGTTTAACCGAATTTGGATAGTGTTTAATGCAATTAAAACGTTCTGAATAAGCAAACATGTCATATTGAAATAATTAGATGGAACTCACCGAATGTATTAAATTCCCAGAACTCTAGCGCAGTGCTCCTTAAAATACCTCCACTGCAGAGTGCATATAAAATCCATAAAAAACCTGATGTGTTACATTCACATGACATTCTCTACTCTTGTGCAAACTATTTTTACAAACGATTATTCTCCAGATGCTTCACGTTATTCGAGATGTTAATCTTATCTAATTTTCTTGTAGGTGCAAGGGGAATATGGTAGTATTTAAGCGATAGTCAAATCTTTTAAGAGCTGGTTGCTATGTGGCGCATTCCATTCTCTTTGTACGTCCAGTACATAAAAAATCTGATGTGTTACACTCACATGACATTCTCTACTCTTGTACAAACTATTTTTACAAACGATTACTCTCCATATGCTTCATGTTAATTGAGATATCGAGATGTCAATCTTATTGCTAATTTTCTTGTAGATGCAAGGGGAATATGGTAGGTTTTAAGCGATAGTCAAATCCTTTAAGCGCTGGTTGCTCTATGGCGCATTCCATTCTCTTTGCATGTCCAGGACATAAAAAAAAGGAATAACGAATTTGAGAAAATGTATAAGTATTGGAAAATTTAAGGGAATAACAAGCAATATCTCGAAAACGGTTCACTCAACAAAAAAATGCATATGACATAAATTGTGTATTTTAACGCGATCTACATTTTTTGTGTAGTAAAATTTTGTCTATTTCCTATGGTTTACCAGTTATGCAAAAGTCGTTCATAATGAAGAATACTTTTGGAGACATTCCCAGGAAATTCGAGATATACATTTCATTTGTCATGACAATATCTTAAACATATGATATTTTAATCAAAATCGTTAGAGCCTTTTTGAGAAAATTAAAATGTTCAAAAAATGTTCCATGTAAAGGGTAGTCTGGGGTGGGGGATTTTCTTGAAAACCTTCGTTCGCATCTGTGGAAGATACTGAACCTAAATACCAAGTTTGGTGTTTATCGGACTGTTCGTTTCTGAATTATGCTGTTCATAGACACGACACAGACACAGACACAGACACACACACGGACATGTTTCTAAAAATGCTTTTTTTGGATTCAGGGAGTCTCAAAACATGTATTTCCGGTGAAATCTCGGTATCGAATTTTTGGGTGGAATACAATACTTCCCCTACTTACTATACGTAGTAGAGAAAGTAAAAATGAATATCGAATTACCATTTGAGAGAAAGTATTGGAAAGTTTAAGGGAATAACAAGCAATATCTCGGAAATGGTTCATTCAATAAAAAAATGTATGACATAAATTGTGTATTTTAACGCGATCTACTTTTATGTGTAGTAAAATTTTGTCTATCTCTTATGGTTTACCAGTTATGCAAAAGTCGTTCACAATGAAGAATACTTTTGGAGACATTCCCAGAAAATTCGAGATATACATTTCATTTGTTATAAAATATCTTAAACATATGATATTTTAATCAAAATCGTTAGAGCCATTTTTGAGAAAATTAATATTTTCGAAAAATGTTCCATGTAAAGGGCCATCTGGAGTGGGGGGATTTTCTTGAAAACCTTTATGTCGCATCCCTGGAAGATACTGAACCTAAATACCAAGTTTGGTGTTTATCCGACTGCTCGTTTCTGAATTATGCTGTTCACAGACACACACGCGGACATGTTTCCAAAAATGCTTTTTTTGATTCGCAAAACATATATTTCCGGTGAAATCTCGGTATCGAATTTTTGGGTGGAATACAATACTTCCCCTACTTACTATACGTATTAGAGAAAGTAAAAATCAACAGACTCTATAGCTTTAAAGGTCCTAAGAATAGTTTTGATAAATATTTAAAACCTTTTTCTTAATAACCTATAGCTGGAGAAAACCTGCAAGGTATAACGTTGAAAGGAGTGATTTTAAACCTTTGCATTAAAACATTGTATTCATATCTGAAAATACATTAATTTCCCACATTAGGTAATTAATATCAGTAAATCAGGTCTGCATTACGTTATCCTGATTGCACGCAATATCTGCACTACAAGCAGTTACACCCCTAATAGAGAATGAATATATCTATTTGACAGGGCGACGTCATTGTCATTATCTATTCCCCTGAGTAACTCGCCGTCGATTGGACATGGTCGCAGAGTATCAGTGTCAGATGATTGTGGGCTGCCTCACCAGGCAGGAGAATGAGGCAATCCGTCCTTTACCCTTCAAGTGACGGCTTGTCAGTAACATCAGTCTGATGTGAGCAAGAGAGTGAGATACCTAGAATCTAATGTCAAACCTTTCCCTGTCGATCGTAATTTTCAGGAAACCATTAGATTGCGTGTGTAAAATGCTTTTCTTTAGGTATTTACTTCATATTCATGATATTTATCATAACGACTCATTATCTCAGGAACTGTTTAGGATATCGTAATAATTTCATTGAGTAATTTTATGAAGAAGTATTAAATACAAAAATCTGATATCAAATGACTATCGTTTTTTCTCTGTTCTGAAAATTATTCTCACAAAACCTTATTTTTCTTTCTGCTTCATATTGATCGAGATAAATTTTTGCAGAATACGTGGTTTAATTGCAGTTTAGTTGTTGGCACAAAGTGGATACAGGGGGTGAAGGGATAGTTAAATATTTCAAAAGCGATTCGCTATAGCATGCTGGCTTTGAAATTCCATGCTCTTTCCAAGACATCGTGAGAAACAACTGAATGGTTCCTTAGTACTTAAAAATGATAAGTATTGGACAATTTAAACCAATAACAACAATTATCTTGGAAGTGTTTGATGCCCTCCCCCCAAAAAATATTGGCATTTTTTGTTGTTGATCTCGTTTGTGTGTTAAGATTTTCCATCTCTTAGGTTTACCAGTAATAGATTATATACAAATTCATTCAGAGTTAAAAAACATTTGTGGACTTTTACAGAAAATTCAAGGCGTATATTGTATTGGCCATACAAATATCTTAAAACACAAGGCAGGTTAATAAAGGTCGTTAACATTTTTGAGAAAATTAAATATAACGAAACATTTTTCATGTAAAGGGTAGTTAGGGGTGAGAGATTGATACGATTTACTTCATCAGTAATTTCCAGAATTTGGTTCTTTTTAGTGTGTGAGAATTTTTCTGGTTTCTCCTTTTAAAGGTGAATTAAATGTCGAATTGCCAAAAACAATATTTTTAGTCTTTTGCACGGGCTTTGAAATTTCTCTCTAACGTGTGCTTTTAAAAATGGTAGTGCATTACCATTTTTACTTTCTCTAATACGCATAGTAGGTAGGGGGAGTATTGTATTCCACCCAAAAATTCGATACCAAGATTTCACCGGAAATATATGTTTTGAGACCCCCTGAATCCAAAAAAAGCATTTTTGGAAACATGTCCGTGTGTGTCTGTGAATAGCATAACTCAGAAACGAACAGTCGGATAAACACCCAACTTGGTATTTAGGTTCAGTATCTTCCAAAGATGCGACACGAAGGTTTTCAAGAAAATCCCCCCATCCCAGATTACCCTATAAATGGAACATTTATCGAAAATTTTAATTTTCTCAAAAATTGCTAACGATTTTGATTAAAATAACATATGTTTAAGAGATTTTCATGACAAATAAAATGTATATCTCTAATTTGCTGGAAATGTCTCCAAAAGTATTCTTCATTGTGAACGACTTTTGCATAACTGGTAAACCATAAGAGATAGAAAAATTTTACTACTCAAAAATGTAGATCGCGTTAAAATACACAATTTATGTCATATACATTAATTTGTTGAGTGAACCATTTTCGAGATATTGCTTGTTATTCCCTTAAAATTTTCAATACTTATTTTCTCAAATGGGAATTTGTTATTCATTTTTTTGTCTTGGATATGCAAAGAGTATTAATCAGTGTCAAAGAGAAATGGTGCTGCACATAGCAACCAGCTGTTAAGAATAATGTTTATGCTTAAAGGCTACTGTATTTGTATATTGCCCTTGTAAATATATATATTCCCCTTACATCTACAAGAAAATTAGCAATAACAGAGAGTCTGCAAATGTTTATCTGGATTAACATGAAGTAGATGGAGAATAACCGTTTGTAAAAATAGTTTGTACAAGAATAGAGAAAGTCATGTGAGTGTAACACATCAGATTGTTTCATAAACGACGGGGCGGAGGTAAATAAAATTAATTCGTCATTCGACGAATTTACTGGAATTTAAAAAGTTACCCTGCAAGCTAGTAGCCTATAAAGCACTCTCTGATTTCCTTAGCTGTTTTAAACTTTATAACCACCAAAAGGCAAAGATTTACTATAGGGAAACTTAGGACTTATTAAAACGTAAAAATTCCGTTCAACTGTTTTCATAGCATTAGACATTTTAATAATATTCATTGGTGCACTGTAAGTGTTTGAAAATGTGTTTCTTCCCCTAAACGTTTCCTCTTATAAAATTGTCTTTAACAAAACCTTAATTGTGATAAAGAGTTGAATGTTGTTTCAGCGCGCTTACGTGTTTCGTATTTTTTAAACTGATATCGTTCCTGGACAATTAACCATGATTAACGTAAAATATATAGAAATATAAGTTTTTATTTAAATATTATAGTGTATAAGGTATAAATGTAAATTTGTAACAAGCAATGTTTAATCCTAAAGAACTATAATCGAAGAATAATTGCAAGATTAAAGAATTTCATCACGTCATGCATTTTATATGCGACTCCATTTTCATTCTGTGAAAATTATTTTCTGGAAACTTAGGTGGATAGGATCAAGAACGTTAATTTTGTAAGAGTTTTGTAATAGCTTAAAATTGTTTAGCTTTGGGCATGTACGTTATAGAACTGCTAGGTTACACCTTTTCATAACCTACTACTTTTTAAGAAAAATGATAATGATGCTCACAAAGTTGTTTTATACGAATAACGTGAAATTGCCGTTCAATAAAGTTTTGAAAACCCTCCCTAGAAGCATTGTAAGCTCCAGAAGCGTTTTCATAGTTAAGATGTAAGGAATGTAGCAAAAGTAGAGTGAAAGTAATATGTTTCCATATAAATTAAGCTTGAATATACGCCCGTGGACCCAACCCCCCCTCCCCCCCAAATTCTGATGTTTTAGGCTCACATGACTTTCTCTACTCTTGTACAAACTATTTTTACGAACGCTTATTCTCCATATGCTTCATGTTAATCGAGATATCGAGATGTTAATCTTATTGCTAATTTTCTTGTAGATGCAAGGGGAATATGGTAGGTTTTAAGCGATAGTCAAATATTTTAACGCTGGTTGCTATGTGGCGCATTCCATTCTCTTTGCATGTCCAGGACATAAAAAAATGAATAACGAATTTGAGAAAAAGTATAAGTATTGGAAAATTTAAGGGAATAACAACAAATATCTCGCAAACGGTTCACTCAACAAAAGAAATGTATATGACATAAATTGTGTATTTTAACGCGATCTACATTTTTCATGTAGTAAAATTTTGTCTATCTCTTATGGTTTACCAGTTATGAAAAAGTCGTTCATAATGAAGAATACTTTTGGAGACATTCCTTGAAAATTCGAGATATACATTTTATTTGTCATGACAATATCTTAAACATATGATATTTTAATCAAAATCGTTGGAGCCGTTTTTGAGAAAATTAAAATTTTCGAAAAATGTTCCATGTAAAGGGTAGTCTGGGGTGGGGGGATTTTCTTGAAAACCTTCGTGTCGCATCTCTGAAAGATACTGAACCTAAATACCAAGTTTGGTGTTTATCCGACTCTTCGTTTTTGAGTTATGCTGTTGACAGACACACAGACACACAGACAGACACACAGACAGACACACACACGGACATGTTTCCAAAAATGCTTTTTTTGGATTCAGTGAGTCTCAAAACATGTATTTCCGGTGAAATCTCGGTATCGAAATTTTGGGTGGAATACAATACTTCCCCTACTTACTATACGTAGTAGAGAAAGTAAAAATACAGTAGCCTTTAAGAATTGACATATCTCTTAAACGCTGGTTGCTATGTAGAGCACAATTCTCTTTGCCACAGATTAATACTCTTTGAATATCCAAGACAAAAAAAAAATGAATAACGAATTCCCATTTGAGAAAAAGTATATTGGAAAATTTAAGGAAATAACAAGCAATATCTCGAAAACGGTTCACTCAACAAAAGAAATGTATATGACATAAGTTGTGTATTTTAACGCGATCTACATTTTTTGTGTAGTAAAATTTTGTCTATCTCTTATGGTTTACCAGTTATGCAAAAGTCGTTCACAATGAAGAATACTTTTGGAGATATTCCCAGAAAATTCGAGATATACATTTCATTTCTCATGACATTACCCTAAACATATGATATTTTCATCAAAATCGTTAGAGCCATTTTTGAGAAAATTAAAATTTTCGAAAAATCTTCCATGTAAAGGGTAGTCTGGGGTGGGGGATTTTCTTGAAAACCTTCGTGTCGCATCTCTGGAAGATACTGAACCTAAATACCAAGTTTGGTGCTTATCCGATTGTTCGTTTTTGAGTTATGCTGTTCACAGACACACACACACACACACACAGACAGACACACACACAAACAGACACACACACGGAAATGTTTCCAAAAATGCTTTTTTTTGGATTCAGGAGGTCTCTAAACGTGTATTTCCGGTGAAATCTCGGTATCGAATTTTTGGGTGGAATGCAATACTTCCCCTACTTACTATACGTAGTAGAGAAAGTAAAAATGAATAACGAATTCCCATTTGAGAAAAAGTGTAAGCATTGGAAAATTTAAGGGAATAACAAGCAATATCTCGAAAATGGTTCACTCAACCAAAACAATGTATATGACATAAATTGTGTATTTTAACGCGATCTACATTTTTTGTGTAGTAAAATTTTGTCTATCTCTTATGGTTTACCAGTTATGCAAAAGTCGTTCACAATGAAGAATACTTTTGGAGACATTCCCAGAAAAGTCGAGATATACATTTCACTTGTCATGAAAATATCTTAAACATATTATATTTTAATCAAAATCGTTTGAGCCATTTTTTAAAAAATTAAAATTTTCGAAAAATGTTCCATGTAAAGATAACCTGGAGTGGGGGGTATTTTCTTGAAAACCTTCATTACGCATCTCTGGAAGATACTGAACCTAAATACCAAGTCCGACTGTTCGTTTCTGGGTTATGCTGTTCAGAGACACACACAAACACACACGGACATGTTTCCAAAATTACTTTTTTGGATTCAGGGGGTCTCAAAACATGTATTTCCGGTGAAATCTCGGTATCGAATTTTTGGGTGGAATACAATACTTCCACTACTTACTATACGTAGTAGAGAAAGTAAGAAACTCATCCCCAGATTCCATCGAAAGGCCTCGTGTCCCTTCGCAACAGTGGTGTTCACATGCACATGCAGGAACTGCAGAATGTCCTGTGCCTGTGACTGCAATGATCACCTTGTGACGGTGTTTCTCGGTGATGACACTTATAAACTGCTGAAAACAGAGCCGAAACACGTTAGTCGAGAGGTTAAGAAGGCACTGTTTGCGTTCATAAAGTCCTGGGTTCAATTCTCGCATTAGTTATTGTTATTTTGATGTTTATAATTTTATGACTGGATGTGTAGTACATAAAATTGCATTAAAATAACTTTAGAATTTTAGGTTTTAGGCATATATATGTACACAAAAACATAATTCTAATAAAACACTCGTTTTAAATAACTAAAGAGATAAATGCAGAAATAAAGTGTTAACTTCTAAAATTAAAAGACATAAAAATAAACAAAGTTAATAGCGGGTATATGAACCACTGAGCACGTATAACTTCCCTCAATTTTCGGGTTACAGATGAAATTAAATCCCTGTAGTAACGTGGACGAGAAGCTACAACATCCCAGACTTCTTGAATTTGTGCCCGGAAGCCATCTTTTCTTCGCGCATCTGTAGGGAAATTCGAGGACAGCTCCCTTTTCACCTCAGCTCACATTTTCAATAGAGTTCAAATCTGGTGAACAGGGAGGCCAATCTATTACTCTGATATGCTGCCATTTCGACATATGTGGACAGGATGATTATCTTGTACGAATTCAGCAATTCCATCAGGATATCATTCTCACAGAGGAAATCAAAATATTCTCAAATATCACCCTATATAGCGCAAAGTTCACTGTAACGTCAAGGTGCCACAACACTCCTAGACCGTCCGCCCCAACAATACACAGATACACGACCATGATGAAATAGTGAAGCCATGTATCGTAATAACTATTCTATTATAAACTTTACCAAATGTGTATGAAATTCAGTATAGGTATCGAAAATAAGTAGTCAATATGTGTCGATTAAACATTATTGATATAAGAAAGAAAAGGGTTTACTATATACGAGAAGTGAACCTGCGGTCTTAACCACCGAAGTATCCTACACTTTGTCACAGTGCCACAGAGAAGACACATAGAAGGTAGCATGTTTAATAATGCCATACAACTTGCTGCAGTGATGTATTGCGTACGGTATAAACAAGCCGCTGTGCTGTGTAGGACTTAGAAGAATTTGGCTTTCAAGACATGACTAAATTTTACTTTCTCTAGTACGTATAGTAAGTAGGGGAAGTATTGCATTCCACCCAAAAATTCAATACCGAGATTTCACCGGAAATACATGTTTTGAGACCATCGGAATCCAAAATACTTCCCCTACTTACTATACGTAGTAGAGAAAGTAAAAAGCATTTTTGGAAACATGTCCGTGTGTGTGTGTCTGTGAACAGCATAACTCAGAAACTAACAGTCACATAAACACCAAACTTGGTATTTAGCTTCAGTATCTTCCAGAGATGCGACACGAAGGTTTTAAAGAAAATCCCCCCACCCCCGGTTACCCTTTACATGGAACATTTTTCGAAAATTTTAATTTTCTCAAAAATGGCTCTAACGATTTTGATTAAAATATCATATGTTTAAGATATTTTCATGACAAATGAAATGTATATCTCGAGTTTTCTGGAAATGTCTCTAAAAGTATTCTTCATTGTGAACGACTTTTGCATAACTGGTAAACCATAAGAGATAGGCAACATTTTACTACACAAAAAATGTTGATCGCGTTAAAATACACAGTTTATGTCATGTGCATTTTTGTTGTTGAGTGAACCATTTTCGAGATATTGCTTATTATTCCCTTAAATTTTTTAATACTTATTTTATCAAATGGGAATTCGTTATTCATTTTTTGTCTTGTATATGCAAAGTGTATTAATCTGTGGCAAATAGAATGGTGCTGCACATAGCAACCAGCTATTAAGAGGTATGTCTGTGCTTATATTGCCCTTGCAAATACAAAACAAGGGGAACATAGTAGGCCTTAAGCAATAGTCAAATATTTTAAAACTGGTCTCTATGTGTAAAATTTAATTCTCTTTGCATGTCAAAAGATCGTTTCTGCAAATGTTTATCTCGATTAATATGAAATAGATGGAGAATAAGCGTTTGTAAAAATAGTTTGTACAAGAGTAGAGAAAGTCATTTGAATCTAACACATCAGATTTTTAGCTTTCTTTACCACGTACTAGGAGGTAGAGAAGGTGTTATATTCCACCCAAAATTCGATATCGAGATTTCACCGAAAATACGTATTTTAGGGCCTCGCTGAATCCAAATAAAGCCTTTTTATAAAAATGTCCGTGTGTGAGTGTGTGCGTCTACGAGGGCATAACTAAAAGATGAAAAATCGATCGGATAAATACCAAACTTGGTATTTAGGTTCAGCATCTTCCAAGACCCGAAGATTTTAAAGGAAATCCCTCCACTCCAAACTACCCTTTACATGGAACATTATTCAAAACTTTTGATTTTCGAAAAAAATTGTTCTAAAATTTTTGATTAAAACACCATATATTGTATATTTGCATGACAAATATAATGCATATGTTGAATTTTCTGGAAATAGCCTATGAGGTCCTCTTCATTCGGAAGGAATTTTGTATAATCTTGTACAATGGTAGACGTTAAGCGATAGACGAAAAGCTACCACACAAAACATATATATCTCTAAAAACACACAATTTATTTCAAATAAGTTTTTTTCCGGGATAAACCATGTCTGAGATGTCCGTTATTAAAAGTTCGATTTCTTTAATACTTGACCATTCTCTTAAAGTTATGTCAACATTCAGTATTTCTCGCGATTGCTTGGAAACAGTATGGGATTTGAAGACCAGCGTATAGCGTCCAGTTCTGAAACACTTGGCCATCGCTGTTTCCTTTGTACCTATAACGAGATATGAACTGTAGCTAATTCTACAAACGTTTATTTGGATTAAAATGTAGTGGATAAAAGTGAGCTTTAGTGGAGTAGGGTAGTACAGTTTGAATACCCACTAATAAACGACAGAAAGAGAAAGAGGGTAGAGAAAGTCATGTGCATGTATCACATCAGAGTTTTTGTCCACGGGTGTACAATACATTCTCTCTGCCCCCTCTCACTTTTGGGCCTGTGTGTAGTAATGCCTAGCTGTGCGCGCGGCAGATAATTGCACGGGGGAAGATAAAAATATCTGGTGTATGTAATGTTTAATTTTTTTCTTTAAGTGGTTTGGATTTAATTATCAATAAATCTCATATTGACAATAATACATGTTACATTAGAAATGAGCATCAGATATCGGTCTAATTTTGCAATACTTTGTCATTTTTGATGTGTTGTCGCTATTCACTTGCTTCTCGCGAAGCCACACATAGAGAATGGCATTTCAAGGCTAGCATATAAAGACGCGCTTTTAAACTTTTGACTGTTGCTGTCTCCTTTCGCGAATAACAAAATGTGTAATGAAATCATTTATGCAAATGTTTATCATAATTAACTTGAAGTAAATAGAAGGATAACCTTTTGCTAGAATAGTTTGCACAAATTTTATAAAATTAAATATAGTGGATAGGGAAAGTCATATTAATGTTATACATGCGATATTTGTCTCATTTTCTAATAGCGGATGGACTTGTTACAAACATTTTAGCACTCCTTTTAAAAATGAAATCGCCTTTTTAATCCATTCCTCCGTTACTAAAGCGGAAGTTCTAATTCAGAAAGTGTAAGCGCACCGCATAACGAACTTATCCCTGTTGTGAGAAAGCATAGTAACTTACTGTTGGAGGTCGTGTTTTGCGCTGTGTACAGATTCCTTCAGAGATGATGCAATGTTCTTATTCACTACTTCTCCTTCCGGGATACCTGAAGCGGACTTTTTTCCTCTTTGTGGAATACGTGAGTTTAGCAAGTCTTCTTTCATCCAGGAACAGTAGTGGTGATGACAAAGCCGGCAGTTTCGGGGCCTGAAACAGTTTTTCGTACATCAGAAAAGTTATTTGCGTACTTATACTATCCCTTCTGTGTTCGCAGCGGGTGCTCCTAGAGTGGTTTCACAGCCCGTAAATTGCTAAAGCTGGGTCTTGAGTGGGTACCGGACGCGTCGGTGGGTGTTGGATTGCCGGAATCTGACCGACGTAGTCGGCTGAGACTTGTTCCAATAACAGACCGCGAACCAACTCCCCAACCCCAAGGTGTCAATTGACCCTTGCCGAAGGGGTACGTAGCACATGGGAGATGTGTCATTAACGCCTCAGAGAAACCCGACGATCTCTCAGAGTATTTAGTGTATGCGTCGGTGTAGATAAAAACTCGACCATTGCAACCTGACAAAAATTCTAAAAAACAAGTGCGGATACTAAAGTTGGAATCGTAGACTTCCGGTATGCCGTCATCCCGAGATCTACGTGAGATGTCACACGTAACCAAGGGGGTACACCCTCTTCCCCTAGGAAACATGCTTGGCTTTTCAATGTTATGCTTTTTAAAAAGCTCCCGAAAGCGAAAACTAGCAGGCCTTGGATTGATGGACCTGTTCCTATAACGTTCGTTCAGTGTGGTTTGAAAAAGGAAGCGAACATTGGATATATAGGCATACACTTTAGCCTACAGACATAATTTCGTAAAAGGACATTACGCCGATATCGCAGATGTGGTTCTGCCGATTCGGCGTGAGGGCTCCTAACTGGGCTAGCTGGAAAAACACCAATAGCCACACGAATGCCCCGATAATGGACTGTCTAATCTTCTCAGCATAGATTGGTCATGGTGAAAAATAAACGATGTACACATGGTTTAACTCTGATTGGATCAGGGCGCGATATAGTCGCAGCAAAATTGTCCGATCCGCTCCCCAAGATTTGACGTTTAATACCCACAAGATATTCAGAGAACGGTCACGTCGCTTTCGGCTGCGCATTAAGCGATGACCAACTACGTTTCCTATCAAACGACAAACTCAGGAATATCGTCAAATCTGTGAACGGAAGTGAATCTGGATCGAATCGGAGCGAAGGAGCCTACGGCGCCAGAAATTAACGCAGATTGACTTCTCAGTTGAGAAACGAAAGCCGTTTTTAGAACTCCATTCCTGAAGATTATCTGAACATTGCCGCAGACGGAATTCCAAAAACGGCATACGCTGAGAGGTACAATAGACCGCAAAATAGTCTACGAATAAATATGACGATACCCCTGGAGGAACACAATTCGGGATAGAAGTAATTGCTATACCAAACAATGTAACACTTAGAAACGATCCCTGAGGCTGAAAAAAGGCTAGAAAAACTGAGACAAACGTTACTCGGAAAACGCGGTTCCTCATAAACAAACCCGTGAATGAACAGCGGTGAGCGTCCACGTATTTTCCAGATGTGTAGAGAACACACTATCCCTGCTCACCAACAGGTATAATAAACCTTTACAAGATCAAAAAATATCACAACGGTTTGACGATTTGTCATGAATCCGTTAGAATCTGTGTCAATAATGACACAAGGTAGTCAATTATTGGACGGCGTCGTCGAAAACCGCACTGGATGTTGGTCACTAGGTTGTGAGTTTCATTCACTATACCAGCCGTCCATTGACCATGGTTCCATCACCTTGCAAAGCAACTGTTGAAGGAAATAGGACGGTGCTAGACGGAAGATGACGGTGCTTACCAGTTTTCAAAATGGACATGACGGTGGTCTGCCGCTACTTTTCTGGAAAAGTGACATCAATCCAAACAAGATTATAGACCTCGAGCAGGAAAGCCTTACCTTCAGGAGAGAGGCAACATTTGTACGTGATTACTATCTGGTCCTGGTGCTGATAGTCATGAAGTTGAAAGAACGTGTTCTAACTCCGCCATGGTGTAAAGGCGATCGTAATCTTCAAGGTTTCCAAAACGAAACCAGAAACCTTGACATTGCACCTGAGTCTTAACAGGAAGGAGCTCGGGCGAATAGTCCGAGCTAGGCACTTGAGCGAAACCGCGGCAAAATGTGTTATCCACATCAAATGATGATCAACAACAGCTCCTGCAGCTGTTTTAAGACTGACGATTGGCATGTGGGTTGATTTTCCGGCTACAAGTCTTAACTTATTCCATGCGACACAGCAAGGTATATGTCGATGAAATGAAGCTACAAATTTGCTCCATGATGTCTTTTTGCTACCCTCAATAACTTGTCTAGATTTGGTATGCATTTTCTTGTATTCGATCAGGTTATCCGAAGTAAGATGAAGCTGGAAAACCTTAAGAGCAAGCCTACGAACACGAATAGCATTCCGGTATCCATCCATCCACCAAGAAACCGGAAATCAACGGGGGCTGGTCAGTTTGCCGAGGAATAGATTGCTCAGCAGCATATGTTCGACTAAAACATTAATAAAGTCGTGCTCGTAATTAAACACAGCCGACTGGGAGTAAACGTTCCAGTTGGCATGATATAAGCGCCATCTGGGCAAGCGTGTGGAGCGTATATCTGGTGTTAAGAGGCTAATAAGATATGGAAAGTGGACACTAGAATGTAAATCGAAATCCCATTCCGTTGTAAGGACACTTAAGTGTAGTGAACAAACTGCTATATCAAGGCGTGAAAACGTATTAAAAGAGTCTGAAAGAAATGTAGGCTCTTTGGTATTCAGAAGAGCTAGGTTATAATTGTCCAAAACTTGGCAATTAATTTGCTTCTCGCACAAGCTCGAGGTGAACCTCAAAGTGGATGACGGGCACTGACGTCTCTCACCAACAGAAAAGTGTTGGTAACTAGATCTTCTAAATTAGTGAGCGAAAGGTCGCCAGATGGAGGCAGATAAATGTTACAAATGGTAAATCGGATGGATGGCAGTATAATCCTTACAGCGACATTGGATGTCAGTATGTATGGATACAGATTCCACGAATAAATCGTCTCTGTTGAGCATCATAGTGCCCTCAAGCGCAGGAATACCCTATTCGGGTGTAAGATCACACCATGCTGAGGTATACCGCCTTATTTTAAAGCCACCTTGCGGGCGGAGCATTGTCTCCTGTAAACATACGACCAAAGGACTATTCTTGTTGAATAAAAGTTCAAGGTCTGGTCGGTGTATTCTAATTCCACGTATGTTCCATTGTGAGATAGCCACGGTATTCATAATGGGATAAGTTCTCAATCGTAAGAGTCCACTATACTGAGCACAGCGGTGGTCGAATCAATTTAATATTTTTCGTTGGTGTCGTGCTAGCACCTTTAAGATAGGATTAAACCTGTCTCTTATTTACTGTCGTTCTGGCAGCGTGGATAGAATACTTCTCCATGCGGGAGGACCCCTTCGAATAGAGAATTTCCGTTCGAGAACCTCGAACCGATTGGAAGTGGAGATCAGTGAAGATGTGGATTGCCGATCTGAGTCGTTTCCAGAACATTCCTCAGAATAGGATCTCCGAGATGATCATGGACTTTTACTTCCCCTGGATGTTCTGGGTACAGACGTTTCGTTTTCTTTAAGGAAGTCAGTTCTTTATAGCTGGTATTGAAATTTATCAGTGGTGCATTGTAAGTTACGAGCTTGCCATCTTATCGTTTGAAATCGATAGTTCTGATGTGACTTTATCTAAGGGAACTTTTCAGTAACTTACTTGGTAGAATTTGATGAAGATGTAGATGTTGATTTCACAGGCTTTAGTAGTGATCTGGTTACGGGAATATTTTCTGAAATGGTGGTCCCTTTACAATCGCTGGTTTGAATTGCGATTTCCCGACTCGGTATAGGTTTACTGCAACTCAGCTATAGGTACCGGCCTTCGGGACAGAGGGTTGGCAGATGCGCAGGAGTTTCCGGGCTTCCGATAAGGGAACCTTCTCCCTAACCCGGATCTCTTGGATCGCCCTTTCCTTTGTAAAACGGAAGCATTCTTGGAAACTAGATGGATGTTCATCACTGGAGTTAACGCACATTGGAGCTTATGTATATGCTCCCTCGTATGAGAATTCCCCACAGTTAACGCAGGTAGCTTCACCGATACAGAAACTAGCTACGTGTCTTAAGCTACATCTCAGCGGGTTAGGGATATATGACCTAACTTAAATGGCTTCATATCATGCCTTAATACTTTGGAGGAGGTCTACCCGATCAAAGATAAGAAACGGTGTACGAGTAGGCACAGATTCACCTCTTTCTTTCCGCTGAACCAAACATACACATCTCACAACTTGGCCTTCAAGATTCTCTTGAATCTCATTGGACATACCGTCCAATGCACGGCTGTGCCTGGGATACTGAATGCTTCAATCAGGAGCATGCCATTGTGACTCCTAATGCGACTTTACAGCACCAGCAATGTTATCGAGACCCTTTTGAACTGCAGAAGTGTTCACTGTTGCAAAATTTCTACCTTCCTCTGTTCTATAGATACCCAAGAATCGAGGATCACAAGACTCAACTATTTCTTTTCCATTCTGTTTTGGTTGTTTTCTTTAGTTTGGATTTTTCTATGGCAAAACAATCCTCATTATTACAAATGTCTCCGATGGCAAGCTCATATCCTGGGCGCCATCCCAGATTAGATGAGATTCCTGGCGTGAAATTTGCTCACCTTAGGGTCTCACCTCCCAATTTATAGATAGAGGGGCCATATCGCCTTCAGGAGTGTGGCAGCTCATGTAATGACACTTCCCCGAGACTGATCTTTATCAGCGGACACGAACATATTCCATCCCTTGGGACTTCCCTTCTCCGTCCCGCGCAGAGGTATCCGTCAGACTATATTCATGTAGGTAACTGATAGTTGGTCAAACACACTGTGGACCAAAGTTGAAAGGGCGTTTGGTATAAGCCCTCTCACCTCTTGGAGGAACCTAATCGAGAATGTGGCTCGGAACCTCAGGAGCGCTATCCCGCATCTACCATAGTAGGCCCCATGTGGAGAGGTATTTCTGAGCACAAGGGATCTTGAGATCTTGAACTAAGGGGTCGTTCCGACCTTTGTGAATTATCAAAGGAAGGAGGTCCTAGACTTGACCTCAGCGTCCTTCGGTATACTAGGGAAGCGAAGCACTGAAGGGTTGGTATGGGACCTTCCTTATGCGACCAAAGACATATCCGTTTTGATCTTGAAGGAAAAGGGAAGGACCGCCTGCACAGGAACCAAGTATAGAGGGGATCTGGAGAGTGTACTTAGGAATGAACCGTAGATTAGCATAAGGAACGCTTAAGGCCTGAACTAAAATGCAATCGGAGAGGGAGACCTTGAGGTTGTTACTTGGAACCCACTTCTCAGGGATCCGCATAATGGATAAAAGAACCACCCTATTTTGGGGCACGCAGTCTTCGCGAATAGGCTGGCCAGTTGCTTCTAAGTTTGTGATTTTCAAATCTTTTCTTATTGGTCCAATAAAATCGGCTCTTCTACAGGGGCGGTAGTTGGGAGATTGTTTCACCTCACTTGGTGAGAATTTACAGGCCCTATCTTACAGTGAGCATTGATTTTAATTTCTGCCGGCAGGCCAACATGGCGTTTATATCTAAGCCGAGTATGCTTATTGGCCAGGTATATCCACAGAATCGACGCTCCTCCTGCTCATAGTAAGACTGAAGGGGACGCTGGATTGTGGAGAACTGGCCGTGGTAGTCTTTCTGGACATCAAGGTTGCCTTTAATCACATTACTATCATTAGGAAGTGTCTGGAGAGTCAGGAGTCGGTCCGGTGGTTAAGGACTGGATTATGACCTTGAAAGGCCGCCAGGCTGTGGTGGCTTTAGAGAGTAGGACCATGAGGGCCTCATTTCTCCGGGACTGCCCCAAGGAGGAGTCTTGTCACCCATTCCGTGGTGTCTGGTAGTGTCTGATCTTAACTAGACTCATCAGGGAGAACACAGCTCAGGACTATGCCAATGGCAGATACCTTGTAGCAAGTGGAAAATTCCTGATTATTGTTCCGAAGCTCATAGAGGGCTCTTCACATAATCTAGAGGAATGGCGTAAGGAAACAGACTTGTTCGTTAATCCAGACAAGACCGAAATAATGATCACAAGGAGGACGAGACTGTCTGAGCTGGTAGAGCCCCTTCTTTTTGATAAGGAATTGAAGCCATTTGGATCGAGTAAGTACCTAGGAACTATCCTGGATAATGGATTGAGTTGGGAAAAGCACGTGGAATATAAAGTAAAGAAGGCTCACAATGCTTTGTGGGCCTGTAGGAGAACCATTGGACTGAGTGCGGGCCTCCGACCAAGGGTGGTCAGATGCTCTGTACTTCGATAATAAGATCCTTGGTATCCTATGCAGCATTGTTTTGATGTTATGCCTCTTCGGTGAGGGCAGTAGCTGCTAAGCTAAAATCGCTACCAAGATTGTCAAGTTTAATGATAACCGGAGTACTGCGGACTACACGGTACAATTCCACACCTGAAGTAAGGAGAAAATTACAACAAATGTGGCAAAAAGAACGGAACCACGAGGGGAGAAGACCCATGATATATTCGGTAATATTAATGAAAGGCTAAATATAAGGCATACATGTCAAACCAACGAAAGGATTAATACGCTATTTGACAGAACATGGGTCATATAGAAATTATTGGCAAAAAGATCAATAAGGCCAAGAATGGCATTTGCAGAGAATGTGGCATACAAGAGAGAATATGTCCTGTTCGAATGTGCAAGATATGCGGACCGAACATAAGAAGGAATAAAATTAAGCAGCTATCAAATGGGTTATATATTAAGGAAGGATGATTAATGCAATTATTTTGAAAAAAATTAGCGGGCAAAGTTGGCGTTTGCCTGGGAAGAAAGAATAGAGCAGGAGGAGATGGTAACAGTATGTGATAGAAGGAGAAGTTAGAAGATCAGAAAGAATTAGAATACCAAATATTTCTACTTAGTTCAACAATTTACCATCTATAAAAATAATATATCATATCAGAACCGGACGACGAGTGAAGAAGAATAAGAGGAGGAGGAAGACATTGGTATACTAAATACATTTATAGGAGATGATTTTATTGGACTACCAAGAGAACACTGGGCGGAAATGACCAAGGAAAACACTAGATGAAACTTACCATCGATATAAACAAAGACTAGATGAGGAACGGCGGAGGAGAAGGAGAGAAGAGGGGGAGGGAATGATCATTTCAGCGGAAATTAAGAACACTAACAACGAGATGATGTGATGAAACTCATCATTATTAATAATATAAACAAAACTAGAAGAGGAATGACGGAGGCGAAGAAGAGTAACAGAGGGAGCGGATGATAATTATTGCATGGAAGAAGAACCTTGATGGACACGAGATGAAATTTACTATCATCATTAAAATGCACAAAATTAGAAGAGGCACGGCGGAGGTGAAGAGATGAAGAGGGAGGAGATGATAATTATGACAGGAAAGAAGAAAATACGACAATTAAGGATACAACCAGATGTAATCTATTATTACTAATAGGAAAGAAACAAAATTAGAAGAGGAACGGCGGTGGCGAAAACGAGAAGAGGAGGGATGAGATGATGATAATTGTGGGAAAGAAGAATGCGACCAAGGAGGCGATCAGATGAAACTTCTCATCAGTATGAACAGAATTAGAAGAGGAATAACGGAAGAACGGTGGAGGCGAAGAACAAAAGAAGAGGGAGGAGATGATAGTTATAGTGGCGAAGAAGAAGAATATGACAAAGGAAATGACCAGATGAAACTTATCATCATCAATATGAACAAAATTTAGAAGAAGATTGGTGGAGGCGAGGACAAGAAGAGGGAGGAGATAATAATTATAGTGGAAAAGAAAAGCACAATTAAGGAGATGATTAAATGGAACTCATCATTAATACATATGATGGAAATCGGTGGAGGTTAACGTGAGAAGAAGATGGAGGAGGAAGAAGAGAGAGGTGCTGGGGTGTGGTTTGCAGGCTACCAGTTAGAAATATATTTTGCAGCTAGAAATTAGTTAAGATATGGGTATATTATAAAGAAAATTCTCTTTCCTTTATTGCTTTCATTTGTTTAGTATTTTAGTTGTAAGTGAAATTTGTAAAATGATAACGTAAATGAAATGTTTAAAAAAGTATGGAATAAAGTATAAGGTTTACAATGCATATCCGGGTATAGGAGGGTGAGATATTTATTCAATGGTTTTTTTTTTATTTTGATCTACAGTTGCCTTAAAGATTTTGATGTACCTTCGAAATTTGCATTTGTTTGTGAATGAGGTCGCAAAGATGAGTACGCAGCATCTTTGGTGCTTTAAGCACTCTTTAAGGGACCTCTCTTTTTAAATCAGATTTCTGGTAGCATATCCCATTTACACCTGATGGGATGGTCCCTGATGAGGGCTAGGTACACTTAAGTCCATGATATACAGTGGTGATACCTCCTACGGAGAAATGGGACCCAAAAACAGAGTCTCCCCTGAAGACTGGATGCCAGAGATGGTTCACTGATGGTTCCCACTTTTAGTGCAGGACGGAGTCTCCCTAGAACCAGGCTTGTTATTCCCCTTGGAAATGTTGCTAATATTTTTCAGGCTAAGATATATGTAATCTTAACCTGTATAATGCATATTTTAAATTTACCAGGCAGAAGGGCGAAGGCAAATATTTGCTCAGATAGTCTGGAAGCTTTGAAAGCCCTTAGAAGTTAAAGCTCCTCAGATTGCTGTGGCAATGCCAAATGATGTTAGACGGACTCTGCACTAGCTGCCCGGTCACCTTTGTTTGAGTTCCTGGTCATGCTGGTATTAGAGGAGGCAATGAGTTGGTGGACACGCTGGCTAAGAGGGGCACGGGGCTTAATTTTATGGAACCCAAGCCCTTCTGTGGCGTGTCTCTGAGAAGGTTCAAGTATCAGATAATCCAGCTAGCTGGTAGGGGTCATTTTGAATTTTGGAGCACACAAATTATCGCCAGGCAAACTCATTAATTTATTACGGGGCCGTGGTAAACATAGTAAGATTCTTTTGTATCTAACTCGAGCTAAGCTCAGAGAGGTTGTTGGCTATCTTAAAGGCCTCAACAGTTTGCGCAGACATTTATGCATAATGGAACTTACTCCAAGATCCTTAATATAGGAAATGTGGGAGGGAATTTGAAACCTTCTAGCTTAAACCATCGAGACCATTGGATTTGATTAAATGCCCAGACTGAGAGGCACCAAAGGCTCCAAGAGCCTATGAGCAGGTTACTAAAAGGGCCATTCAAAGTTTCATAATCATCATCATCATCATCATCATCATCATCATCATATTCGTGATGAGTTACTTAACTACGAATTTAGAAAAATAATTGTCCAAATAAGGAAGCAAAGTGCCCAGTAGTAACGTATTTGTTTCTAATGCTGCAGAATCGGTTAAAATCATGTTTTTCTTAAGGTGCCTTTTAGATTGTTTTGAAATCAAAAGTGAAATCCCTTAATAGATACGTAAAGCGGATAAACATTGCATTGTTTCGAAGAAAAAAAGAAATGCTAATCAACTGGTGGATGTTTATCTATTACAGCGTTCCCAAACAATTGTTACCAGAGTAAAAATAAGTGCTCCTCAAAACTGTTTCGGCAGGAATAAAACAATTATCTATAAAATACATTGTCTCGCCTATGAACTAGTTATCTTCATTGAATAAGGGACAAAGCGACCTTAGCAATTAGTATTGTGCTAAAATAATCTCTCCTCCCCAATTGATTTTCGGTTTTATGTATAATGTAACTGTCACTGGATTTAATATAGGTGGTATCTAATTTTCTCTTCGAAAAATTGTGTTTGTTGCCAATTACTATTCTATAAACTGTTCAATTTGGCGGTATTGTTTTTGCTGTTAATACATGTATTCTTAAATTTTGTGCATGTACGTTTGTTAGAATAAACTTAGTATGTAAAAAAATATGACTACTAAGAAACAGAAAGATAAAAACAAAATACATCATTTCAAGACACAAACGAAATTAAGGAAATAAATAGTAAGACAAAAACACTCGAGCTGAGAATTATAGAACCCGCAATTGTATCCTATTTACATGATATTTACAGTTATATTGGCATTCTTTGCTATTTATAGAATATATTCTACTTTCACTTCATTTCTAATAACCCCACTTCTTTATTTATCCGACAGAGAATTTATAACTACGAATCTGAGAAACGTAATTTCCCCTACCTCAATTCTTGTTTATTATATTTGTTTTTGTTAGTACTATAATTCGCTGCCGTATAACTAACTAGCAGTGCGGTCACTTTATAAAACGTTAATAAGGTTTCCTTTCCCTGTATTTTTTTGTTAATGTTCTTCGTATAGTTCCACAAAAATGATTAAATTTGTGTAATTTTCATCAATTATATCTTTGATTTTCTATGTCCTTGAACAACTCAAATATTTAAATGTATTAACTGTAATTGGTTGGTGAATAATGAATGCCATTCATTTGATCTTATTTGCAGATATTTTCATGTAAAAGATAGACTCTATCTGACTTGATTTAAAATAACTTGGCGTAAGACTTTTTCCTTTCACCTGTGTAACTGAATCGAAGCACTTCAGCGCCAAAAGTATTTACATTTCGTCCAACTGGAGAATCTGGATCTTGAAGTGTTCTGACTGTATATGGAGTAAAGAATAGAGAATCATATAATTAATGAAACTGATTTCTTGCAATACTAATAACTTACAAACGAATTGCCACACGCAGGCGAAACCGCGGGTAAAAGTTGTGTAATACATTTATGTCAAGTAATCTACCAAGTCCTTAAATTGGATTTCCTGAAAGTTTCCGTTGGGGCCCTTTTTGCAGCCAACCTTTCAATTGGCTTTGCTACTCTTTTTGCAAAAATCTCCCCGTATACGTCCATATCTCGGTACAATTATCAATCCAAGTAATCATAGTTACTTTCTCTACTACGTATAGTAAGTAGGGCAGGTATTGTATTCCAACCAAAAATTCGATACCGAGATTTCACCGGAAATACATGTTTTGAGACCCACTGAATCCAAAAAAAGCATGTTTGGAAACATGTCCGTGTGTGTGTCTGTATGTCTGTCTGTATGTGTCTGTGAACAGCATAACTTAGAAACGAACAGTCGGATAAACACCAAACTTGGTATTTAGGTTCAGTATCTTCCAGAGATGCGACACGAAGGTTTTCAAGAAAATCCCCCCTCCCCAGATTACCCTTTACATGGAACATTTTTCGAAAATTTTAATTTTCTCAAAAATGGCTCTAACGGTTTTGATTAAAATATCATATGTTTAAGATATTTTCATGACAAATGAAATGTATATCTCGAATTTTCTGGGAATGTCTCCAAAAGTATTCTTCGTTGTGAACGACTTTTGCATAACTGGTAAACCACAAGAGATAGACAAAATTTTACTACACAAACAATGTAGATCGCGTTAAAATACACAATTTATGTCATACATTTTTTTGTTGGGTGAACTATTTTCGAGATATTGCTTGTTATTCCCTTAAATTTTCCAATACTCCAATGGAATACTCCACACAGCAACCACCTCTTAAGATATTTGACTATAGCTTAAAGCCTACCAATTCCCCTTGCATCTACATGAAAATTAGCAATAAGATTAACATCTCGATATCTCGATTAACATGAAGCCTATGGAGAATAAGCGTTTGTAAAAATAGTTTGTACAAGAGTAGAGAAAGTCATGTGAGTGTAACATATCAGAATTTTTTCTGTGTGTTTGTTCTTCCATAACCTAAACATGTATTTTACATGAATGGATGTAAAACTTGAATCACTCTGTGTCTCTTAGTCCAAATTTACAATGCGATTATCTCAGTATTAAGAGATAATTTTAAGAACTAGGTGAGACATTAAATCCATTGGGACAAGTTGCATTACCTGGGGTATTTGTGGCGCATGATACTAGGTTCCGGCTGACATACCCGTGGCACACACAGTACGGATGGCTTCTTTAACGGCATTACTCGTCGACTGTGTCGCGAAGTGCTTTCTGCAGGTTCACCATTGGACCGAGTCTTTCGAACTTCTACATCTTTAGGCTCTTTTGGTGTCTTAGCCGAAGTATCAGTATCGGTGTCTTCACTGTAACAACATAAAATAGCATTAGTGAATTTAAATGTTTCTCATAACGTTCCAATGAGTTCTACTGAAGTTATTTATTTTAGCATTCCCTAAGGCAGCGATGTCAACTGCTGCCTCTCAGCGCAAGCGCGCGCCTCGTATGCTTAGTTTGCCCACTGGCAGTAACAGAAGTGCGTACTTGCGTGCTGCTGCTTGGAGCAGTGTAAAACAGGGCTGTATAATGTGCGTGTCATGAATAAAGGAAGGCTAAAGTATAGTCAGCTCAATCCAGAATGGGATAGTATTTTTAAGTAAGGAAATTTAAGAACCCAATGCTTAATATGTAAAAATCATATAATTACAAACAAAAGATGTAAGTTCAAAAGACACTATGAAATATTTCACGTTGTAGTTATAATTGAAGGTGAAGACGAAAACTATGAACAGAAGTGGAGTTCATAATATGCAATTATGGTTATGTTATATTACACGACCTATCTCCGTAAAAGTTAGATAAATGTTCGTCATATTTTATGGTTTTAATGGTTTAGTTTTGGACTATTAATTTATTTAGAAGGGATATGTTGTATTGGTTCAGCCTTTCCTTATGTATAACACGACCAAAATATTATTGCACTTTGCTGAGATGTCTTTCTCATGTATTTAATAATGCTTCCACAAGGTCAAGTGTAATAATATCGTGGTTAGGTTATACCATTCGTAGTGAAGGATTTTCATAGAGGCGGCATCCGAACCACGCCTTCATTTCACGTAGATCACACCATCGTTCATTGGTTCGTTTTTGTATCTCTGAATTGCTTAAAGCCGGTGGTCCCGTGTCGTAGATTTACGGCACGTAATAGAACCTCAAGCCTGGTAAAGAGGCCTCTGAGCAAAATTACCGGTCTTTCACGCCCAATATAGAATGGGACGCTAAGAACCATAGCAGTTAAAGAGTCCATAAATAAAACTCAATTTCTATTTCTGAATTGCTTTTCAGACCAGTTACATGAGAACTGATACCGACTGAATGGAGTCAAAGGTTGGTTACCTGAAAGTGGAAACCTTACGATGTGAAAAACACTACTGCAATCTAGGGGAATGGGCCACTTTTTATGCACGCCAGCATATGTGGTAGAGAAAGTAAGCAGTATTCACTGCTCCAGACCAAGGTAAAAATAAATTGAGCGCTTGCGTTCATTGACTGCAAAATGTAAAATTTTTCCATGCAACATATTTCTGTAATGATTAAAAAAATATGACCCCAGATACAATTAATTAGTTGCATTGCCACATATTTTATTTTTTTCTATAGGCACTTCTCAAATATCGTTCCAAAATAATCATATTGAAGTTTTAAAGACCACATTCCCACATGTGGGATTCTTGGTTGTTTTGCTTATGTAAGGGATAAAACAGGGAAACGTGTTGTTTGTCGTTTGGCTCCTGCAGGGTAGTTGATTTTCAGGAAAGGAGAGGCTCTTCTCTCAGGAGGTGTGGAGAGGAGATAAATGGGAACTTCTCGTTTACTCCGTCACTGCCCCTTTATGTTGCTTCACACAAAGGAAAAAGTAAATTTCTCCTACCTGCTTCACACAAGAGTTAGCTACGCTCCACGATCAAACAAAATTTAGTAAAGCTATTTCTGTTTCCTAGCTTCAAACTCGTTCAACTTTGATCCCCCTGACCTAACCATTTCCCCTACATTGACATTTAATCAGCGATGAAGTCCGCCACTTACATTTCCCAAATTAGTATCCGAATTCTGTTGCCAGCAACGCTAAGACACGGAGTTATGACCCGTCATGACGAACCGATGTTACCCTCGTTCGAAACTGAGCTCCTGCCTTAGGCAAATTTCTATTCCTCGCCCATTTTCGAGTTTCCTCAAGTTTCTTTACTAGTTTCGTGTTTTGGGGTTTATTTTATTGGCCCACGTGATAAATCCTAACACACGTTTGTTGGCTATCTTATTTTAGAAAGTCATTGTTTATTGCGTCTGCAATTACCACATTATTCTCGCCTGATTACACTTCCTGTGTGCCTTGCTGTTTTTAAACGCCTGGTTTTCCCCCTTATTATTTCGTGCGTCCGGCCCATGCATTTTTCCTCGTCTGCACTATTTTGTTTTCACTACTTATAAGCTATTCACTGGCTGGAAACCTGCGGTCCCCAGCTGAATATTGTTTCAACTTAATATTTGCTGCTTATACAATTCAGTATTTATTCTCTTTTATTAACAAGTTTCCCCCTTTTAATTAGAATTTGGTTAGCATGCTTTGTATCTTTCTCTTCGTATACTTTTTTAGCGTTTCCTTTTCCTTTTTATTCTCTATAATATGTTCGCTATCGTTTTTATATTTGTTTGGGCGAATTTTCAAACTTCAAACACGATTGTAGCTGTTAACTGCTTTGAAGTTTAACTCTCCTATGCATGCAGTCGCAGCTGCACTCAGATCATTTAACGTTATAAAACGCCGACTCTAGAATTTTTACTTTCTCTTCTACGTATAGTAAGTAGGGGAAGTATTGTATTCCACCCAAAAATTCAATACCTAGATTTCACCAGAGATATATGTTTTGAGACCCCCTGAATCCAAAAAAAAAAGCATTTTTGGATACGTGTCCGTGTGTCTGTGTGTCTGTGAACAACATAACTCAGAAACGAACAGTCGGATAAACACCAAACTTGGTATTTAGGTTCATTATCTTCCAGAGATGCGACACGAAGGTTTACAAGAAAATCCCCCCACCCCGGATTACCCTTTACATGGAACATTTTTCGAAAATTTAAATTTTCTCAAAATGGCTCTAACAATTTTGATTAAAATATCATTTGTTTAAGATATTTTCATGACAAATAAAATGTATATCTTGAATTTTCAGGGAATGTCTCCAAAAGTGTTCTTCATTGTGAACGACTTTTGCATAACTGGTGAACCATAAGAGATACACAAAAAACGTAAATCACGTAAAATACACAATTTATGTCACATACATTTTTTGTTTTTGAGTGAACCATTTTCGAGATATTGCTTGTTATTCCCTAAATTTTTCAATAGTTATTTTCTCAAATGGGAATTCGTTATTCGTTTTTTTGTTTTGGATATGCAAAGAGTATTAATCTGTGGCAAAGAGAATGGTGGTGCACTTAGCAACCAGCTATTAAGAGATATGTATATGCTTAAAGGCTACTGTATTTCTATATTGCCCTTGCAAATACAAAACAAGGGGAACATAGTACGCCTTAAGCGATAGTCAAATATTTTTAGAACTGGTAGCTATGTGTAAAATGTAATTCCCTTTGCATGTCAAAAGATCGTTTCTGCAAATGTGTATCTCGATTAATATGAAATAGATGGAGAATAGGAGTTTGCAAAAATAGTTTGTACAAGAGTAGAGAAAGTCATGTGAGTGTAACACATCAGATTTTTCAGTTTGGAAAGAAGCTTACTATAATCAAGTGGACTGCAAGGAAGATGATACAGTATTTCCCAGCAAAATTAGGTATAATCGCTTAATACGTGAAATTATTTTTTTCTTCGTGACAAAACGTGATCTCCAGAAGGTCGGGATATAATACTTGCAGTCTCTCTCTTTACTCATTCATCTATATTTAAAAATAATAACATCTACCTTTTTAATGAATTCTGTAGATCTTGTCTTTTGTAAAATTGATCTTCTGTTTTAATATGACTACCACGATAACGTTTACTACCTGACAAATTGGTGCTATGCACTTTTCGAAGCTATATTTGCACAAGTGAACGTTAGGTAAAGAGGTTCAGAATGATTTTCATTAATAACGCAGTGGATAGCAAGGCGCATTAGATCAGAGCGCATGCTTAATTTCATTATTTTTCAATCACTTTGTCTGTAATACCAAGACTAATAGAGTGCCTTCGTTTTATGCCAAGGCCATAGCCGCCTTATATGCGTATCGGCAAAGACGGCAGTGACCTGTCGCTGACGCAGGACGTGCCAAGGGTACGTTTATCAGCTGTGAGCATTCTCAGACTTGCCTTGTCTTCGCGCTGTAAAGTGTTTCGACAATACGTGTGTTGTGTGCGAATTGTTTAGGAATGTTATTCTGTTATTAGACCACAGAAATGTGCCAACAAATTCACGTTTGAGCAGCGTATTTTTATGTGAGATACATACGTGAAAACTGAATGGCGTAGACAGGTGTGTAGACAATTTCAACAGTAATTTCCTGGTTATCAGTTCCGGGTAGAGACACTGTGAGATGTTCGGCCAATACATTTAGAACAAAGGGATCGCTAAATGCCAAAAACTAAAGTTTATAGGAACGATCTCCACACGATAGAGCAACTTAAGAACAATATAAAAGCAGAAATTATGAACTTTACGCAAGAAGAACTTATGCGTTTGAATGGTAATTTCATCCGATGATGTCAAGAATGTCTTCGTGCAGATGGACATCACTTTCAACAACACTTATAACAAGGTTAGTACTCATTACACATGTTACTAACACTCATGAGTAAGTAACGCGGAATTACGGAACGGTAAACCCCGCAGTGTAGTAGACTGTGTGCGGAGATCGCATTCGCACGATCCGCGGCCTTGACATAAAACGAAGGCACTACAGTAATCATACGAACAAATTGTATCTGGCTTAGGGCTTGCTATTTTAAAATCCACGAAAGAATACATTCATGGACACACCTTACAAAAGCGACAAAGAGTACTAAAGTCATTGGACTAATTAGTAGATGTAAGCTATTTTCTATTTTATCCGAGGTGGTTCAGTTTTAAAACGTACCATGTGTAAGGTGACTGACACAGAATCAAGTGTCTTAATGGGCACACGGAGCAAAATAAATATCAGAGAAATCTTCAAAAGCAATATTCCACGGTCAATTGCCACTTGAATTACTCTCCTGAAATTCATAACGTTTATGGCTACCAGGCATATTGCAGTATAGGAAGCTATACAGGACCAGACAACTGGTTGTGAATGGTGAAATATACTTTTATGATAAAAAGTTACATTTCCACTTACATTTCGGATAATAAATAGTTTGTGCGTATCCCTCAATTTCTTTCCACATGTTAGAATCTGACGATAATACCCATACACATTATAGTTTCCACGCTTTCGATAGTTTAAATTCAAGTAACAGTATCTTTCCTGTCGATTTTACTAGTTATTCATGCAACTAGCTGTTTGTAAGTTAGGACTGGCTTCATTGTCACAACTGGGTTTCAAACTATGAATCTTCGGCTTTCCATGCCGACACACTACCGCTGAGCTAGCTTAACGAATTATGGAAAAAAGGGCGTATATATTCTCTTATCTGATTCGTATATCACGGTGATCTTCAAACCGATCTCAGCACTGTGAGATATCGTAACTTAAAGGCGAAGTGTATGCTGCACATTTTTACTTTCTCTACTACGTATGGAAAGTAGGGGAAGTATTGCATTCCACCGAAAAATTCGATACCGAGATTTCAACGGAAATACATGTTTTGAGACCACCTGAATCCAAAAAAAGCATTTTTGGAAACATGTCCGTGTGTGTGACTGTGTGTCTGTCTGTGTGTGTCTGTGAACAGCATAACTCAAAAACGAACAGTCGGATAAACACCAAACTTGGTATTTACGTTCAGTATCTTCCAGAGATGCGTCACGAAGGTTTTCAAGAAAATCCCCTCACCCCAGATTACCCTTTACGTGCAACATTTTTCGAAAATTTTAATATTCTCAAAAATGGTTCTAACGATTTCGATTAAACTATCATATGTTTAAGATATTTTCATGCCAAATAAAATGTATATCTTGAATTTTCTGGGAATGTCTCCAAAAGTGTTCTTCATTCTGAACGACTTTTGTATAACTGGTAAACCATAAGAGATAGACAAAAGTATGATGCACAAAAATATAGATCGCGTTAAAATACACAATTTATGTCATATTCATTTTTTTTGTTGAGTGAACCATTTTTGAGATATTGCTTGTTATTCCCTTAAATTTTTCAATACTTATTTTCTCAAATGGGAATTCGTTATTCATTTTCTTGTCTTGGATATGCAAAGAGTATTAATCTGTGGCAAAGAGAATGTAGCTGCACTTAGCAACCAGCTATTTAGAGATATGTCTATGCTTAAAGGCTATGTATTTCTATATTGCCGTTGCAAATACAAAACAAGGGGAACATAGTACGCATTAAGCTATAGTCAAATATTTTTAGAACTGGTCGCTATGTGTAAAATGTAACTCTCTTTGCATGTCAAAAGATCGTTTCTGCAAATGTTTATCTCGATTAATATGAAATAGATGGAGAATAAGATTTTGTAAAAATAGTTTGTACAAGAGTAGAGAAAGTGTAACACATCAGATATTTTATTACTCTATTTAGTTTACGTCGCTTTAACTACAGGGTCATATCGCGACGGATCTGTTAGTGGATAACTCGAGGTAACCACCCGCTTCGTCGTGTTCACAGAGATCCCAGCGCATAGCAATTGGATCTTCTGCTTCGTGCCGTACAGATGGCATTAGGGTGCCGTCCAGTCTAACTGCTGCTTTCATATAGATAATGGGCAGTTAGCCTTCTAGGTCTCATCCCTGTAACCATGCCCTCTTGTTTCGTCATGTGTTCACAGATATCCTAGCGCATAGCAGCCCGATCTTCTGCTTCATGCCGTGCAGATGACATCAGGGTGGCGTCCAGTCTACCTGCTTTCATTGCCTGTGTATACATGGCACCGCATTCGCTATTAACACATATTTTTCATTTTTACTTTCTCTACTACGTATAGTAAGTAGGGTAAGTATTGTATTCCACCAAAAAAATTAGATACCGAGATTTCACCGGAAATACATGTTTTGAGGCCCCCTGAATCCAAAAAAAGCATTTTTAGAAACATGTCAGTGTGTCTGTGAACAGCATAACTCAGAAACGAACAGTCGGATAAACACCAAACTTGGTATTAGATTCAGTATCTTCCAGAGATGCGACAAGAAAATCTCCTCACCGCAGATTACCCTTTACATGGATCATTTTTGAAAATTTTAATTTTCTCAAAAATGGCTATAACGATTTTGATTAAAATATCATATATTTAAGATACTTTAATGACAAATCAAACGTATATCTCGAATTTTCTGGGAATGTCTCCAAAAGTATTCTTCATTGTGAACGACTTTTGCATAACTGGTAAACCATAAGAGATAGACAGAATTTTACTACACAAAAATGTAGATCGCGTTAAAATACACAATTTATGTCATATACATTTTTTGTTGAGTGAACCATTTTCGAGATATTCCTTGTTATTCCCTTAAATTTTCCAATACTTTTTCTCAAATGGGAATTCATTATTTATTTCTTTTATGTACTGGTAATACAAAGAGAATGGAATACTGCACATAGCAAGCAGCTCTTAAAATATTTGACTCTCGCTTAAAGTCTACCAATTCCCCTTGTACCTACAAGAAAGTTAGCAATAAGATTAACATCTCGATTAACATGAAGCATATGGAGAATAAGCATTTGTAAAAATACTTTGTACAAGAGTAGAGAAAGTCATGTGAGTGTATCACATCAGATTTTTAGCATTGTTTCAGACTTAAGGTGGAACTTTGGGTCGTGGTATTAAATATCCAATCTGGTATTTACTTTGGCGGCTGAGGGAAACCACAAAAGAACTTGTCAGATTGGTCGGCCCCTGGGATTTGAAACCGGGACCTCCCGACTAGGGGTCACAGACGTTAGCGCCTGAGCATCCCGCTCTGTCGAATTGAATTTCTCTAATCTTAATACTCAGTTATGTCGTATATCTCTAATTCAGGCTTAGGTATTACTTAGGGAGTTTTATTTGAAAGTTAAGTGATATTTCTTTCTCCTGTGTACCGGCTACACTACGACCTTCGTTTTAATCACTCTGCAAACGTTTGTTAACCAAATCATTGAATACTGGTACATACATTTTCATATTTTGAATAAGATAATTTATCTTCAAGCCGAAACCTTTCTCTTATTAATGCTGAAGAGTTCGGTTGCGAACAAAACTTGACAAGCAAACTTCGGCACGAAGTTACTTACAGAATGAAAGTTTTATCCGAACATTATTTAAAACGTTGGCATTAGTATGCCTATTTTTTGGAGTCGTTCATCAGAGATGTGATGTAGTGAAAATTAGCTGCCATTTTGTTGTAGACTATACTTGCCATTTTGATGCAATAGAATGTCTAGTGTTTCGTTCATGTTATTTTGATCTAGTGATGAGTCTAAAATTTGTTTTTACTTTCTGTACTACGTATAGTAATTAGGGGAAGTATTGTATTCCACCCAAAAATTCGATACCGAGATTTCACCGGAAATATATGTTTTGAGACCCCCTGAATCCAAAAAAAAAACATTTTTGGAAACATGTCCGTGAGTGTGTCTGTCTGTGAACAGTATAACTCAGAAACGAACAGTCGGATAAACACCAAACTTGGTATTTAGATTCAGTATCTTCCAGAGATGCAACACGAAGGTTTTCAAGAAAATCCCCCTACCCCAGATTACCCTTTACATGGAACATTTTTCAAAAATTTTAATTTTCTCAAAAATGACTAACGATTTTGATTAAAATATCATATGTTTAAGATATTTTCATGCCAAATAAAATGTATATCTTGAATTTTCAGGGAATGTCTCCAAAAGTATTCTTCATTGTGAACGACTTTTGCATAACTGGTAAACCATAAGAGATAGACAAAATTTTACTACACAAAAAAGTAGAACGGTTAAAATACACAATTATATCATATACATTTTTGTTGTTGAGTGAACCATTTTCGAGATATTGCTTGTTATTCCCTTAAATTTTTCAATACTTATTTTATCAAATTGGAATTCGTTATTCATTTTTTTATCTTGGATATGCAAAGAGTATTAATCTGTGGCAAAGAGAATGATGCTGAACCTAGCAACCAGCTATTAAGAGATATGTCTGTGCTTAAAGGCTACTGTATTTCTATATTGCCCTTGCAAATACAAAACAAGGGGAACTTAGTACGCCTTAAGCGATAGTCAAATATTTTTAGAACTGGTCGCTATGTGTAAAATGTAATTCTCTTTGCATGTCAAAAGATCGTTTCTGCAAATGTTTATCTCGATTAATATGAAATAGATGGAGAATAAGAGTTTGTAAAAATAGTTTGTACAAGAGTAGAGAAAGTCATGTGAGTGTAACACATCAGATTTTTATTATCATGAAGAGAGAGCTTTGCTGGCGATTATAACCCTTATTTGTAAGTTCCTCTCAATGGCGGTGTCCATAAGGTATATGAACAAGCGATTCAAAAAATATGCGTTAATACTTACTTCATGGTATAATTATTATTTATTCGTCTGTGCATTTTTACTTCGTACTATTCTCGTTTCGGTACTTTATAGTACTGCTTATGAAACTAAAAAATTCACAAAAGACAACACTGTTTCAAACATGAATAAACTTAATTAGTGTAACAAGAGAAGGAAGCAATAGAAATATATGGAACAATCCTCCTTATTTACTTCCAGATTTCGTCATAGTAAAGGAGTTAGTCAATAGAAATGACGGGAAATATCCTCCTGTTTCACTTTTTTATCTCTTCATCTTTTCGTTTATAAACTATTCGTGTATAGATAGCCTCGGAATTGACATAGTGAGCTTGGCAACGTCAACGTTACATACATCAATACTTATTTAGTAAACATAATGAAATTCGACATAGTATACGCAAGAATTGAAATATTTTCGAGGATTCGTTTCAGCTTCGATTGCACTTCATTCCTTATAAGCTTATTTCAATCAGTGTAGTGTATTTTCTTCGAATACTTTTGCTTCTCGATTAACTTACGCGTACCTACTTGTGTTTCACAATACAACGGCAATTAAATTGTTAGAGATGTGCGTTGCAGTCTCACGTTCAGACTGTATCTTACGCAGACCTGTATATTCACGGTGGAGGTCTTGCCTTGTTTGACAATCGCGTTAGCACTACCGATCTTGCGCTCCTACAATGTAAATTTCGCGCCGACTTGTGTGATAGCGGCAGGTCCCACATAGCCGCAGTATTTGAAGCGTTAAACTTCGGCACTCTGAGTATTTGTGTCCATGAGTTCCCATACTTGGCATAAGGAACAGCATAAAATACTTGTAATGGTCGAGTGCGAGGGTCTCTGAATCCTCCAACGTCCCTCAAACTATACTACACTATGTGATTACATTACCAGCCTTGCGTTTTCGTCATTCACCATTCAAATTACTCCTTTTTCATGGCGTTTTTTAGCATGCAATGATTTTCGATTGGGGCCTCGATTGGCCGCTATATATAACTGCTTATAACCATACTATTACAAGCTTTACTTAAAAATATAAAACAATATACTTCTTTGTTCCATGTATATGCTGCCTTTAACACCTAAGGTCATATCGGCGTCATCGATAATCGGCAATGATGTTCACTCATTTTACTGTTGAGTCAATCTTTGTTTTTTTTATAAACATTAAATTCTCACAGACATTTACACTCTCACTCATAATTCCAGACTTTAGGGAGGATAGAGAATAAACCTGGTTAAAGAAAAGTTTTCATCCTCTAGCCGGGAATCGAATCCGGGTCTTCTGGATTTGGGAGCTAGAATGGTAACAATATATTTTTACATATTTAAATACTTCAAACTGCTTATATTTACTATTTCTTTCTTTAGTTCACTGCATTTGGCTATCATGATTTTTCTTTTACCAAGACCATTGTTTACGAAATCTTAGCCTTAACAAATTTACATTGTTTTTAACATATACTTAAATCATTAATTACCAATTTTATCGTATAAAACGTTAAACAATATAATTATGTTAATAATTAAACTTGTTTTAAGCTGAAAAAGAATCTAAATATACAATACATATGAAAAAGCAAGGGAATTTGCTTTATTTTGAGAGTTAAATAAATTACCATCCCTTTATGCGTATTTAAATTTGAATTATATAATTTCTACTTCAAATATTCAGCATAAGAAGTTAGTTTTATGATTACGTAACATGACCACAATAAGCATGCGTCTCATGTCATACAGTAGATGTTGACAAGTGGAATCATGCACGTGATCGCTAATCGGAACACAGTAGAGATCGATCAGCCTGCTGTACAGGTCCCATATTAATTAATTATTAATCGCCTACACACGAGTCTTCATTAATTCATTGCAAACAGATTGAGATCTTACAGAGTTGCTATTTATACCCTACTTCCATAAAGATTTGGACAAGCCTTCTATTCAGTCATTGTGATTCAACCCTCAGGTAGAGATAAAAACATTTGGCATAAATTGTATACTTTAACGTGATGTGTATGCCAGTGATATAAAATTATACACAATTTAACCAGAATAAACTTGACGCCAGTCGGTTTAAAGAAAGTTCAAGATATACCTTCCTATTCCTCATCCGAGGTCGCTAAGGCATGGAGCGTGAACAGGAGGTTTGCGGTTCAAATCCTTCCAGGACCGTCCTCGCTGACTGAGTTTTTTCCCCAGTTTTCCTCAGTCTTAACCTAAACTTAGCCTGAAACGTTACAATTCTAAATTTCTTTGCCCAATTTATCATTTAATTTCATGTATCATCAGTGTAAACCGCTCATGATGCCATATGTAGTAACTATGGGCGCTAAACTCTAATAAAAATGAATAGAAAAGAACAATTATTGAAACAATTTTTTTGAGAGAACAAAGTCTAATCTTTTTACGTACAATGAGTAATTTGGGATGGGAAAATTTCGTGAAAATCTTTATATTGAATCCCTGAAAGTTCTTAGACCTTAATACGAAGTTTGTTATTCATCCGAATTTTTATTTTTACTTCTTGTACTGTCTATCTATAGCAGACCCAGGAGTATTGTATTTCACCCAAAAATTCGATACCGCATTTCATCGGTTTGAGATCCACTCAAGGATATGTGTGTCTGATCAGCATAACTCAAAAAACGAAAAGTCTGATAAATATCAAAGTATGTTCCAAGGATACGACATGTGGATTTTAAAGAATAGACATTCCAATGTACGCTTTACAGGGAGCATTTTCTATATTTTTTGTTTTCAGAAAGGCTACTCTAAAAGGTTGATTAAAATATATGTTTGATACACTGGCACCAGAAATAAAATATATTGAATTTTCTGTGAATAGAATGTGAAGTTCGCTTTATTTCATTGACTTTTGTATAGCTTTGTATATACCTCCAAATGAACAAGTTCTTTGGCCTTATTCATACAATAATATTGTTGACGCTGCACAAGAACAAGATGCCTGATATTGTAACTATAATAAACCATATGGTTATAGTAAAGAGGTAGATAAACAAGCACTATAAAAGGTAACATTCATTAAAATTCACAGTTTTTACTTTCTCTACTACGTATAGTAAGCAGGGGAAGTATTGTATTCCATCCAAAAATTCGATACCGAGGTTTTACCGGAAATACATGTTTTGAGACCCCTGAATCCAAAAAAAGCATTTTTGGAAACATGTCCGTGTGTGTGTGTTTGTGAACAGCATAACTCAGAAAAGAACAGTCGGATAAACACCAAACTTGGTATTTAGGTCCACTATCTTCCAGAAATACGACACGAAGGTTTTCAAGAAAATCCCCCACCCTACATTACCCTTTACATGGAAAATTTTTCGAAAAATTTAATTTTCTCAAAAACGGCTCTAAGAATTTTGATTAAAATATCAAATGCTTAAGATATTTTCATGACAAATGAAATGAATAGCTCGAATTTTCTGGGAATGTCTCCAAAAGTATTCTTCATTGTGAACGACTTTTGCATAACTGGTAAACCATAAGAGATAGACAAAGTTTTACTACACAAAAAATGTAGATCGCGTTAAAATACACAATTTATGTCATATACATTGTTTTTGTTGAGTGAACCATTTTCGAGATATGGTTGTTATTCCCTTAAATTTTCCAATACTTATACTTTTTCTCAAATTCGTTATTCATTTTTTCTGTCCTGGAAATGCAAAGAGAATGGAATACTTCACATAGCAACCAGCTCTTAAAATATTTGAGTATCGCTTAAAGTCTACCAATTCCCTGCATCTACAAGAAAATTAGCAATAAGATTAACATCTCGATATCTCGATTAACATGAAGCATATGGGGAATAAGCGTTTGTAAAAATAGTTTGTACAAGAGAGAGAAAGTCATGTGAGTGTAACAAATTAGATTTTTTAAATTACTTTCACTACCACCTACCTATAGTACGCAAGAGGAAGTACAGCATTGAATAATAGAATTCGAAATAAAAATTTCACCGGATATAAACGTTTTTGAATCCCCTGAATCAGAGAAAATGCATTCGTAAAAGAAAAGGTTGGTTGGGCGCGCGTGTGTTCGTCTGTCCGTGCGTCTTTGTAAAGAATAACTAAAAAAATCTGATATGTTACACTCACATGACTTTCTCTACTCTTGTACAAACTATTTTTACAAACTCTTATGCTCCATCTATTTCATATTAATCGAGATAAATATTTGCAGAAACGATCTTTTGACATGCAAAGAGAATTACATTTTACACATAGCGACCAGTTCTAAAAATACTTGACTATCGCTTAAGGCGTACTATGTTCCCCTTGTTTTGTATTTGCAAGGGCAATATAGAAATACGTAACCTTTAAGCATAGACATATCTGTTAATAGCTGGTTCCTAGGTGCAGCACCATTCTCTTTGCCACATATTAATACTCTTTGCATATCCAGGACAAAAAAAATGAATAACGAATTCCCATTTGAGAAAATAAGTATTGAAAAATCTAAGGGAATAACAAGCAATATCTCGAAAATGGTTCACTCAACAACAAAAAATGTATATGACATAAATTGTGTATTTTAACGCGATCTACATTTTTTGTGTAGTAAAATTTTGTCTATCTCTTATGGTTTACCAGTTATGCAAAAGTCGTTCACAATGAAGAATACTTTTGGAGACATTCCCAGAAAATTAAAGATATACATTTTATTTGTCATGAAAATATCTTAAACATATGGTATTTTAATCAAAATCGTTAGAGCCATTTTTGAGAAAATTAAAATTTTCGAAAAATGTTCCATGTAATCTGGGGTGGGGGATTTTCTTGAAAACCTTCGTGTCGCATCTCTGGAAGATACTGAGCCTAAATACCAAGTTTGGTGTTTATCCGACTGTTCGTTTCTGAGTTATGCTGTTCACACACACACACACACACACACACACACACACGGACATGTTTCCAAAAATGCTTTTTTTGTGTTCAGGGGGTCTCAAAACATATATTTCCGGTGAAATCTCGGTATCGAATTTTTCGGTGGAATACAATACTTCCCCTACTTACTATACGTAGTAGAGAAGGTAAAACGAAATATCAGCTGGATACTAAATTACGTATTTTAAGTTCAGCATCTTTCAGCGATGTAAAAAGAAGATTTAAAAAGATCGCCCATCCCAAACTAACCTTTACATTGAAAATGTTACAGTTTTTATTTTTAGAAAAGACTCTAACGATTTTGATTAACTTATCACATGTTTAAGATGTAGTTGACAAACAGAGTGTGTATATTGAATTTTTCTGCAATAATGTTAAATGCATTTCATTCTGTATAGATTTTATAAACATCTGTATATACATATTTTATTTCTTTTCTTTTGCCGGTTTGCTTTTCATGTGATTCTGGTTGATTTTATTTTTTTACTTTCACTCACACATTTGCACGGAGAACTATGCGGGACTCGATCTCGCGGACCCCCATGCGACGGAGCACCAAACACAAACGCCCTAGTGACTATGGCCACGAGGCTCGTTCTATAACTGGTAAACCGCAAGAGGTAGACAAAAACTAGCATCAGCTACTCCCGAGGAGCAAGGTGAAAGAAGTTATCGCGGAGGTCCGTTCCGGTACTACCGGAGGGCATCTGGGTGTAAATAAGATCTTGGAGAAGCTACGTCGCAAATTTTATTGGTTGCATCTTTGAAGCGGCGTTGAGATGTGCTGCCAACAATACATCTGAAGAGCATATGCTGGGCCCCAGACTAGAAGTCGGGGCCGGATGCAACAATACAACGTCGGAGTCCGTTCGAAAGAAATGTCATCGACGTGGCAGTCCCTTTCCCAAGGGTAGACGTAGGAAACAGCTACTTGCTATTGGCCATGGACTATTTCACCAAATGGCCGGAGGTTTACGCGATCCTCAATCAAGAGGCTTCGACTGTATCTAATACACTGGTGAACAAATTCTCCTGCCGGTTCCGGATTCCCTGGAAGCTACACAGTGACTAGAGGACGACCTTGGAGTCCGATCTTATACAAGAGCTGCTTCAACACCTCAGGATACACAGGACTTTATCCACAGTCGGACGGAATAGTGGAACCTTATATTAAGACGGTCGAAGAACACCTTCAGGAAGTGATATACAGCCATCAGCGAGATTGGGATTCTTTTTATCCTGCCCTACCAAGTGTCAGTACATGAGTCCACTGGCATGGCTCCGGTCAACATAGTGTTCGGACCGGGGCAACGATTACGGTGTCTGTTGTTCGGCACGCCTGACTAGCTGGCAACTAATTACGCACATTATGGATGTTATGGACATCCTCTAACTTGCAAGGGAGCGCTGAAGCTGGCGGTGATTAGATGAATGCACGCTATGACGGTTTGGCGAACAGTTCCACGAAAGCTAAAGGGTCGTTGAAGCTACAACTTTCCTGGGACGGCCTCTATAAGGTATCATCTTATCTACGATGTGAGATATACGACATTCAGCGTCACCCTCGAGGGAAGTTGATAGTGGGACGCCCAGCTCTGAGTAGGGAACTATGAGATGCAGCTATGGCTCGAGTTATCAATTGAATAGTGCCGTCCGCGGCCGTTTGAAGTGATACGGCGAGATAAGAAGGTAGCGCTTTCGCCCAGCGTAAACACCAAAATCGGTATGGAAGTTTATCTTCTCCCCGCCTCCCGAATATTTTAGAACTGCAAAATTCGAGCGGATATACAAGCAAGCGCGCACGCGAGTCAGCTAGTTAGTGAGTTATACGTTTCAGAGCGACATCAAGTGTTGTCCTATAAGTGTGGTTGTGACGTCAGTTGCGACGTACAGTGAGTGCTGCAGAGCGAGAGATTGGATTAAGAGATGAAACGTCCGGAAGAAGAGGCTTCTTCGTATGTATTTCATTACATCGCTAGGACTACGCAGCCGTGACAATGAGAACGGAACTAGATCACATTAGTGAAGTGACAGTTAAAATTAGACAAAAGGACAATATTCACTGGTATAAATCGTATATTTTCTCGTAAATTACTAGAAGTAAAACGCGAAGAATGCTATTGCATCTATGTTAATAAACTGATGTCTCAAAACTACTGACTAGTTTTAAATTAATTTTTTCTTTAAACCGTTTCTGGAAATGAATTTTTTACATTTGAAATTGCTGATACCGATCTTTCTTTGCGTATGAAGAGATTTAGAAAAGGTGACTTAATTAGTTGGAAGCTAAAAACTATTAAAATAGAATACGTTGTCCAATATGGGTGTTTAGTTTAGCCGATAAGTAAATGTGCCTCATTTCTTCGATTGCTTTGCTGTTCGCTACTTGCCGATTTTTCTCTTTTTATTGTACTCCAAAACCTATTTTCTCCAATGGTCTGTCTCTACCCCTTTCCAGCAGTTTCCTTCTGTATGTCCTCTATTTTTGTCTGGAAGTCACGGCTCATAGCTTGTTAAAGCCTTGGCGATGGCTAACCCTTGCTCGTTAGTGTAAACCTTAACGATATTGACCGTCGTTAGAACTGAGATATCATCTGATTCCTTCGGTCACAACAAGCCTGTTTGCACTAGGTAGAGATAGTTCACCATTCAACGAACTCTATCATAATATACTCAGGAGAAATAGGATCGGCCTAATGGAAGACTTCCCAACGCCCATATTGTATTAATGCTTACTTTCTCTAATGTATAGTAACTAGGGGAAGTATTGTATGCCACCTGAAAATTCGATACCGAGATTTTACTGCAAATACATGTTTTGAAACCCCTGAATCCAAAAAAAGGCATTTGTACTTTCTCTACCACGTGCATAGTAGGTAGAGAATGTATTGCATTCCACCCAAAGTTTCGACAACGAATTTCACCGGAAATACATGTTTTGAGACCCCCTGAATATAAAAAACCAGATTTTTTTAGAAAAAAAGTCTGTATATGTGTCTGCCTATCTGTCCGCGCGCGCGCGCGCGCGCGTGTGTATCTGTGAACAGTATAACTCCAAAACGAAAAGTCGTATAAAGATTAAAAGTACTATTTAGGTTCAATACCTTCCTAAGATGGGATACAAAGATTTCCAAGAAAATCCCCGAACCCAGACTACTCTTTACATGATACATTTTTTTTTAAATTTTTGATTTTCTAAAATGGCACTAGCACACTTTATTTGGAAGAAATTTTGTATAATATTGTATAACTGGTAAACTTCAAGCAATAGAAGAAAGCGTCTATACAAAAAATGTAGATCACTTTAAAACACACAATTTATTTAAAATAAGTCTTTTTTGTGGCATAAACAATTTCTGAAATATTCGTTATTAAAGGTTCGAATTGTACATTTCTTGGTCATTCTTAAGTTCGGCCAACATACAATTGTTTCTTGCAATTACATGGAAACAGTATGGAATTTTAAGGCAGCGTATAGCGTCCAGTTCTTAAATATTTGACAATGGCTATTCCCTTTGCATCTATTGTCTTTCAGACTCTTTTGAGCCAGTGGAATAGGGAGATAAGAATTCGCGCAGTCGGCACAGTAGCTAGAACAAATAACAGCCACACGAAGCTGAACTGGCCGCGTGCCAGCGGTTGATACCTTTCCCTCTCCACTGGCTCAAAAGACTCTGAGCAGACAATATAACGAAATGTATAATGTAGCGATTCCTGCACAGACTTATTTGGGTTTAAATGTAGCAGACAGAAAAATATGCTTTAGTAAACATAGTTTGTATACCCACTAATTAACGATAGAGAGTAGAGAAAGTCACGCGTATGTATCTCATCAGATTTTTAGTTTCTCTACCACGTACATAGTAGGTGGAGAAGATATTGCATTCCACACAAAAATTCGATACCGAGATTTCAACGGAAATACATGCTTTGAGATCCCTGAATCCAAAAACAGCATTTTTACAAAATGCTGTGAGTCTGTGAACAGTATAACTAAGAAACGAAAAGTCGGATAAATACCATACTTGGTATTAAGTTCAGTATCTTTCAAGGACGCGACAAAAATATTTTCATGAAACACCCCCACACCAACTACTATCCTCTACATGGAATATTTTTCGAAAAAAAACTCATTTTTTAAAAACGGCTGTAACGATTTTGATTAAAATATCATATATTAAAGATATTTACATGACAAATAAATGTATATCTTGAATTTTCTAGGAATAGCCTTTGAAATTCTCTTCATTTGGAAGGAATTTTTTATAATCATGTGTAACTGGTAAACGTTCAGCGATAGGCGAAAGCGTACTACACAATAAATATAGATCCCTTTAAGAAACACAATTTATTTCAAATAAATTTTTTGTGGTAGAAGCAATTTCCGAGATGTCCATTATTAATGGTTCAAATTGTTCAATTCTTGGTCATTGTTAAAGTCCTTTCAACGTTCAGTTATTTTTTGAGATTATATGGAAACAGTATGGGATTTTAAGGCCAGCATATAGTATCCAGTTCTTAACATTTGGCTACCGCTGTACTCTTTGTACGAGTATCTATTACAAAATGTGTAAGGTAGCTATTTCTGCAAAAGTTTATTTGGATTAAGACGTAGTATTTATAAAAATAAGCTTCGGTAAGAATAGTATTTACATAAGAAATAAAATGTATATATTGAATTTTCTGGAAATAGCCTGTGAAGCCCTCTTCATTTGGAAGGAATTTTGTATACTCTTGTATAGCCAGTAAAAGTTGTGTGAAAGACAACAATTTGGCCCAAAAGAAATGTAGAGCTCTTTAAAACACACAATTTATTTCAAATACACTTTTTTGTGACATCAGCCATTTCCGATATGTCCGTTATTAATAGTTCGAATTGTTCAAAACTTAGACTTTCCTTTATGTCCTGTCGATTTTCAGATGTTTCTCGCGTTGTCATGAAAACAATATGTAATTTTATGGCCAGCGTATACCGTCGAGTTATAAAATATTTGACTACCGCTATTCCCTTTGTATCTGTAACGAAATGTGTCGTGCAACTATTTTCGTAAAGGTTTATCTCTATTAAAATGAAATACGTAGGAAAATAAACTTTCGTAAGAATTATTTGTGTACCCACTAATAACCGTTAGAGGTAAAGAAAGTCATGTGAATGTAATACGTCAGAGTTTTCGCAAGACCAGTATCTCCTATTTATTTCATTCAAGGGTAGAAATCTCCCGTACTTCAGAATAAAGCCCAGCTGATTATTTTAATGTATCGCGTTTGGATAATGATAGTATCCTTGTCACATCTTTGTCAGTGTACATTTTTACTTTCTCTACCTGTGGTAGGTAGTGGAAGTATTATATCCCCCCATAAATTGAAAATGTACGTTTTGAGGTTCAAGTATTTTTACTTTCTCTACTAATTACCTGTGGTAAGCGGAGGCAGTATTGTATTGTATTTCACCCAAAACTTTATACTGAATTTCAAAGGAGGTACTGAAGTCCACTGAGCTCTCCAAAAAGTCTTTCAAAAAAAGGTCGCGCTCGCGACCACCTCTGTATGTGTGTGTACGTATGTATGTTTGAACAGCATAACTCAAAAACGAAAAGTCGGATAAATACCAAACTTGACATTTAAGTTCAGTATCTTCCAAGGATGCGATACCAAGATTTTCAAGAAAATTCCCCAACTCCAACTACCCTTTACCTGGAGCATTTTTCATAATTTTGATTTTCTAAAAACTGACTCTAAAGATTTTGCTTAAAATATTAAAGATATTTAAATGACAAATAAAATGTTAGTCTTGAATTTTCTAAGAATAGCATTTGAAATCCGCTTCATTCGGAAGGAATTTTGTGTAACCTTTTATAACTAGCAAACGTTAAGTAATAGACGAAGAATGTACTACATAAAAATGTAGATCTCTTTAAAACACACAATTTATTTTAAATTAGTTTTCTTTTGGCATAAGCCATTTCTGAGATATTAATGCTTCATTAATATCTCAGTTGTTCATTTCCTGGTCATTATTTAAAGTCCTTTCAATATTGAGTTGTTTTTCGCGATTACATGGAAACAGTATAGAATTTTAAGGCTAGCATATAGCGTCCAGTTCTTAAACATATGACAATCGTTGCTCTCTTTGTATCTATAACGAAATGTGTAATGTAGCTACGAGATTTTGGCAAACGTTTATTTGGATTAGAAGTAGTAGATATAAAAACAAGCATTTGTAAGAATAGCTTGTATACTCACTAATAAACGATACAGCGTAGAGAAATCATGTGAATGTACCACATCAGATTTACTGCATTGAAACTGAGCTGTGAAAATCCCTTAGGGGACATTTGCGGTACGTGTACGAAAGCTTTTTTTTTTTTTTTTTTTTTAATATTTTATTTTACGTCGCTTTAACTCCTTGGTCATATCGCGAAGGACCTGTGGGTGGATATCTCTTAGAACGACATGTGGTGGACAGTTAGCCTTCTAGGTTTCATCCCTGTAACCACCCACTCCGTCACGTGGCACAGAGACCCTAGCGCATAGCTACCGAATCTTTTGTTTCGTGCCGTGCAGACGACATTAGGGTGCCATCCAGTCCAACGCCGCCCCCATATAAAGGCGGAAAGTTAGCCTTCTAGGCCTCATTCCTCTAACCACCTGCTTCATGTCGTGCAGATGGCATTACGGTGCCGTCCAGTCCAACCGCCGCCCCCCCACATAAAGGCGGACAGTTAGCCTTCTAGGTCTCATCCCTGGAAAATGTCGTCTTGCTTCGTCACGTGGCCAGCGCATGGCAGCCGGACCTTCTGCTTCGTGCCGTGCAGATGGCGTTAGGGTGCCGTCCAGTCTAACTGCTTACATTGTCTGTAGATAGATGGCATAGCATTCGCTATTACCACTTATTTTTCATTTTACTATTGTTTTAGACTTAAGGTGGAACTTTGGGTCGTGGTATTAAATATCCAATCTGGTATTTACCTTGGGGACTAAGGAAAACCACGAAAAAACCTCAGACAGATTGGTCGGCCTACGGGATCTGAACACGGGACCTCCCAAATGCGGGCCACAGACTTTACCGCCTGAGCCATCCCGCTCGGTATAAGCTTCTTGAAAGACATGAGTCGTCTTTTTTGGCTAACATCACATTAACTTGCAGATTCCCAATTGTTTTCTTTCAGTTACTGTGCGATAGGGATCTGACCGCCGACCACTTTCCCTCCTAAAACCAACAACACCAATAACGCAATGTCTTATGCAATGGAATCGTAGATATAAAAATGCATCTCAGAAAATGTACGTTTGTTTTATGAACTGGCGACGAACTTTATTAGGAGGAGTCACTAAAATGAGAATTTAGTTTATTATGATAACTGTGTGGAACAAAAACTTAAGCACATACAATGGAGTAAAAAATTAGCTAAACAAAACATTCAGTAGTTCTTATTTTACTGCATAACGGACCCTACTTTAAAACATGCCTTGTACCTATAACGAGATGTGTAGTGTAACCATTCCTGCAAACGTTTATCTTGTTTAGCCTGGAATGAAAAAAGAAGGAAAAACAAAGAAAATGTTTGGGAGAACAGTTTGCAGAACAAAGATAAATCATTATGAAAGTGGGTAGAGAAAGTAATGCAAATTTAACAAATCAAATTTGTACTTTCTCTACTGCTTAGCTATAGTAAGTAGAGGAACTGTTCTCGAAAAATTCGATACCAAGGTTTTAAAGAAAATACATGTTTTGAGACTCCCTGAATAAAACATCTGATGTGTTGCACTCATATGACTTTCTCTACTCTTGTACAAACTATTTTTACAAACGCATATTCTCCATATGCTTTATGTTAATCGAGATATCGAGATGTTAATCATATTGCTAATTTTCTTGTAGATGCAAGGGGAATTGGTAGGCTTTGAGCGATAGTCAAATATTTTAAGAGCTGGTTGCTATGTGGAATATTCCATTCTCTTTGCATTACCATGACAAAAAAATTAAAAACGAATTTCCATTTGAGAAAAAGTATAAGTATTGGAAAATTTAAGGGAATAACAAGCAATATCTCGAAAATGGTTCACTCAATAAAAAGTATGACATAAATTGTGTATTTTAACGCAATCTACATTATTTGTATAGAAAATTTTGTCTATCTCTTATCGTTAACCAGTTATGCAAAAGTCGTTCATAATGAAGAATACATTCCCAGAAAATTCGAGATATACATTTCATTTGTCATGAAAATATCTTAAACATATGATATTTTAATCAAAACCGTTAGAGCCATTTTTGAGAAAATTAAAATTTTCGAAAAATGTTCCATGTAAAGGGTAATCTGGGGTGGGGGAATTTTCTTGAAAACCTTCGTATCGCATCTCTGGAAGATACTGAACCTAAATACCAAGTTTGGGTTTTATCCGACTGTTCGTTTTTGAGTTATGCTGTTCACAGACACACACACGGACATGTTTACAAAAATGCCGTTTTTTGGATTCATGGGGTCTCAAAATATATATTTTCGGTGAAATCTCGGTATCAAATTTTTGGGTGGAATACAATACTTCCCCTACTTACTATACATAGTAGAGAAAGTAATAATAATAATAATAATAATAATAATAATAATAATAATAATAATAGTAATAATAATACAAACAAAACAAAACCGAAAAGTCCGTTAATTGCCAAAGTGGTATTTAAGTTCAACGTCCCCCAAGGATGCGACACGATGATTTTCAAGATAATTCCACTATGCAAACTATCTTGTACATCTAGAATTTTCTGGGGATATCTTGAGGAGTCGTTTTCATTCCGAATGACCTCTATAATAGGTAAATCATAAGAGACAAGAAAACATTACTGCATAGAAAATTTACATCTCGGTAATTCATATAATTTAATTCAAATAAAATTCTTTGTAGTGTTAACCATTTCCGAGATGTTCTTTGTTATTGGTTTGGATTTTCAAATACTTATGCAGATATTTTTCGAGTGTTGAGTCGCTATTTGTTAAAAGAGAAGCTTTAGAAAACAAATTCACACACTTTAAATGAACTGAATAATAGCATTCGTCACAAAATTACTGCCATTCTCAGAGGGAACTGCAGAGTGTAATGGGCAGGTTCCAGAAATACTTGAACAACAAAGGGAGGCATTTCAAAATCTCCTTCCTTGATATATGGATGATAATTTCGGGAAACTGTGATACTTAATGGGTCTGAAAAATTGACGAAGTTGCGGGTTCTCTTAGTAGAGCAGCGGGCTCGGACAATCAGCATTTTTCAATGAGTGTGGTATGTGCACACTTACGCACTCAATAGGATTTGGTACATTGCTCAAGTGCTGCCAATTACTAAGCAATTTTCTCAAAGGATTGAATGTCTTATTGGTTATTTTCTGTGGTCCGGAGCTGCTTATCGGGTCTCCAGGGAACAACTAGGGCTTCCAGTTAAAAATAGGTGGTTCTGGACCGTTAGCAGTGGATGCAAAATGTTTGACACTCCTTGGAAAAACTATACTGCGTATTCTGGACGGTGAGGGCCTTCCGCTACAGAAATATCTTTTGGGCAGAACAACTTCACCTTCCAGGTATCGAATTTCGGCGGTGGTGGGAGAACTTTGCGAAGTTGCCGACTACGACTAATCAGAGGTTAGCTTTTAAACGGTCTGCCTTCTTTTACAAATATCTAGACTACCACCAGTGTTTTACCCCGAGTACAAAGGAACTATTCGCAGACACGATGGAGGAATATTTCGAACAAATTTACGAATCCGAACATCCCGACTGACTGGAAAGGTACAGTATATTCGGCTGTCAATGACGTTCCATTTGGACTGGGTATATGGACGAATCTTTGTGATCTGTCTTGGCGTACAAGTATCTTCACTGGATGACTATCTTACCCTCGAATTCCATTAAGATGATAAGTAGATGACGGATACGCTTTCTAGGATAATCTTTGCCCCTATTTCTGGATGATCAGAGTTGGAGACGCGGCGAATCTACAAGCTTTCCAGATGTTTGTCTGGAAACAGCGCTGGGAGATGGACAAACGGACCCATTTGTTCTCAGAGCTCCCGAATTTACAGAGACTCTAGGTGCCAAATGTAGAAGGGCATGTGATTAAAACTTATATATAATATATATGTGTGTATGTATAAATGCATGTATGTGTGTATGTGTATCCTATATATATAGGATTCAAACCTCGAAATTTTTAAACAGTATTTAAGAACCATAGCAAATGTTGGCTTTTAAGATTCTACTATTCATATATATTTGTTACTTTCTCTACTACGTATAGTAAATAGGGGAAGTATTGTATTTCACCCAAAATTCGATACCGAGATTTCACCAGAAATATATGTTTTGAGACCCCCTGAATCCAAAAAGAGCATTTTTGGAAACATGTCCGTGTGTGTGTGAACAGCATAACTCAGAAACGAACAGTTGGATAAACACCAAACTTGGTATTTAGGTTTAGTATCTTCCAGAGATGCGACACTAAGGTTTTCAAGAAAATCCCCCACCCCAGATTACCCTTTACATGGAACATTTTTCGAAAAATTTAATTTTCTCAAAAATGGCTCTAACGATTTTGAATAAAATATATGTTTAAGATATTTTCATGACAAATAAAATGTATATCTTGAATTTTCTGGGAATGTCTCCAAAAGTATTCTTCATTGTGAACGACTTTTGCATAACTGGTAAACCATAAGAGATAGACAAAATGTTACTACACAAAAAATGTAGATCGCGTTAAAATACACAATTTATGTCATATACATTTTTGTTGTTGAGTGAACCATTTTCGAGATATTGCTTGTTATTCCCTTAGATTTTCCAATACTTATTTTCTCAAATGGGAATTCGTTATTCGTTTTTTTTGTCTTGGATATGCAAAGCGTATTAATCTGTGGCAAAGAGAATGGTGCTGCATATAGCAATCAGCTATTAAGAGATATGTCTATGCTTAAAGACTAATGTATTTCTATATTGCCCTTGCAAATACAAAACAAGGGGAACATAGTAGGCCTTAAGCGATAGTCAAATATTTTTAGAACTGGTCGCTATGTGTAAAATGTAATTCTCTTTGCATGTCAAAAGTTCGTTTCTGCAAATGTTTATCTAGATTAATATGAAATAGATGGAGAATAAGCGTTTGTAAAAATAGTTTGTACAAGAGTAGAGAAAGTCATGTGAGTGTAACACATCAGATTATTTATTATTAAATTTTAATGTAAGAAAAAATGAACAATAAGAAAAGACGAGCGAATTGTACTATAATATATTAAGTGAATTACCCTCTTCCAGAGAAGTGTAGAGTAGTTAGGAACTATTCTGGTGACCTGCTTGCCTCGGATGTGACAAAAGATTGATACATGTCTTCTCGAAGAAAAGTAAAATAAAATAACTTGTAACAAAGTGAGGTGAAGTAATCTAATGCACATAAAAGTTTTTCAAAATTAGTGGAAGTGATGATGCTTTTGAAATGCTATTGGGAAAAGAAATGTTAGAACCGATCAGATGATGATAAAGTGTTTGTGAAAATAATCATAACGGACCAACCAGTAAAAGTTAAATACAGATTCCTGTTAGAAAGATATTTAAATATTTTGTGTTCTAAAATTTATTGACCAAGAACATTAAAAAATAAATTTTGACTTTAGTTCCAAAAACGCCCTATAATTTTGATAAGTAATACCTCTTCAGCATCTCCATCACGTCTCACGAGAACTTCCAGTACTCTAGAATTCCTGAGACGCAGAGCTATACCTAACTAGATTTCACAGTATTTATTTATCAATTTAGCTAGTCATTAGAAAACCACATTCAACTTAAATGCACAGAACTTTTCACTGAACGGAGTTTGACAACTTAAAAATATTTCACATGTTAAAGAACACTGTGTATTCCTAGTAGGTAATTATAGCGTTTATTAATGTTATTTTGCCATTGGATCATAAAATAAACAACTTATATAATGCCTTTTTGTTGTTTCTTGTTCTCTAATACATTATAGCAATATATGTTGGTGCAGTTATAGGAGAATTCATTCATCTCTACGCCACTTGGCCGCGATTATGGCACTCCAATTGGTGGTAAAAGAAGTTACTTTCCCGCCTTTCGATTTATATTTGAGTTGAAGAATCAAGGTGTCTTATCTTACTTAACGGAGGGGATTCGGCACTGATCCAGGGGGTATCTTACTTACGCCCCACGAGGGGGCATCGCCGACAGGAAGGATGAGGCGAGAGGACTGGGAGGCCGAAACCAGGAGCGACGGTACAGCAATGACATGGTTCCAAGTTGTCAGATGTTGTCACCCCAATAGACGGACAGACGAACTGGGGACCCAACGGGGAGGGGTCCAACGTCCCTCAAGGGGGTCGAATACGCTGGCAGCCAGCTGAAAGCAGAGGGACGGAGAAAGTTCACAGAGAGCATAGTTTTCCCCTGCCACGCTGAACCGAAACACCATTGCCGTCATTTCCGACCCTAAAAGAGGACAACGGATTGAAGGATGAACGAAATGATGAAGGGAACGAAATGGAAGGACAGGACATTCGGTGGCTGAAAAAAACCACTCCACCATTCGCCTGACGACCTGGGAACCCCCCTCCCCGAAAAAACCCATGGGATCAGAGTGGGATGTCGCCATGGTCATCAAGGTGTAATCAGAGCACGTGTAGTTCCGGTGAAATCTTGATATGGAAGTTTTGGGTGTAATACCATACTTCCGCTATCTGCTATAGATAAGTGGTAGTGAAAGTAAAAATTTAAGGTAGCGGGAGGTATATGCACCCAGGAAGTAAAGTAAGTTCGAGAAGGATGGTTACTGTATTCCAGTCAGCTAAAGCTCGGCTGAGTTAGAATGAGCAATGAATCCGTAAAGGATTTCCCTGTTTAGTGTATGTAGTTGTTGAAATAGTGTAGTTTTATGACTTCTTGTTGCAGAACCTACCTCTTGAGCACGTAGAGATCATACAGGAGAGGTGTACGCTGGTGTTGGTGACAACGACGCTTGCATTGATGTGCGAATCTTGATGCTGACTTCTTTAGACGGTTCCTCGACTGAGCATGGGCTATAGAGTTGCAGCGAAGATGGGGGATCCTGTCGCCCTTACGTCGAAACAATTCCTGTAAATATATAACTTAAACATCACTTTCTTTGCCGTATGAGAAGAGACAAATACATTAATAACATCTAAATTATTGATTCTATCGTTTTAACATTCGTACACTTAGAGGAAAGGCGGGGGTTTTGGAATAATATTTTATCTCCTTCAGTTTTTGTTGCATACTGGTAGTGTTCATTGTAACTATTTGAGAAGATCGTGGCTAACGAGATAGACCGGCTATAGCGCGAACCCAAATCAGCTGATACTTCTAGTCCAGTATGGCCCGCTGAAGTGAAATTACAGTCACCTAATATATCCATATACTAAACAAACAAGTAATTTGCTCGTTAAATGTGTAGAAAACGAACAGTTACATCATGAAGTTATTCAATGTTAGCCATGTTTACGGCTACCATTACTACACAATTCTTCTTTGTCGTAGCCTATTGTCGTCCTCCGTGGTGTACTGGTTACCATGCTAGCTTCTAGTTCCCGAGGTCTAGCCTGTTGTGTCCTCCGTGATGTAGTGGTTACCATGCTAACCTCTAATTACCGAGGTCGCGCGTTAAAACCCGGCGGAGGGCGATGGGTTTTTATCAGGAGTAAGAATGTTTAGCATGGCTTCCGTAGGAAGAGAAGTAAAGCCGGAGGTCCCGTGTCGTAAATTTACGGCACGTAAAAGAACCTCAAACATGATAAAGAGGCCTCTGAGCAAAATTAACCGGTCTTTCACGCACAATAGAGAACGGGACGCTAAAGACCGCAGCAGTTAAAGAGCGTCCATAAATAAAACTGAATTTAATTTAAATTTTTGCATAGCCTGTCTATCTCGTTACCGACGGAAAAGATTCTCTAACTTCATTTCATAGCGTCTGTTGCTTAACTTAAGAAAGTGGAAGAAATATTTCATTTTTACAAATCCAGAAAAGTATTGGATATATTTATACTGGTGCTTATTAAAGAGTTAATTTAAGACAATTTGTTGGCTTGAAAATGTGACTAAAAAGTAAGAACGGCATTTTAAAATCCGTATTTGAGATGGAAGTTTGTTGCTGTAGGTATGAGGAATCATCATGGAAGTTAGGGGAAGCTGTGGTAGGGGGTTACCGAATACTTGATATGCCTGTATTCCATAACAACATCCAACTTTATTAACTATTTGTAACTATGCACTTTTTATTTAAAACTCATACTTTCGAAAAACGTACAATATCAGTAATAATGGCTACACTGTTTATAATGTCCTCCTTCGTGGTCTAAGAGTGCTTCCAGTTCCCGAGATCGCAGGTTCAAACCCGACGGAGGGCGATGGATTTTTTTTTCGGGCGTGAAAATCCTTAGCGTGGCTTCCTTCGGAAGGAAAGTAAAGTCGGTGATCCCGTGTCGTAGATTTACGGAACGTAAAAGAACCTCAACCTGATAAAGGCCTCTGAGCAAAATTTGCGGTCTTTCATGCCCAATATAGAGTGGGAAGCTAAGAACCATAGTAGTTAAAGAGCGTCCATAAATAAAACTCAATTTAATTTTAACTGTTTATATGATACTGCAAAAACCGCAACTATACATTGTCATCATGTTTTATATACAGAAAACAAAACTATTTCAATGGGGTCTATCTATCTATACAATCCTTCCTTCCTTCCTTCCTTTCTTTCTTTCTTTCTTTCTTTCTTTCTTTCCTTCATTCCTTCTTTCCTTCTTTCCTTCCTTCTTTCCTTCCTTCCTTCTTTCCTTCCTTCCTTCCTTCTTTCCTTCCTTCCTTCTTTCCTTCCTTCCTTCTTTCCTTCCTTCCTTCTTTCCTTCCTTCCTTCTTTCCTTCTTTCCTTCTTTCCTTCTTTCTTTCCTTCCTTCCTTCTTTCTTTCCTTCTTTCCTTCCTTCTTTCTTTCCTTCTTTCCTTCTTTCCTTCCTTCTTTCCTTCTTTCTTTCCTTCCTTCTTTCCTTCTTTCTTTCCTTCTTTCCTTCTTTCCTTCCTTCTTTCCTTCCTTCTTTCCTTCTTTCCTTCTTTCCTTCTTTCCTTCCTTCCTTTTTTCCTTCCTTCCTTCTTTCCTTCTTTCTTTCTTTCTTTCTTTCTTTCTTTCTTCAGAGGCTGCACAGTAAGAATTCAGCTCCCTGTGCTCAGCAGAAACGTAAAAACGGCTACAGCAGTAAAATTAATGCGCCAGAAAAACAAAATTGATTATTTAAATTATTCTAAAAATAGGGTGTTCCTTGGACATCATTTTGGCTGGAGAAGCCGAAGGGGCAGATGAGAATACTGCAACTGCAACAAAGTTAGTAGGAAAAATATACTTCCAGCTACAGTACAAACAGACATAGTTTCCTATTGTATTTAGGATTTATATATTTATATAGGATTATACAGGATTTTTTATTGTAATAAATATATATGAAGTTTATAATTTCAATACCAACCGTTGCTCGGGGTTTTGATGGTTTGTGTATAAACTCAGTTTGCGAAATATTTATATGCTTACACATAAATGAATTAAAGTAATTACGATATTGCGATATTCAATTATTTTAATTCTATCATCTCATTTTCATTGCACAAGTCATACTTAAAATACTCCAAATTCTCGTATTCAACATTTTATACCCCATCCCTCACTAGGGGTGCTTTTGCACAATACCAACCCTAAAACAATGAAGAGAGCAACATTTGTCCTTTTATTATTGAGACAATAGACCTCTTCGTGTTAAATATCCTCAGATTTCCCATCCCCGCCGTATATTTACACCCCATGTCCCGTTAGGGGTGGTTATCGTTATAGCACCCCTAAAACGACGAGGATGACATTTATATTTGTATTTCTCAAAATTATTGCGAAAACGATAAAATTGCTTCCCGCCGAGGACTTTCTACCCTGTCTTTCGTTAGGGGTGGTTTTTTGTGACAGCATCCCATAGTATTTTCATTCTTGTACTAAAAAATATCTGTATTAAATTTACAAGCCCTACTGAAAATCCTCCAAAGTGCCTCCCATTGAATAATTTTTAACCCTAGCTCCAATTAGGGATGGTTATTTTAAGCGAGTAACATTTCACTTTTAATTTAATAAAACTATTGAGAAAACAGGCCAATTTTGGCTGATAACCCCAAGAATTCCCCCCTCGAACATTTTTTCAAACCCCCTTCCTTTGGGGTGTTTATTTGTGATAACAACCCACAGTATTTTTACTCGTCCTAATGATTTAGTAGTAATATAATAATAATTTAATAATAATTGGTAAGTGACCAGTTTTTGAGGCAGTATTTTTAACATTCAAATGATTTAAGTCTAATTATATAATACATAAATTCAATAACAGCCCACCTTAAAGCAATATGTATGTGTAACAATATATAAAAAGTGTGTATTACAGTCATTGTATATGTTTATATTATTCTATACATGTGTAATAATGTTATGTGAATGCATTATGTAATTTAATAATGTAGGAGCTGTGAGAATAATAGGTTAATAACAATGAGGTAACCTTGAGGCAATAATGAGTAAGAAAGACTAATGATGCTACTAGTCATTATTAGAGCAACAATAATGTAAAATTTTGTGACAGTTTATAAAATATCCAATCAACAACCAGAAAAAGCTTTAGTTAAATGAAGGTATTCTATTGGACTAGGATTAGCCAATAAGAAACTAAAATGGAGCAAACTTTACAAATTCAGAAGTCAGTTGCTAGTAGACAGTGCTCCTAACCGGACGCGAGATGCGTCCTCGAGAAATTTAATACGTATTCGTGTGAGACGAAAATAGTTTTACGTATTAAAAGGTGCAAGTAATTAAAAAAAATCTCACAGCTCTCTATATCCGTGAAGTGTTATTTAAATCGTATCAAGCATTAATAAAAGGAGTGAAGTAAAATTATAATCTGTGTAAATCTACATTCTTCAGTCGCACCACTCCCTGCTATGACATTCATGTCTCTAAAAAATATAAGTACTGACGCCGCCGAGGCAAACATAAATATATAATATATAAAGAAACAGTCAAAATTACAGTTAATATTTTTTAAACATTTTTGGGGCAAAGGCCACCGAAAAGTACATTTGGGGCAAAGCCTACCGGAAACTTTTTACCATACGTGAAGCAACAAACCTTCTTCAAATTGGCTCCCAAAGCGTGGGGCAAATAACGTAAAGACAATAACTTCTTCACTCTTCATTGTTAGCAAAGCAGTAATAGAAGAGTCGAGGTTAAGCTGAATCTTGCAAACAGCAGAGAAAGACATTTTGACTTACAGTAACGGGACAGCCACATATTATATGTAGGACTTCTTTTGATTCAGCTGTTTCTGGTTTGTATTTCTGCCAAGTGATGCCGAAGTAGGGGTGAAGGATCCAGCCCTTGATATTTGAGCCACTAAGTACTTAAGTTTATTACTGTATAGGTAACTCATTTATTAGAGCTACACTTATAATGCCACATTTATCTGCACTGCTTTTAACCGCACAACTATCCGTCCTTTGGTTAGTCTAGATGTATTAAAAGCAAAAGAAAATACTTATGTCAATACTAAAGCGACCAAAGTGGTTTATCATGTTGTGCTTTCTTAGTGTTGTTTGTACTCATTGAAATAATCATCGCTCCAATATGTATCCTCATTGATTTATGATACACTTAATACAGAAAAATGAAGAATACTTACAAAGTTCAGTAGATATACAAGTTGAGATACATTAGGAAATAATAAAATGTAATAGTATCCACAAGAAAAACAGAAGTACTGGACCTTTGAGGTTGAGGTAAATGGCTGTGCACTCAAAATTAGTAATAGAAACAAACTGTTGGAACAAATATCTTACTTTGATGTGATATAAGTTATGATAAAGACGTTGAATTAATTGAACAAATTTCAGTTAATATGTGGGACAATAGGACTAGGATTAGGGCTAATTTCGGAGGGGGAAATTAACACCTCGAGCTTCAAGATTATTTGTGGCTGAAGCCTCTGACGGGGAGAAATGAGGCAAGAGGTGGCAGGACCAGGGAGCACTTTTACAAATTGAAACTCTCCGGATGACTGCTAATGCACCTTTCCCTAGGGGACCCGGGATTCGGAGACTGCCCCATTCCGGGGGACGAAGGGTTACATAGAGCATCCTTTTCCCCTGCCATCCAACGCTGATACTCCGTCTACACTTTCAACCCTGAAACAAACCAACCAGATGAAAGGTGATGTGAAATGAGAATGTAGGTGAAATGAAGGGACAGGAAATTCGGGGGATGTAATGAATATTCCCATCACTCGCCCAGTGACCCGGGAAGTTCCCGAAAAAAAACCCCATGGGTCAGGAAGGTCAGCCATAGGAATCGAACCTGTAAACTCCCGAATGTGGGCCACAGACGTTCACCTGAGCCATTCCGCTCGGTTGTGGACAATAAATAAAACTATTAAAAATAAAACCCTAAAAGACAAACAACTTCTGTAAGATAATTTCTGTATTATTAATGTTCGGAAGTGAATCTTGGATATTAAATAGAAGTAAGATTCAGTCAGCTGAAATGAGATTCTACCATAGGGTAAAAGACTGTACCAGGATAGACTGGATAGGAAATGAAAATATACGAGAAGAATATACCGCCTAAATAGGAAAATAGAAGAGTGCAACGACAATGTTGCATTATAACAGTAGAATCCCACCTTAATAAATAATTACTACCAGCCTCAAGAGACAAGAGAGGAGAAAAATATGATTCTAATACTGTGGAGACGGAACAGACTAGTGTTCCTAACTCCTGCAAGGATTATAATAACTTAATTTGTTCTGGGCCTAATTTATGTAGCTTTACAAGCACAGGAATTGACTGAACTACCTTATGTTCCTTCTGTATTTTCCTGTGAATTGCATATGCAAAATTTTCTCCCATTTCATGAGTTCCATAATGCCGACAACAAACGCTAGGACTACAGATAAATTAGTATAGTACATCCAACAATTTTTTATATAAAGTTCCCTTGTTTTACCCAGTTTATGATTATTGTATCTTTACTGTCTTCATTATCGCTTATTACCGCAATTACACAACAAACAGACACACACAAACACCCATGCCCATAGAGGGACTTGAACCCACGACCCTCAGCTTGGCGTAGTGCCGGAGCTATACACTCCAGCGACCACGGCTACGAGGGCCGGCACAATTTGATACTAACAAAAGGAAAGGAATTATTGATCACATGGTTCCACTATCACATTGTGGCATACGAGGCAGTAAAAAGCCGATGATTTACACCAAAAACCCGATCTTCACAGAGATCCCATTTCTGTCATAAACAGAAGTAAAAGGACCAATCGATCAACCTCTAGATTGAGACTACCGCAAAGAAACTTCACGCAGCCATAACAGGATCAATGTGTCGAAACGGTAAGCCACTCAAATTGGAAAGAAGAGACCAGATTACAGTTAATTAACAAGAATTAGAACTGGACACACAAAAATAACCCACTCATACACACTTGCAAGAGAACTTATCTGACTGTTAAAAGTCAAGTGCTGTTTAACCGTAAAGTATATCGTAGACCGTCCAGCAGATATTGCAGAGAGAAACAAATGATGTGCATCAAATGACTTATTCACAACAATAAATGTCAGAATATATTTCAGTAATTAAGAGTTGTCGTATAAACATTTGCTTGTGTAATTTATTGTAGTATTTAGTGTAGCTCAAGCTTATAAACATTACAAGCTTGTGCTTATGGGAACTAAAATAAATAAATAAATAAATAAATAAACAAATTATAAATGAAAGCAAAGGCAGAAAGTAAAGCTTACCTTAACGCTGGAACCGGGGTGAATTTCCGCATACACAGCGTCGCTGGTGCACGATCCACAGCAAGGGTGAAATTCTCCACAGCCGTCTGAAATTATGGTAGAAGTGTCGCTATTGCAGATGTTGGGTAACATGACGGCCGGACATAACTCTCCCTATCTGAAAGCAGCAGGCCATGCGATATAATCGTTTAGAGGTGCACAAATATTAAAATATATAGTGAATATTACGAATATTAACAATTTTAACGCAAATTTCAACAGCGATAAGCCGGAGTGATGTTGGAATATGCATATGAGTTAATACCGAGTAAAAGGGGTACGGAAATAAATTTGCATGGGTAGGTTCGAAAACATTTCAGCGCCTTTTTCTATCTTCTATATATTTGTAAAAAAGTAATAAAAAAGCTTTAAAATGCACAGAAGTTGGCAACAGCGCGCTTTCGTTTGAAGATGGGTGAGAAAACCGCAGTTAACGGGTAATGTCAGGCCCGCCGCAAAGTAGAACGCGGGCTCTATTTCCGACGCCGCTCCAGAAGTCTTTGTTACTGCATTAAGAGAACGATGTTGAGTTTGCTAGTAGTGTAATTCTCAAAATACATAATTCGTGTGTTTTCAGAGAAATCTTTAATGAAAGCAACTAAATAGAATTTGTTTACGTTTGATTCAAGCAATAAGAGAAAGTAAATGTTTTAGCTAAAACGTTCGCTTGTTATGCGCTAAATGTCAAAACCAAATAAGTAGAGTAGCTTAGTTTATTATATGCCCAACATAAAGAGTTCACATACTAATCGAAGCGTTCAATGAAAACAGAAATAAATTAGCATTTTTATTTATACTTTCAGGAAATGCAATAATGTAACAAAATTATTTTGTGTAAATTTAATAAAGGAGAATGTAGCTAAACGATCTTGTTTTTGCTTGAACATTTAATAAGAAAAATGTTAAAGGTAAAATATTGGTAATTTATATTATCAAATATAAAAGTGTGTGGTACCAAGCGGACTGGAATAGCACATCAGAGACAAAGAGAGAGAGTTAAATTGAGTTTTATTTATGGACCCTCTTTAACTACTATGGTCCTTAGCGTCCCATTCTATATTGCGCGTGAAAGACAGGATTGCCTCTTTATCAGGCTTAAGGTTCCTTTACGTGCCGTAAATCTACGACAGGTGACCACCGGCTTTACTTCCCTACCGAAGGAAGCCATGCTAAGGATTTTTACGCCCGAAAAAATAAAATCCATCGCCCTCCACCGGGTTTGAACCCGCGACTTCGGGAACTAGAAGCTGGCATGGTAACCACTACATAACGGAGGACGAGAGAGAGAGAGAGGGAGAGGGAGAGGGAGGGAGAGGGAGTGAAGGGAGAGGGAAGCATAATTAGGAAACGAAAAGAATTTGAATACCAAACTTGGTATTTAATTTAGGACTATGAATTGAATTGTAATTCATTTTGGGAAAAATCCTAAAAAGGGAGACAATCCTCGTTTAACGTTTTCCAAGGATGCGATATGAAGATTAGCAAGAAAATGCCCTCGCCACAAACATTCCTTACGTGAAAAATGCTTCGTTATTTTTATATTACCTTTTTTACTAAGTATAATAAGTAGGAGAAGTATTGTATTCAACCCAAAAATTCATGTCGAGACTTCACCGGAAATATGTTTTGAGGTGCCCTGAATCCAAAAAAAAAAATGTTTTTGCAAACGTGTGTGTGTGTGTGTGTGTGTAAGTATATGTGTCTGTCTGCATGTCGGTCTGTGAATAGCATAACTCAAAAATGAAAAGTCAGATAAATACCAAACTTGGTATTGGTATTTAGGTTTAATATCTTCCAAGAATGCAATACGAAGTTTTCAAGAAAATCCCCTCACCCCAGACTACGCTTTACATGGAATATTTTTCGAAAAGATCGATTTTCTCAAAAATGCCTCTAACGATTTTGATTAAAATATCGTATGTTTAAGACATTTTTAAGGCAAATTAAATGTTTATCTTGAAATTTCTGGGAATGTCCCCAAAGTCTTCATTCTGAATGACTTTCGCATAACTGGTAAACCGTAAGGAATAAGACAAAATTTTACTGCCAAAAATATAGATATCGTTAAAACACACAATGTCTGTTATATGTGTATTTTTTTCGAGTGAACCATTTCAGATATTCCTTGTTATCTCTTTGAATTTTCTAATACTTATACTTTTTCTCAAATGGGAATTCGCTATTCGTTTTTGGTTTCTCTACCACGTATAGCAAGTAGGGGAAGTATTGCATTTCACCCAAAAATTGGATTCCGAAATTTCACCGGAATAGCATGTTTTGAGATGCCCTGAATCCAAATAAAGCATTTTTTGAAACATGTCCGCGTGTGTGTCTGTATGTCTATGGACAGCATAACTCATTGAGAGTGACTTTCGCATAACTGTAAACCGTAAGCGATAGACAAAATGTTACCACACAAAAATGTAGATCTCTTTAAAATACACAATTCATGTCATATAAATTTTTACTTTCTCTACTACGTATAGTAAGTAGGGGAAGTATTGCATTCCACCCAAAAATTCGATACCGAGATTTCACCGGAAATACATGTTTTGAGACCTCCTGAATCCAAAAAAAGCATTTTTGGAAACATGTCCGTGTGTGTATCTGTGTGTGTGTCTGTGTGTGTGTGTCTGTGAACAGCATAACTCAAAAACTAACAGTCGGATAAACACCAAACTTGGTATTTACGTTCAGTATCTTCCAGAGATGCGACACGAAGGTTTTCAAGAAAATCCCCCACCCCAGACTACCCTTTACATGGAAGATTTTTCGAAAATTTTAATTTTCTCAAAAATGGCTCTAACGATTTTGATGAAAATATCATATGTTTAGGGTAATGTCATGAGAAATGAAATGTATATCTCGAATTTTCTGGGAATTGAAACGGCAACTTTAGGCCGAGCCCGAGAACCATAATTATAGATAATTGATTAATTAACTTTTATTGATATTAAATCTTACTATGTAAATATCTTTTTCTCAATACTGCTTGTATATTTTAAGAAGGGTGATTTAACATTATGTATCTATCTAGGTTATTAATATTAGTAGAGTTATAAATGGTTTAAGGTAAATAATTTAAGCGCTATGTTAAAATACTGTCCACGAGGGAATGTTTTAGCTACAGGAATAGTGCTTTCGAAGGCAGAAAACCTAGTTTTATTACCTCTCTCCGGTCGCTGTGCTATTATTCCTACAGCGAGGGTGTAGAGCCTTTGTCCCATTATTTGATAATTCGCCGTGACCAAGTGAGTGAGAAAGACAACCTTAACGGTAAATGTAGGAAAAGCCGCGATTTATATTAAACTTGGACCAATGAGATCCCTGAAAGTTTATTCGAAATAGTTAGACGCGTCGAGTCGCGCTAAAAATGGACCAATAGGAAAGGAAGCAGCCTCAGGAGCCTGAGACTATAAATGGATCTGTTTGGGGAAAATTCGGGACAGTTTATGTCATGTGTGGTCAGGGAGAGATGCTGCAGGATGTGTGAGATATCGCGCCAAAAAGGGAATCAAGTCAAATTTGTCATGTCAGCTTAGTATTGCATTTTATTCGACAGTTTATGTCATGTGTGGTCAGGGAGAGATGCTGCAGGATGTGTGAGATATCGCGCCAAAAAGGGAATCAAGTCAAATTTGTCATGTCAGCTTAGTATTGCATTTTATTCGACAGTTTATGTCATGTGTGGTCAGGGAGAGATGCTGCAGGATGTGTGAGATATCGCGCCAAAAAGGGAATCAAGTCAAATTTGTCATGTCAGCTTAGTATTGCATTTTATTCGAGAGTTTTCGTAATGTGTGGTCAGGGAGAGATGCTACAGGATGTGTGAGATATCGCGCCAAAACAGGGAATCAAAATAGTTTTAGCAACACACCTAAGATCCGCTACTCTGAAAGCGACAATAAGAATAGTTATATTTCGTGCCATATCCACGCCATAGTTTTAACAGCGGTGGACAGTATTTTACAGCGGCAATACCAGTTTTGTATACTACGAGTGTTAATTAAATAAAAAGAAACGGCAGTGTCATCTTTTCATAAACAAAACAAGTCTATGTCTTCCTATATCACCACCCGAGATCTACGTTTTCCTTTACCGAGGATAAGTCCATGCTCCCATATAATTTAAGGAAAATTACTGCAGCTAGCCGAGGATAAATTGAAGAACCAACACGCTGAGAACTTCTGGAAGCAACGGGAGAAGCATCAAGGTAAGCTACAGCAACGGATGAGGAGGTGATCGCCGCAAACTGGCGCCCAACGTGGGGCTCGAAGGGAAGAACGACACAAATGGAGGACTAGGAAACAACGAGCAGACAAGAATCTTCAGAGGAAAGGGGCACAGCAGAACAAACTTACAACGCGAACTTCTAGTCTACCTACGTGGGACAACAAAACAGCTGAGAACATCGCTTCTAGAACTTCACCAGGATTCGAACCCGGAACGCATCAGTTAACATTGAAAAAAATACAGGTTAGAACATTTATTCAAAAACAAACAAAAAGGCATGCAGAGTAGTGACTCAGTTTTGTGAACACATGTTATTGAGAGGGGGTAAAGTCATTACTAGGGAGGTAGAACTTGCTAACGGAACCATGAGTAGGTCAAGGGAAGATTTGGAAGAACTGAATGGGGAGGCTATTGTCAGCATAACAACAGATGGAGAAAATATGGGTGCAGCAGAGGTAGAAGTGAGGCTGGAAAGTCAATCACCGATTGAGCAGGTCATTGACGCAGGTCAGAACCAGCTGATGATATTCCTCCAACAATTGAGCGCAAAGATAGAGGGGAAATTAGCTGAGCAAAGTAAAAACTTAGAAAAATTAAGTGAACAAAGTAAGAATTTAGAGGGGAAATTAATGGAAACACTTGAAGGGGAATTACCACAGACACTAGAAGCTAAAGATCCGAAAGCACTAACGGAAGAAGAGATGTTTAAGAAAGCTTTTGAAAGAATGGCCAATAAGGCGCAGAAAAGAAAAGAAAAGTTTAAGAAAAAGAAACGAAAACACTGGCTGATCGAATTGGGAGACTTAGTATTGGTACGGGACAAGAAAAAGTCTAGCATTCTGAACAAAAGGTATCATAGAATGGAAAATTTATTTAAAGGTCCATACCGGGTGATTAACATTTTTGGCTCGGATACATTTGAGTTACAAGAAATAAAGAATTCCAAAATCGTAGGGAGATATCATAAACAGTTGCTCAAACCGTACAAATGTTTAGAGAATGAGAAGGGTGAAGAATGTAATGAAAATAGTCAGATTAGTTTTACTCGAAATGAGGTAGCAAATGAACAAATAGTAAAGGTAATACACCCGATAAATAAAGATGTAAAGAAATAAATAAAGGCATAATAATTATGTACCAATATGTATGTAAATAGATTTAATTTTATAACTTAATTTAGGTATTAGCGTATTTCTCTCCACCACAAGTTATTCGTGTGCGGGAAATGTATTGTGTATAAGAATGTCTCTCGGAAACCTGTTTTTAAATGGTGAGAGGGGATCAACCATAACAAATGTAGAGTGAACGACCCAAATGTAAACACCACTGGTTTGGCAGAACCCTTGTGAAGGAACCGGTAGCGAAGGGTCTATGTCAACAAAACAAACGAACAAAGGCCATAATCAGAGGAATTATTCTGGAAAAGAAAATTGTATCAAGTGATCAAAAATTTATTCTTTTCCAGAACAGGGCAATTTGAAACGGCAACTTTAGGCCGAGCCCGAGAACCATAATTATAGATAATTGATTAATTAACTTTTATTGATATTAAATCTTACTATGTAAATATCTTTTTCTCAATACTGCTTGTATATTTTAAGAAGGGTGATTTAACATTATGTATCTATCTAGGTTATTAATATTAGTAGAGTTATAAATGGTTTAAGGTAAATAATTTAAGCGCTATGTTAAAATACTGTCCACGAGGGAATGTTTTAGCTACAGGAATAGTGCTTTCGAAGGCAGAAAACCTAGTTTTATTACCTCTCTCCGGTCGCTGTGCTATTATTCCTACAGCGAGGGTGTAGAGCCTTTGTCCCATTATTTGATAATTCGCCGTGACCAAGTGAGTGAGAAAGACAACCTTAACGGTAAATGTAGGAAAAGCCGCGATTTATATTAAACTTGGACCAATGAGATCCCTGAAAGTTTATTCGAAATAGTTAGACGCGTCGAGTCGCGCTAAAAATGGACCAATAGGAAAGGAAGCAGCCTCAGGAGCCTGAGACTATAAATGGATCTGTTTGGGGAAAATTCGGGACAGTTTATGTCATGTGTGGTCAGGGAGAGATGCTGCAGGATGTGTGAGATATCGCGCCAAAAAGGGAATCAAGTCAAATTTGTCATGTCAGCTTAGTATTGCATTTTATTCGACAGTTTATGTCATGTGTGGTCAGGGAGAGATGCTGCAGGATGTGTGAGATATCGCGCCAAAAAGGGAATCAAGTCAAATTTGTCATGTCAGCTTAGTATTGCATTTTATTCGACAGTTTATGTCATGTGTGGTCAGGGAGAGATGCTGCAGGATGTGTGAGATATCGCGCCAAAAAGGGAATCAAGTCAAATTTGTCATGTCAGCTTAGTATTGCATTTTATTCGAGAGTTTTCGTAATGTGTGGTCAGGGAGAGATGCTGCAGGATGTGTGAGATATCGCGCCAAAACAGGGAATCAAAATAGTTTTAGCAACACACCTAAGATCCGCTACTCTGAAAGCGACAATAAGAATAGTTATATTTCGTGCCATATCCACGCCATAGTTTTAACAGCGGTGGACAGTATTTTACAGCGGCAATACCAGTTTTGTATACTACGAGTGTTAATTAAATAAAAAGAAACGGCAGTGTCATCTTTTCATAAACAAAACAAGTCTATGTCTTCCTATATCACCACCCGAGATCTACGTTTTCCTTTACCGAGGATAAGTCCATGCTCCCATATAATTTAAGGAAAATTACTGCAGCTAGCCGAGGATAAATTGAAGAACCAACACGCTGAGAACTTCTGGAAGCAACGGGAGAAGCATCAAGGTAAGCTACAGCAACGGATGAGGAGGTGATCGCCGCAGAATGTCTCCAAAAGTATTCTTCATTGTGAACGACTTTTGCATAACTGGTAAACCATAAGAGATAGACAACATTTTACTACACAAAAAATGTAGATCGCGTTAAAATACACAACTTATGTCATGTACATTTCTTTTGTTGAGTGAACCGTTTTCGAGATATTGCTTGTTATTTCCTTAAATTTTCCAATACTTATACTTTTTCTCAAATGCGTTATTCATTTTTTTTTGTCCTGGACATGCAAAGAGAATGGAATGCGTCACATAGCAACCAGCGTTAAAATATTTGACTATCGCTTAAAAGCTACCATATTTTCCTTGCATCTACAAGAAAATTACTTATAAGATTGACATCTCGATATCTCGATTAACATGAAGCATATGGAGAATAGGCGTTTGTAAAATTAGGTTGTACAAGAGTAGAGAAAGTTATGTGAGTGTAACACATTAGATTTTTTATCCAGTGATACATTTCCGAGATATTCCTTGTTATTTGTTTGAATTTTCTAATACTTGTACTTTTTCTCGAAAGGGAATTAGTTATTGGTTTTTTTTTGTCCTAGACATGCAAAGAGTATGGAATGCTCTACATAGCAACCAGCTCTTAAAATATTTTACTAGCGCTTAAAGTCTATCATATTCCCCTTGCACCTACAAGAAAATTAGCAATAAGATAGTTTGTGCAAATGTTTATCTCCATTAACATGAAGTAGATGGAGACTGAAGTTATATACCGAGATTTTACTGGAAATACATGTTTTGAGGACCCTTGAATCCACAAGAAAAGTTTTTAGGAAAAGGTATATGTGGTATGCGTGTGTGTGTGTGCCTGTGTCTGTGAGCTCAAAAACGAATTTGTCGAATAAATACCAAACTTGGTATTTAAGTTCAGTATCTTCCAAGGATGCAACATTAAGATTTTCAAGAAAATCTCCCGCCCCAAACTACTCTTTACTTGGAACATTTTTAGAAATTTTTTATTTTCTGAAAAATGGCTATAACGATTTTGATTGAAATACCATATATGAAAGATATTTACATGACAAATAAAAATTATATCTTGAATTTTATGGAAATGACTTATGAAGCCCTCTTTATTCGGAAGGAAATTTATATAATCTTACATAACCGATACACATTAAGCGTTAGACGAAAACGTACGGCACAAAAATTTAGATCTCTTTAAAACACACAATTTATTTCAAATATCGTTTTTGTGGTTTCAGCCATTTCTGAGATATCCGTTATTAGGGTTAGCGTTGTTTAATGCTTAGCCATTCTTCTCATGTCCTGTTGATTTTCAGCTATTTCTCATGATGTCATAGAAAGAGCATGGAATTTAAGGCCAGCGTATGGCGTCCATTTCTAAAGCACTTGACTACCGCGACTACTTTTGTATATATAATGAAATGCGTGATACAGGTATTTCTGGAAAAGTTTATGTGGATTAAAATGAAGTAAATAGGAAAATAAACTTTGTAAGAATAATTCGATTACCCACTAATAAGCGATAGAAGGTGGAGAAAGTATTTGAAGTATGTTTGTTTGTTGTATTGTTATTTGCCCCCACGCTTTGGGAGCCAATTTGAAGAAGTTTCGTTGCTGCTAAGTATGGAAAGTCAGTTTGAAGATGATGTATTATAGCTCAAATGTTGGGGAGCCGAACTTGAAGTAGTAGCAAACGCACGTATGGTAAAGTGTTTCCGGTAGCCTTCGCCCCAAATGTTTAAAAAATATTAACTTTGTAATTTTTGACTGTTTCTTTAAATATTATATATTTATGTTTACCTCGGCTGCGTCAGTAGTTTTGTTAGAGACATGGATTTCTTTGCAGGGAGTAGTGCGGCTAAGAATGTAGGCTTACACAGATTTTAAGTTTTTTTTCACTCCATTTATTAATGCTTGACACAATTTAAATAACACTTTACTAATATAGAGAGCTGTGAGATTATTTTGTTAATTACTTACACTTTTTAACACGTAAACTATTTTTCGTCTCACACTGAATTATATTAAATTTCTCGAGGACGCATCTCACGTCCGGTTAGGAACACTGTCTACAACAAACGCGTCCAGTTATGAGCGCTGTCTACAAGCAACTGACTTGATTTCTACCGCCTAAATTTGTAAATTTCTGTATTTCAAGCCTGTGATTGGCTATTCCTAGTTCAATAGAATACTTTTATTTAAATTAAGCTTTTTTCTGGTTGTTGATTGGCTATTTTATAAACTGTCTCAAAGTTTACATTATTGTTGCTCCAATAATGACTAGTAGCATTATTAAACCTTCTTACTCATTATTGCCTCAAAGTTACCTCATTGTTAGCAACCTTTAACCTATTATTCTCACAGCTCCCACACTATTAAACTACGTAACACATTCAAATACCATTATTGAACATGTATACAATAATATACACATATACAATGACTAATATACTCTTTTTATATCTTGTTAAATACACATATTGCTTTAAGGCGGGCTGTTATTGCATTTATATATTATATAATTAGACTGATATCATTTAAGTGTTAAAAATACTGCCTCAGATTTTTTTTATATAGGGAATCTCATGAAACCGTGTATTTCCAGTGAAATCTCGGTATCGAGCTTTTGGTTGGAATGCAATACTTCCTCTACTTGCTGCAGAAAGGTAGTAACGATTTTGTGCAGTAATACATTTTAGTGCCTTTTAGAGGAGTGAGTATATAATGGTCCAAACTCTAAAATAATGAACGTGCCAACCAAAAAAGAAATGTAGTTTTGAAATTTAAAATCACCTCTATACCGTTACTATTTTCTGCACAACTTTTTTCACCGCTCATCATTCAATGCTCCATTTTGTAGAAACTATTGACTGTTTGATTTCCTTGATATTACTCGTGATAATAAATATATGTTATCGCTCTAACACTTCAGAAAGGTGAAAATTACGAAATGCGTGCATTTATAGAGAATGTTTACTAATTAAGAAACGCAAAAACCAATAAGTATATATTTAGAATTGTTTTTCTGAAGTAATTCATGTTTAATTATCAAATGTGATAAGTTTGGGGCATAAAATTAAATTAATTTGTAACATTTTAAAAACTCCTGTAGATCATTAAACGGGCAGGGGAGATTATCGTTTTCTTACTCAAGGAATTGATCTAAAATATGTCAGTATTTTTAGGTTATGTTATGGTATTATCAGCAAAATTGAGTGCTTTACTTAGAATATACCAAAATTACCTGGTAAAATAAATCAAACTAATTTCTTAAGAAACAGAAAACTTCCTTAATTTTGCAGAGCAGTACCTTTAAATGCAAAACATGTACAATACTAGTGCTGTATTAACGTGGGCTACGGAATTTCCTGTTTACAAATTACATACACAAATATGCTTTAAGTAACCAGTTTAAACATCAATTTAAACATGAAGCTAAGTATCATAGCTTCAAAATTTGTTTATTTAATTTACCAATGCTACATTTCTAATTTTGATCTAGTTTAACTCCAACTCTATTTAACACAAGTATAATTATGGCATAAAGATCTGCCATACGGAGGTCGTGAACTACGAGGCCAGAGCTAATTTTGAAGTGAAAATGCAACGGCCTTGTGCAATAACGTAGGCTATGATAGAGAAAGCAAAAATGTCTGACCATAATCTGCTTATAGATAATAAAGTAGCTTTTGTAATAGGTGTCGACTATAGGAAGCACAATTATACTAAACCTAACTAAATACAAAAGGAATCATGAAAAGAAAAGAGAATCTATTCTAAGTATTCTGAAAAGTCTATTGGTATAAAACGTCTATACCAATGTTCAGAGTACTTAAATGTATACTTTTAGAGGAACCTCGGTAACCAAATAAAAGAACTTTCATGTGCAACATAATCTATTAAATGTTTCTAAACTTATAAAAACGACTTTGAATCCCAGACATATATGCTTATAACTTACAATAAATAAATTAAAACTCACCAGAAATTAATAAAACACCACTTATCCATTGTGAAATAACAGAATACAACTAAAACCATAAAAAAGTGAAGTTAACAAAACGATTCGCACATGTTTTGTAAACAGAGCGAGTACTGCCTACCTTCTCAGCATTATAGTGGGCCTTGCCCATATTCTCTTTTAAAATTGAACAGAATGGTATTTAAAGCCGGATTAGAAATTGAGCTGTAACTAATAATCACATCAGAAATTGTATGATCTATAACTTATCTATACTTATAGTCCCAGAAGAAATGCGGTACATATCAATCCGATCTACAAATTAGTCCTTTGGTATACAGGTTGCAAATTATGAAATACGCACTTTTTTAAGGGCTTAAGCAGTTATATATAGTTTAACGTCCTTTAACCTGGTGGGAATACTGAAACGGGTGAAATTATGCTCAAATGAGCCCGGAGTCCATAGACCTTAAAGTTACCGTTACTCTGATAAGGGAAAACCCCGGAGAAAACCTTATCCGGGTAACTCTCTCTAACCGAGATTCGCACTGGGGACCTCTTGAATGTAAGGCAGACACGCTACCCCCTACATCACAGAGGCGAACACAATATTTTTCTTTACTATTAACAAATAATACTAAGGAAGAGGGAGTGCAATGTGCAAGTCAGACATTTCTGTTTTTGTAGAAAATAAATTATGGAAGCTTGTGGGTTATATAGTTTATCACGCATTTGAAGCATAAAATGTTTGAAATAGCTTACAGAAAATGAACGTCTCTTTAAAAGTTTGTTTTTCATTCACCTTCCATTGAAATTCTTAATACATAGTTACAAGTTAATGAGTTCTTAAACAAGGATAAGCAGCTGATGAGTACTTTTTGGAATTAATAAAAGTGGATCGTATTTATAGAACAAATCTGAACTGTATTTATCTTCATACTCAATTTTCTAAACTTATGTATTCTTTTTCTCAAAATTACCCCAAAAACTGAAAATGTTTATAATTGTCTTAATATAATTTTTAAATTCCGTTGAACTACAGCTATTATTTTGACCTTAATAGCTTTTAAAATATTAAATAAAATATTATGATAAAGCTGAAATTAGAGTTATTCAGAAAGGGGGAAGATCTTAAATTAAAATATGGACATCAGCTCATAATTGTACGAAATACTGTCTTAATATGGAACAAAATTCATAATTTATGTGAAAAATATATTCCAAAGTATACATATATTTGCCGTTTTGTTTATCTAATATTACCTTCTTGTACCTTACCTGTAGATGAAGTTTGTATTCCAGTAAAAAATTTAATATCTAGATTTTAATAGCAATATAAGTTCTAGGATTCCTGTTTAACTCCATGTTTAACTGTCAAGTTTAACTCCAACATCCTTCAATTATAAGCAAAGATTTTCATGAAAGGCATTGGAATGTTGAATAAAGTATACATTTTCCGTAAATATTATGTTAAGTCCCCTTCATTTGCATTTCATATAATTTTAAATGATAACAATTAGATAAAACTTTAACACAGAAAGAAAATGCAGCACTAATGTGAAATTTGCGCTAAATGCCTTTCGTTCATATGTTTCGTTGCTGATTCTGAAGCATTCATTGAATGTTTAATATCGCCAGGATGAAGTTAAGTGCACTGTAGCATGTTTGAAAATATGAGATTTCTTTTTTCCCCCACTTGCCTGATATCGTTATTAAAAAATATCGACTTAATGTATAAGTAGCGAAGTATTGTTTCTGCATATTGCTTAATTTAAAATAATTTTTTAGGATACAGTTATTGTGATAAATCTAACATGGAGTAAATGAGTATATACTCACTTTTTATATTCGCTGATATATGCCCCTTTTTATATGAGTAACTTAAGACATAAGCAACAAATACGAATTTATTTGGCAGATTGGGTGAGAGATGCGTATCATCTATTTTTACTTTCTCTACTACGTATAGTAAGTAGGGGAAGTGTTGTATTCCACCCAAAAATTCGATACCGAGATTTCACCGGAAATACATGTTTTGAGGCCTCCTGAATCCAAAAAACGTATTTTTGGAAACATATCCGTGTGTGTCTGTGAACAGCATAACTCAGAAACGAACAGTCGGATAAACACCAAACTTGATATTTAGGTTCAGTATCTTCCAGATATGCGACACGAAGATTTTCAAGAAAATCCCTCACCCTTAACATGGAACATTTTTCGAAAATTTTAATTTTCTCAATAATGGCTCTAACGATTTTGATTAAAATATTGTATGTTTAAGATATTTTCATTACAAATAAAATGTATATCTTGAATTTTTTGGTAATGTCTCTAAAAGTATTCTTCATTGTGAACGACTTTTGCATAAATGGTAAACCATAAGAGATAGACAAAATTTTACTACACAAAAAAAATGTAGATCGCGTTAAAAGACACAGTTTATGTCATATACATTTTTTTGTTAAGTGAACCATTTTCGAGATATTGCTTGTTATTCCCTTAAATTTTTCAATACTTTTTCTCAAATGGGAATTCGTTATTCATATTTTTTATGTCCTAGACATACAAAGAGAATGGAATACGCCACATAGCAACCAGCTCTTAAAAGATTTGACTATCGCTTAAAACCCACCAATTCCCCTTGCATCTACAAGAAAATTAGCAATAAGATTAACATCTCGATATCTGAGTTAACATGAAGTAGATGGAGAATAAGCGTTTGTAAAAATAGTTTGTACAAGAGTAGAGAAGGTCATGTGAGTTTAACACATCAGATTTTTTTTCCAGACTGGCTATCCCACATTGATTTGAAACTTCACGTGGAGTAGACTACACACAATATTGATTATATAACAAGCTCTTTAAAATTGTGTGGTGAAAACCCAAAACATATGTCCCAAAATTTTTGTTTTTCGGAAATTAAATCTAAAGATTAAGCAAACCCAAGCGATTGGGTGTGGCTTATCTTCAGATGTTGGAATTTATTAGATACGCTGGAATGTATATTTAATATTTTCAGTCAGGTTAGTACAGAAGTTTAGATATATACATAACAACGAGCTTTGTTTATGTGATATAGCAAATTATTTTCAAAGAACCTTGGAAGTAATTCGCACAACGTTGAAAAACATCTAATTACATCATAAATTGTCATTTACCCAAGCTTAAACACTGTACTCGCCTGACATAATCGAATATACAGTTTTGGTATTTATTGCGAGGTATGATTCTTCTAATAACATTTTTAGCTATATTATTAAACAATAGATTGCAAGATCTTCCGGATAAGTTGCCTTTCTTGGGCCCACATTAGCGACGGAAGTGATGTCTTATATGTCTAACAGATGTCACTGTATGTCATACAGATGGCAACAGATGGCACTGTATGTCATTCTCTGACTGTAACGCAATGCTGGCAACATATGAATAAGTAATGCCGTCAAAGGCAGAGATATTTCCCCAACTTTATCGGTTTCCGTTTTTTTTTATATAAGCTTACGCTTCTGAATTCACGCAGTGTTAGACTTAGCCATCTCAAAGCACGCGAGCGAAGCGAGCGTGCGTTCTTCAATGATGGTTATGATTACCTATTTATACGACCTAAGGTTTGTGATTTTCAGGATGTTAGGTCAGGTTTAGCTTTTTTTTTTTATAAAAACTTAGGTTAATTAGCAGTCAATAGCTACATCAAAGCTTCGCTCGCGTGCGTTCATTAACGATGGTTAAGATTACCTCAAAAACCCCAGCTTTCCACGTTATCCCGGTTTAAGGGAAAAATGGCACAAGTTCATGCCGCGGTGTTCTAGGCTTGTTCCGCCTCTTCTGCACAGCTTGCTCTGAATGCGTGGCGCTTTTTTCTGCAGCTATACTACATGAATAATAAGAGGAAGTAACAACACATCGCATACTTAGCGGATTCCCCAATTCCATACTTCAGTTGGCACTTCCCAATGAGCGTCAGTATTACCGTGAAGATGGCCACGTTTCTTCGTATCGCAATTCACCTCTATAAGTAAGACACCAAAAAACGGGAGGGTAGGTGGGCAGTAGATATTGGCCAGTGCACATCTACTTCTACATTCGCTCCTAAGGCAATTTATTCCATTATTGCTCACTTCCTTCTGCATTTTCTAGGTGGGCCCAAGAAGGGCAACTTTGCCGATTTTCCTTTATACTTGAGAAAAGAGAAGTCATTCACTCAGTCACATTCACTACCAACATTTTTTTAAAGGGAGTATCTCTGTACTAGGGTTGCAGTAGTATGTAGAATTTTTGCCAGATAAGATCCATGATGTTTGTACTACATCCTTGGTGTAAAATGGTTTCTTTGGTATCACAATAAAGTAATAAGCACTTCTTATTTGGTTTGTTTCCAGAATATTTATTGTCACGGAATTTCTAATTAAAATCAGTTATATTGTATGTGAATAATTTTTTGCTATTAATGTATTAAACTGGTCGCCATTCATACACCACATCGCTACACGACATGCACGCTCATTGCTAAGAAGGCGACCAGCCGAGATTCGAATCTGAGTCCTCTGCCAGTCTAACCCACCATGAAAGGTTTCGGTGAACTTATGTATCTGTGTATTTTACATTTTGCAAGCGTATCTATTTGTGTGAAGGTTTTACGGTGCGTTGTGTGATAGTATGTTTTGTACATCTATGAGATTCCATGTCTGGGATATGGTAGGTCGGCACCTGGTGGGTCACGGTCCTTCAGTAACCAGTGTCACGGATTTGTAGGCTCGAATACAAACTGCGTGGAGGGAAATTCCTCAGGAACTTATTCAGCACCTTTTTGAGTCAATGCCATGGCGTATAGCAGCTCTAATTGGAGCGCATGGAGTCCACACCAAATACTGAATATTAGGGATCAAAGGTGTAGATTTGAAAAGTTTATCATTTGTTACTTGACATGTACCTAACCTGTGGTATTAAATTCATTGAATTCATGCGTTTCCTTCTTGGTATTGCAATTTTCACAAACGGCAGTGTAGAAGAGTAACAGCAATAATAATAATAATAATAATAATAATAATAATAATAATAATAATAATAATAATAATAATAATAATAATAATGGTCTTCAACAAATTGTTAGCGAATACGTTGAGGACTGCTCAAAAAGAGTTACACAACTAGAAGTTACACTAACAAGAGTTACACTACGGCTATGAGGGTTCCTTCAGCAGGAAAATTGAATGGCCACTGTGATACCCGGGGTGTAATGTTGATAGACTACCCGAAAAAGGGCAAAACTACCAATGGAGATTTCTATGCAGATTTGAAGCGTTGAAATACACTTTTAAGTCCAAATGACCTTACTTCCATCGCAATTTATTTATTAGGTATTTGGTAAAGGTATCTCAGTCTTTGCCACCGACTGAAAATGCTCGAAGTTGGACATATAAAATTTAGTCTTCACTGTAGAATTACATCTAAATTATAATATTTCCTCGATCATTGCATGTTACAAATCCCTCAAACATGAATTAACTAGTAAACGCGCCTTAGTTACACCTTGCATTAGATTTCAGCGCCCATGTGGTGACCTTTTGTGACGAGCATATATCAAGCATGAATCACTGTCTGAAAAATAGCAGAGACAAAATGCCTAAGCTACAGATAATGACAGGTCACGACAGTATGCAAAGGAGAGAAGCAAAGAAAAGTTACAGAAAAAATAAAGAAAAAGTTTAAAATAAAACAAGATAAGAAAAAGAATGAAAAAGACAAAAACTTTCCCTGGTGTCATTTCTCAATTTCACAGAACGTAGTCGAAAAGTGCCTAGCATGCCTTTACTGTTTTCATCTCATATTTTCTTCCTTTCTCTAAAAATACAAAAGAATGGAAGCAAGAAAGAGCACAACAAGGGAAATTGATCACCACTGACGTGCTTCAAGCAATGCTGTTGCACTTCATGCGATGGGCAGGCCTCAAATTCTGTTTGGGTCAAGAAAGAGTTTAGTCTAAGGTCTCGGAATATTAAGCAGCTCTAAAACTGTAGGTTCTGGTTCGTTCGTTCATTGGTCATCTAATGTTAGCCTGTAGGATTGCAAAACGTTAATAAGAAAAGTAACTCTTGAGCACATGGCTTTCTACAAAGTATTTCTGCAAACGTAGATTATTCTTTCTACTTCTTATTAATGGAGAACAGTCCTTTACGGAAATTATTTTATTACACGTGTCGTTATAGATACAAGAGGGTATGCAGCGATATGCAGATATACGGTAGTTAAATTATATTCGAACTCACTCGCGGCCTCTCTCTACTGCGCGAGACAGCCTGCAGTCGCTGGGGAAATTATCCGGCAGAGGCGAACTAAAATCCTTACCTTGTAATAGATGCTGGAAATATTGACCTGCTGCTCTCAAACCGGCAGCATATCTCGTGTAAATATTCTCGCTCACTCTCCGAAGCTCAGCAGCAGGAATTCTTATAATGAAACGCCTCAGTATGATCATAAAATTGGAGTGTGGTGTGTGATAAGTGCTAGAAGAATAATAGGACCCATATTCTTTGATGAAGCAATAAATGCAGAGCGATATCAGAGGTTAATTCTGAGGCCATTTAGCAACCGCTTGACAGAAGAAGAGAAATCGTATGGTTGGTTCCAGCAAGATTCTGCAACAACTCATACAGCTGCCGAATCATTACATGCAATAAGAGAGGTGTTTGATGACAGAATAATTAGTGTTGATTTGTGGCCCCCTCGTTCTCCTGACCTAACGAGTTGTGATTTTTATTTATGGGGTTCTTTAAAAGACAAAGTGTATCGTTTCGATCCTCGCATAGTACAGGAACTTAGAGAAAACATTTTGCAAGAAATCACAAGAATTCCTGCTGCTGAATTTCGGAGAGTGAGCGAGAATATTTACACGAGATATGCTGCCTGTTTGAGAGCAGAAGGTCAACTTTTCCAGCATCTATTATAATGTAAGAATTTTAGTCCGCCTTTGCCGGTGTAATTTTCCCGGCGACTGCCGGCAGTCTCGCGCAGTAGAGAAAAGGCGCGAGTGGGTTCGAATATAATTTAACTACACTATATATCAGCGGTAGTAGTTATTTTAAAAAGCGGATGCCTATCTGCCAAAGTTGAAATTCAACTCTATGCGTAACCACGAGAAACCAAACACTTAAAAGAATATAAATTATTGGACAATTTGAATTATATACTGGAAACGGTTAATTATTTAAAATATATTGAAATTTGGAATAAATTGAAAAAGATTTGAGATTTAATTTTGATTCCTACTGATTGCAAGAGTCACCATACCACTGAGTTTTGACTGTTATATAAATTCACAAGGAACACTGCACTTGTTTGAAACTGGGGTTTCGCTCGGGCAGCAAGATAACCTGGTTTCTGAAAAGAAACCATTTTGACCGTTAGGGCTCTTTTAGAGCATTAAAGTTAGAGCAGTTGCCTTGTTTGACACGCACCGAAGGGACGGACGAATAGGAGAACCCGGCAACATCAGAGAACCAAAAGGCTAGTGCTTGGATGAGTGGCTCAACGGATCGAACACAAAGTCGATCATTCAGAACTTCATCGTACGAAAAGTCGATATCAACTTTGGGACAAAACTATTATAATTTCTGAAAGCACACAGCTTCAATAAGTAAATATAGCATCCCGAACGAAATCTTAGTTTCGAATGAGAGGGGTATTTCTTGTTAGTAAGCTACAAGGCACAGCAACAATACCACACAGTTTACACAGTAATGAGCTGGCGATAAAGAAAGAAGAATCTAACTTTTTATATGGTGAACAAAAATAATCTGCAGGGGAGACAACTAAAGCAAGCTACAACAAATATTTTGGACACCACTACTGCTATGAAAAAAACCCAACATGAATGCATTTTTGTAAATATTTGAAATCTACATCTTTTGCAGCAAGTTTATCTATCTTTCGTGGCTTACGGTTAGAAAAAAAATCGATAACGGCGAGAACATCAAAGGCTATTTACAGAAAATTCCAGATCTACGTTTTATTCATAATGCCAGTGAACAGTGTGAATTTCAGCATCAAAATAGACCAAAGTACAATAACTGAATCTAAATCGGCCATTAGAGGATTTCGTCAAGGATGTATTTTATCGCCCCATTGTTCAATTTATTCATAGACGATATAGCAGACGTGTTAACAGCAGAGGAAATGAATGGCCCAAAAGTAGACGATGTCTGTATTCCTGTACTTTGAGAAGGTTGTAGCCTTTACGTTATTAGCCCCACCTTTAGGTGCTAATTTGAAGGTTGTATTGTAGCTTCACGTGTGGAACAAGGTTTCCGGTGGCCTTCGCTCCAAGTTTACTTTCCGGTGGCCTTCGCCCCAAAGTTTACTTTCCAGTGATTTTTCAGGATCAACTTTGTATTTTAATGTTTCTTAAAATATTATATATATTTATGTTTGCCTCGGCTGCGTCAGTATTGATTTGTAGAAACATGTATCTCTTTATCAGGCGGTGATGCGGCTAAAGAATGTAGGCTTACACAAATTATAATTTTTACTTCACTCCTTTTATTAATCCTTCACATGATTAAATAACACTTCACTGATATAGAGAGCTGTGAGATTATTTATTAATTACTTGCACTTTTAACGCTTAAACTTATAATATTCTTGCCGTAATGAATTTTCGTCTCAACTGAATACGTATTAAACTTCTCGAGGACGCATCTCGCATCCGTTTAGGAATGCTGTCTACTATCAACTGACTTCTACCGCCTGAATTTGCAAATTCCATCTATTTCAAGTCTCTGATTGGCTAATCCTACTCCAATAGAATACTTTTATTTAACTTTCAGTTTTTCTGTTTATTGATTGGCTATTTATAAACTGTTCTAAAATATTACATTATTGTTCCAAGAATTACTAGCAGCATTAATAAACTTTCCAATTCATTATTGCCTTAAGGTTACCTCATTGTTAGCAACTTTCGGGCTCTATTCTCACAGCTCCAACATTATTAAATTACTTAATACATTCACATAACATTATTATACAAGTACTCAATAATATAAACATAATACAATGACTGTTGAATACATGTTATATATTATATTATACACATATTGCTTTAAGGCAGGCTGTTATTATTTTTTATATTATATAATTAGACTGAAATCATTTAAGTGTTAAAAATACTGCCTCAACTTTTATACGCGGATGACATGGCAATATTGTCAGTGACGATAGAAGCCTTACAGAAAGGTATTAATAGGTTGGAAGAATATTGTAAACAATGGGTTTTTGGTGGTAAAAATTAATAAAACGAAAACAATGGCTATAAAATGGCTATGTGCATGGCAGGGATGAAGAATGGTATTACAAGGGGCTAGAACTACAAAACGTTAAACATTTCTCCTATTTAGGAGTCATGTTTAATATGAGAGGAAAATGGAACAAACATATATCAGTAACTAACTACAAAGCACGAGGGCAGTTAAATAAACTATTACGTACCCTCTCGCGGATACCGGATGTACCTGTAGATACATTAGTAAAGATGTATAACTCTATGATAACACCGCTTTCGTTATACGGAAGTGAAATCTGGGGATGGGAAAGAGCAGAGCATGTACATAAACACAGGTAGTATTTTGGAAAAGAGTCTTGGAGTTTCACAAAGCACATCAAGTCCAAGAGTATTGAGGGAGGTGGGCTGTTATGAAGAGACAATGCACTGTAAAATAAAAGCAGTGAAGTACTGGCTGAGGCTGATGCAGCGGGATAACTCCACACTACGATCCAAATGCTATAAATACCAGCGAGAAAAGCTGTCTCCTAAGTTTTGGGCAGCTGATTTGGAAAGGGGTTTGGGGAGAATAGGAATAGGGTCAGTATGGCTAAGAGCTGAAACAAATGACAAAAACATATGGAAAGGTGTTAAAAGAAGACTAAGAGATATCAACCAACAGGAAATAGAATCGGATTGTAAAATTAAGCCTTCTCTAATTCTAGCAAATGAAATAAAATTGAACTGGGTAAAGAGGCATATATACTTAATTTAGGAAGAAAGGAAAGATCAGAGATGGCATGGTTTAGACTGGGGGGCTGGAGGGCACGAGAATGACTGACGATTCTGACAGGAGAATCTGCCCATTCTGTGATTTGGATGAGGGCTGGGCACATATTTTGGCGGAATGTGCACAGTGGGAGAACCAGCGAACGATTAAACTCAAAGAAAATCTCTTAAGTCCGGCAAGAATGAGATCTACTGTTGGGATCTACTGACTGACCAGAGGAACTGACAAAACATGGGCAATTTCTTGGCTAAAGTGCGCGAAGCTAAGTCAAATTCGTTCAGTTAGTCACAGGTAATTTATCTCTATTTTCGTTTTTCTTGTTATTTTTTGTTTTGTTTTCCTTTTCTGTTGTTTATTTTGTCACCATCTTAAATATGTATGTACGGTCAATGACCCATTCACAAAATACTTGTGTAATAACTTCAATAATTTGAAACCAATAAGGATACCTCATCCATCCCATCCCATCCCATCCATGCATCCTCTCAATGTCTCAAACAAACCGCATATTCTAATCAAAATTCTAGTCGCTACTTTAGAGAAAATAAAGTGACGAAGCGTTTTTTAGAATTTAGTTTTTGGATGGGGTGTAGGGAAATCCATGAGAATCTTATACTACATTACTAAGGTTATTTGACGATATTTTCTTCACACTGTGCAAGTACAGCATACGTTTGAAAGCCAATTAAGATTTAAAGAAAGCAATTGCCACGTCGCAACTCGAACCTCCGTTCTCCGGCTTCTCGTGTCGATACTGTAACAGTGAGCTGCGTGATACGACACTCAAGCGCGTATTAGATGTCTCTCTCACAACCTTTGGTATTTGACGGATGGTATCTCAAATACAAGCTGAGATTGCGAGCACGGAAAGTGGAGACTGCGCATTTGTAGGCAAACGTGTCAGCAGTGGGTGACATCACCGTCCGTAAATTTTCCTTATTTTGGAATAATATAACTACTATGTATGACATTTGTTTTATGCAAGAGACAAGATTGTTGTTCGAGTGATCGTAAACAACGGACCAATACTGTGATCTTGTGAGGGGTATATACTTATTCCAAAATACGCACATGCATACAACCACTCTTCTCTATCTCTCTCTCTCACTGTTTGCTTCACTTAACCACTTACTCTGAGGTTGGATTAACGGGACAAGGTACTCGAAAATGGTTAAAAATCACATTTTTTGTTTTAAGCACTAATAAAATCTCTATTATTTCCAGTTTCAGAAAATATATGCTTTTTGGGGATTATAATATAAGAGGTTTGTAAGATATTTAAATAGGTACCATTTAAATGCTAGCCTACATTCCTTTAAAGCTGTCATGCAACGCCTCTTTTTAGAATATTTTTGTATCTTTCAATAACGCACGACTATATCATGCCCAGCGAGCAGTGCAGCAATTAAAAAAAGAGACCAGGACCAAGAGAAGGCAATCGAAAAAGCTGAAGTAATCCAGGAATGAAGGTGCAGATGATTATGAACCTGGAATGTACTGAAGTGTGTCAGAATTTTAGCGTTCAAACTTTAAGTTCAGTTTTCTCAAAACAACATTTTTGGATACTTATGTACCTTTTTCTCAAAGTATGAGAGGTAGAGAGCTGAAATTTTCAGTACATGTATACAACACATGGCTAAACTTTCTGAATCACACCCATAATTTTGTAATGTATATTAGTGATATTAGGAGAACAACAACACTGCACATTTTCCACATTTTGACTTTTTTGATTATGCAAATAATTTTTTTATAATTTCTAGTGAACTGATATACATAACTAAATAAATGAGGTTCAGAAGATAGCTGATTACACTAAGAATAAACATGCAAAAGTGTAATTCTGTATGGCAGGTAGTATCAGAGAAAAATGTATATGAATTCACGTATTTAAGAGTAAATTTTATTATTTTTCTGCTGAATGAAATAATTTTTATGGACTCAACTACATAAGCTATCAATGCAAACAACCAATTGAAATAGTTATCATGATTATAGAATAATTCATAAAAATTTCAGGAAAAGCTATTAAGAACACATGCACTCTTCACCACCCTCTGTTTATTTTACGTCGCTTGAACTACGCGCTCATATTGCGACGGATCTGTTGCAAGATACCTCGTGGTTCGCTGTGTAATTTAGCCTTCTAAGTCTCATTCCTGTACCTTACCATCTTGCCTTGTCACGTATCCACTGAAGCCTTAATTCTAGGCAACAGTACCTCTTCTTCTGTGACGGACAGACGGCAGCTTCGACGCCTGTCCACAGAGATCTTAGTGCTAACGACTGTATCTTTGCTTCTGCACGTGCCGGGCAGATGCCATTAGGGTGTCGTCCAGTCTGCTGCTTTCATTATCTGTGGTTAGAAGGCAGAGCATTCCTATTACCATATTTTTTCACTTTTACTATTGTTTTTAGACTTAAGGTAGAACTTTGGGTCGTGGTATTGAATGTCCAATTCGATATTTACCATGACGACTGAGGGAAACCACAAAAAAAAAAGAAAGAAAGAAAAAAAATCTGATGTGTTACACTCACATGACTTTCTCTACTCTTGTACAAACTATTTTTACAAACGCTTAATCTCCATATGCTTCATGTTAATCGAGATATCGAGATGTCAATCTTATTGATAATTTTCTTGTAGATGCAAGGGGAATATGGTAAGTTTTAAGCGATAGTCAAATATTTTAAGAGCTGGTTGCTATGTGGCGCATTCCATTCTCTTTGCATGTCCAGGACATAAAAAAAATGAATAACGAATTTGAGAAAAGTATTGGAAAATTTAAGGTAGTAACAAGCAATATCTCGCAAACGGTTCACTCAACAAAAGAAATGTATATGACATAAATTGTGTATTTTAACGCGATCTACATTTTTCGTGTAGTAAACTTTTGTCTATCTCTTATGGTTTACCAGTTATGAAAAAGTCCTTCATAATGAAGAACACTTTTGGAGACATTGCCAGAAAATTCGAGATATACATTGTATTTGCCATGACAATATCTTAAACATATGATAGTTTAATCAAAATCGTTAGAGCCGTTTTTGAGAAAATTAAAATTTCCGAAAAATGTTCCATGTAAAGGGTAGTCTGGGGTGGGGGGATTTTCTTGAAAACCTGCGTGTCGCATCTCTGGAAGATACTGAACGTAAATACCAAGTTTGGTGTTTATCCGACTGTTCGTTTCTGAGTTATGCTGTTCACAGACACACAGACTCACAGACACACACACAGACACACAGACAGACACACACGGACATGTTTCCAAAAATGCTCTTTTTGGATTCAGGGGGTCTCAAAACATATATTTCCGGTGAAATCTCGGTATCGAATTTTTGGGTGGAATACAATACTTCCCCTACTTACTATACGTAGTAGAGAAAGTAAAAATAAACCGGACCGGACCTCACGAATGTGGGCCAAGATGAGCCATTCCGCTCGGTATATGCACTCTTGTCTCAATCAATACAGTACATTCAGTATCTTACATGAAAAATGTTTAAGAAACTTATGGCTCTTTTTTTCTTATCCACGTGGAGTGAACCCAAGAACATAATCGGTGGGCATTCGTGAGGCGCAGGTTTAAGGTCTGTGTACCGGCCAACCTGATTGGGGTTTTTTTGCCTGGTTTCTCTGAGTCGTCAGGAAAATATTACATTGGATATTCAGTACCACGACCCAAAATTCCACCTACAAAGCAAAAAGAAAAATAAATAAAGGTGCATGGTATTTTTACGCAACTAAGGCCATGTGTCTGACAAAGTGACTGACCCAGGTAAACAAACAAACCTACAGTAACCGTCTCAATATAATCAAGGAGTTTAAAAAAGGCTTGGATTCATTTGGATCTATTACTTTTAGTACTTTGGGATGCATTTTAATGCATTTAGGCACATATGGATAATTTGAAGCTGTCCGTAGCAAAGAAAGCTTTAACTAACTAATTAAAAATCTGATGTGTTACACTCACATGACTTTCTCTACTCTTGTAAAAACTATTTTTACAAACGCTTATTCCCCATATGCTTCATGTTAATCGAGATATCGAGATGTTAATCTTGCTTTTCTTGTAGATGTAAGGGGAATTGGTAGGCTTTAAGCGATAGTCAAATATTTTAAGAGCTGGCTGCTATGTGGAGTATTCCATTCTCTTTGCATTACCAGGACAAAAAAAATGAATAACGAATTTGAGAAAAAGTATTAGTATTGGAAAATTTAAGGGAATAACAAGCAATATCTCGAAAATGGTTCACTCAACAACAAAAAAATGTGTATGACATAAATTGTGAATTTTAACGCGATCTACATTTTTTTGTGTCTATCTCCTATGGTTTACCAGTTATGCAAAAGTCGTTCACAATGAAGAATACTTTTGGAGACATTCCCAGAAAATTCAAGATATACTTTTATTTGTTATGAAAGTATCTTAAACATATGATATTTTTATCAAAATCGCTAGAGCCATTTCTGAGAAAATAAAAATTTTCGAAAAATGTTCCATGTAAAGGGTAATCTGGGGTGGGGGATTTTCTTTAAAACCTTCGTGTCGCATCTGTGGAAGATACTGAGCCTAAATACCAAGTTTGGTGTTTATCCGACTGTTCGTTTCTGAGTTATGCTGTTCACAGAGACACACACAGACACACACACGGACATGTTTCCAAAAATGCTTTTTTTTATTCAGGGTCTCAAAACATATATTTCCGGTGAAATCTCGATATCGAATTTTTGGGTGGAATACAATACTTCCCCTACTTACTATACGTAATAGAGAAAGTAAAAACTTTAAGTTTACACTGTTCATTTCAATATTAGCTCTTGGTAGATTAAGCCTTTCTTAAGAGTTTTTCCTGCCACCTAATAGTCTATAGTTGGAATTAATTGTTCTTCTACATAAGCCGTGTGTTGGACAAGTTTGGAAAGTTAGAATCAGACGACTGAAAAATTCAATACCTTCGCCGGGTTTTGAAGCATGGATCTCCCGATTTCTCTAGCCACTGAGTTACCATGGCAACGTGCCGGTGCGACAGTAAATTCTCCAACTAATTCGCATTTTTTCTGGTAAACCACACAAGGAGTCTCGAATTATGTTTAGATATATCCCAATGGCGACTTATAATGCTGCAAATCTTAAGTCCCGGGCTTCATAGCTTCGACCACTATTAGGCCAATTAATTAATGCTATTAATTGTATTTTCACACAAGCCGTGTGTTGGTCAAGGTTGGAAAGGTAGAATCAGACATCTGAAAAATTCAATGTCATCGCCGGGTTTTTTTAAGTCGCTATTGGAGTATGTCATTCCAATACAATTTGAAATCTCCTTGTATGGCTTACCGGACAAAATGCGAATCAGTTGTGGAATTTAATGGCGTACCGGCATGTTTCCATAGTTGCTCAGTGGTTAGTGCAACCAGACAGAAACCGGGAGATCCGTAGTTGAAATCCCGACGATGTATTGAATTCCACCCAAAAATTCGATATCGAGATTTCACCGGAAATATATGTTTTGAGACCCTGAATAAAAAAAAGCATTTTTGGAAACATGTCCGTGTGTGTGTCTGTGTGTGTCTCTGTGAACAGCATAACTCAGAAACGAACAGTCGGATAAACACCAAACTTGGTATTTAGGCTCAGTATCTTCCACAGATGCGACACGAAGGTTTTAAAGAAAAATTGAATTTTTAGTCGTCTGATTATACCTTTCCAATAGTCTATGGACTTCTTCTTTTCCAAAATGTAATCTTTTTTGTTTTATGATAGTGCGTTCGCTTCCATGAGTAAAATTTTGACAACTAGTAAAAAGGGTGGTAAACTAGAAGACGCTGGAAACGCGAACGCTTCTAAAAGTTGCGTATTTCATCGCGCACATTCTTCCCACCGACTGCGTGGAGCTGTTTGTTTTGTCACAGCTTCCTATTCATCAGAAGGCTTATGGCCTGTCGGAAGATAATACAAGAATTGTTTGCCTGCGCTGCTCCTTGGGGATAATTACATCTCACTTCCCAACGCCACTCCGTTCTGGGTCGACATTAGTCTTTGTTTATAACCTACTGCCAAGTGGGCTCCACTTGAGACAGCAGTAAGTCTTCTTTCGCTCGGAGCGATCAAAATGAGCAGCGCATTTGAAAAAGCTTGTACTATGTTCATGGAAATTAGAACAAAAGTGTACTGATTTAAAAACTCTAATGTGCTACATTCACATGTCTTTCCCTACCTTCTATCCTTTATTATTAGGTGTACAAATTATTCTTAGAAATTTTATTTTTCTATCTACTACATTTTAACCGAGATAAACCTTTGCAGAATAGCTGAATTATAGATTCCATTATGCATACAAGGGGAATAGCGATAGTCAAATGTTTAAGAACTGGACGCTATACGTGGCCCTTAAAATTCCATACTCTTTTTATGCAATTGCGAGAAGCAACTGAATGTCGACAGGACTTTAAAAAGCATGAAAAACAATTCAACAATTCAAACCATTAATAACGGATATTTTGGAAATGGCAGAGACCATATAAAGTTATTTAAAATAAATTGTGTGCTTTAAAGCGATCTAGATTTTTTGGGTAGTGTGTTTTCGTCTATCACTTAACGTTTACAAATTATACAAGATTATACAAAATTCCTTCCAAATGATGAGGATTTCACAGGCTATCCCCAGAAAATTCAAGATATAAATTTTATTTCTCATGTAAATATCTTTAATATATTGTATGCTAGTTACAGTTGTTGGAACCATTTTTGAGAAAATAACAAATTTCGAAAAATGTTCCATGTTCCTCAAACATGTATTTCGGTGAAATTCTGGTGTCGAATTTTTTGGTGGAATGCAGTAACTCTTTTACCTACCTGTTATGTATGTGGTAGAGAAAGTAAACATGGAATATTTTAAGTTTAGATCTAGCTATCTCATATAAATGCAGGTTTTGAGATCGTTGAATCAAAAGAAAGAGAATTTTTAGAAAAAAGTGCTTTGGGTGTAAGTATAGGAAATGTGTGAAGCTGTAATGGACAGACAAATGTGAGACGCGTCAGATTTTAAACGTATTGTCACTTTCTCTACTCTTAGCTGTAAGTGGAAGTATTGCATTGCACCAAAAAAAATTCTGATGTGTTAAACTCACATGACTCTCTCTACTCTTGTAAAACTATTTCCACAAACGCTTATTCTCCACCTACTTCGTGTTAATCGAGATAAACCTTTCAGAAAGGTCTTATTGCTAATTTTCTTGAAGGTGCAAGGGGAATATGGTAGTATTTAAGCGATAGTCAAATCTTTTAAGATCTGGTTGCTATGTGGAGCATTCCATTCTCTTTGCATGTGCAGGACATAAAAACAAACGAACAACGAATTCCCATTAGAGGAGGAGTATAAGCATTGGAAAATTGAAACAAATAACAAGAAATATCTCGGAAATGGTTCACTGGGCAAAAAAGTATATGACATAAACTATGTTTTAACAAGATCTACATTTGTTGTGTAGTAAACTTTTGTCCATCTCTTACGATTTTCCAGTTATGCAAAGGTAGTCATTCAGAATAAAGAGGAACTTTTGGGGACATTCCCAGAAAAAACATGATATGCCATAAAAATATCTTAAACATATGACAATTTAATTATAATCGTTAGACCATTTTTGAGAAAATTAAAGTTTTCGAGAAATATTCCAAGTAAAGGGTAGTCTGATTGTTTTGTTGAAAATCTTCGTGTCGCATCTTTGAAAGGTACTGAACGAAAATATCAAGTTTATATTTTTCCGAGTTTTTGGTTTTGAGTTATGCAATTCACACATACACACACACGAAAGTTTTCTAAAATTTTTTTTTGATTCTTGAGGCCTCAAAACATGCATTTCCGGTGAAATCTTGGTACCGAATTTTTGGCTGGAGTGCAATACTTCCCCTACTTAGTATACGTAGTAGAGAAAGTAATTATATGCGGTAATTTCAACTGAAGTAAAAGTTTTAAGGTCCCCTGAATCCAACAAAAGTATTTAAAAAAAGTGTGTCTTTGAACAGCATAACTGAAAAACGACTTTTTGGATGGAAATCAAACTTGATATTTAAGCTCAGCATCTTTCAAGGATGCGACAAGAAGATTTTATAGAAACCTCCCGATTACATGAAAAATTTGTCGCTATTTTTGATTTTCTCAAAAATGGTTCTAAAATTTTTGATTGAAATATCATATGTTTAAGATATTTACAGGACAAATAAAAGTATATCTTCAATTTTCTGGGAATAGCCTATGAGGCCCTATTCATTCCGAATGACTTTTGTGTAATTGGTAAACTGTAAGAGACAAGGAAGGAGACTGAAAGGAAGAAGCAACGTAGAGTTGCCGAGCCTGCTAAGGCAGGTACTTCTTCTTCTTCTTCTTCTTCTTCTTCTTCTTCTTCTTCTCCGGCATCCGCCGAGAAGAATTCGACACAGCCGCCGCAGCCCGGGGCAACTTACGCCTCGACCGTCGCTTCGCTGCCATCCAACGCAGCTTTGCCGCGACTGTACCCACAATCACCGCCACCTTCACCGGCATCCACGCCGACGATTCTGGGACCTTCACAGCCTGCGCAGATTCAACATGTACTTCATGGGAGGTACACGCTGTCATCCGAGGGAAGTAGTATTAGTCCCGGATGAGCCAATTGGATTAACGATAATCCTGCCGCTAGGGGCGCTAGTGTCGCTAGTGTCGCTGCGTGCGACGGCGGCGGCAAGTTTTAAAAGCGCCCTGAGCGGGAGGGTTATCGTTATTGCAATTGGTTCATCCGGGACGAGTTAAAAACAATTGAGGATTAGGGAAAGGTGAAGGAAAAACAGGAAGTGACGTGCAGTGTTTTGATTGGTTCGTTAATTTGGGTGGAAGATGAAGGAAGGAAGATGAAAGAGTATGGAGGTCACGTGATGGAGAGGAGCGGGGTGGCGAGGTGTTGTCTGTGCGGAGGTCGGGACTGAAAGAGGGAAACGATGGGGAGCGAGGGATAAAAAGTATAACAGAAAGTGACGTGTGAAGTTGTGATTGGTGGGAATAAGAAGTGATGTTATTGGTGGAAAGGAACAAATGAAAGTTGTTGATTGGTAAGAATAAGAGAGATTATGATTGGTGGAAAGAAAAAGGTGTGGGAGTGGGGTATGTTGGAGGTGATGGGAAAGGTAAGTTTTGCTAGCAACAAGATTTGCAAAAGCCTGTCGAGAACTGATCAGCAATTTTTGAACGTTGGATGGTAGTTTTCTTGAGTGGATAGAGAGATGGGGCGATATGAGATGCGGTGGCGAAAATGGGAACTAAACAAGATGGTTGAGACAAGAGGTTTAAGGACGAGGAAATTTGGAGGTTAGTGGTGAACATGGCGGTCGCAAGAGGTGGGGGCAAGGAGACGCGGTGGTGAGAATGGGAACTAAAAGAAGATGGCGGTAGCAAGAGCTTAGAAGAGCAGATTTTGAGGATAAAATAGTGGGAACTAAAAATGGCGGAGGGTCTGCGACAAGGAGATGCGGTGAGAACTAAACAAGATGGCGGACGCAAGAGGAGGGTAAGGAGATTTGAGGTTACAGCACCAAAACACGAAAGGATATATTCCTACGCCAAGCAGGCCCGAAAAATAATTATGCGTGTGGTACTTACCTGTTACTGGTGTGGTTGCGTCACCAAAAGCGCAGCACCTTCACGCGACGCGAAAAATAAAAGCAAACTGTTTTTGAAAATGCTTAACCAGCTTTAAGATCAACCAACATCACTACGCACTGATATACCTGGTTTTTTAAAGCGGTACAGACGCCCTTTGCGCAGACGTAATTTAACTATACCAAAAACCTGGTACTGGACCATCGTGATGGTCGCTAGCGTACGTAGGAGCAGGGTTCTCATAGCCGGTCGAAAGCGGTCAAAAAAGTGTACGACGTAGGTGTTCACAGTAGCTGCTGTCGAGTCAACCGTCGAGGTGTGAATGAACGAGATCTGTTCTTGCCGGCAATCTGGTTGGGAGATGAGAGGCGCGGTGGTAAAAATGGGAACTAAATAAGATGGCGGAGGCATGAAGTTGAGGTTAAGGAGCGGTGAGGTGTTGTCTGTGCGGAGGTTGGGACTGAAAGAGGGGAAAGATGGCGAACGAGGGATAAAAAGTATAACAGAAATTGACGTGTGAAGTTGTGATTGGTGGGAATAAGAAGTGATGTTATTGGTGGAAAGGAACAAATGAAAGTTGTTGATTGGTAAGAATAAGAGAGATTATGATTGGTGGAAAGAAAAAAGGTGTGGGAGTGGGGTATGTTGGAGGTGATGGAAAAGGTAAGTTTTGCTACCAACAACATTTGCAAAAGCCTATCCAGAACTCATCAGCAATTTTAAATAACTAGTGTTTCGGGGTTTTCTCTGGTTGTTAGACGAATGCAAGCTGTTTCTGCTTTTTCATAGGTTTTCCCAAAATTGAAAATGCATATATATTGTAACACAAATGTGTGCAGTGCAAAAGAAAATAAAAATTAAATAGGCACACACACACACCCGTTGCAGTTGCCATACTTATACTATTCGTCTTTTCCTTTTTTTCTTTTTTGTCTTTTTGATTTTTCGTTTTTTTAAAAAATAACTAGTTTTTGGGGGTTTTCTGCGGTTGGTAAACGAATGCAAGCTCTTTCTGCTTTTTCATAGGTTTTCCCTGGTTGGTAGGCGTTTGCTGTAGTGGTTGACGAAGCCGTTTCTAATTTTCGAGGTTTTTCAGGTTTTTAGTGGTTGTCCCTGCCCGGTAGGCAAATGATGAAGTTTTACCTTGTCGGCGCACGGATACTAGGCACATACTCGCACACACACATTTAATAGTAGCGTGTAGGAAACTGTTTTTGAAAAATGCTTAACCAGCTTTAAGATCAACCAACATCACTACGCACTGATATACCTAGGTTTTTTAAAGCGGTACAGACTCCCTTTGCACAGACGTAATTTAACTATACCACAAACCTGGTACTGGGCCATCGTAATGGTCGCTAGCGTAAGTAGGAGCAGGGTTCTCATTGCCGGTCGAAAGCGGTCAAAAAAGTGTACTATCTTGTTTTCATGGGTTTTCCAGATCGGTAGGCGTTAGAATACTCTTAGAGCTTTTTCAGGTTTATCGTGGTTGTCCCTGTCCGGTAGGCAAATGATGAAGTTTTTCTATAATGTCGTCGTTTTGGCTTGTGGCGCACGGATACTAGGCACATACTCGCTCACACACACACACACTATAATAGTAGCATATAAAAAATTTAACAAACAAAATCCACACAATGACAAAATTGAAAATGTATATATATTTTAACACAAAAGTGTGCAGTGCAAACGATTTTCTAGCCCCTAGTGAGTGTAAAATTGCGTTTACTTCACTTCTTTCAAACTGCTTAAAATCATATAAATGGTTGTTTCACGTCATAATAAGCCTATATATACCAAGAATACTGAGTTTTTAGAAAGTCAAGAAATTGGATTTTCTAGCTCCTAGTGAGTGTAAAATCGCGTTTACTTCACTTCTTTCAAACTGCTTAAAATTCATATAAATGGATGTATCACCTCATATTAAGCCTCTATATACCAAGAATATTGAATTTTTAACAAGTAAAGAAAATCGATTTTCTAGCCCCTAGTGTGTGTTAAATCGCGTTTACTTCACTTCTTTCAAACTTCGAAAAAATCATATAAATGGTTGTTTCACGTCATAATGAGCCTATATATACCAAAAATACTGAGTTTTTAAAAAGTCAAGAAAATGGATTTTCTAGCACCTAGTGAGTGTAAAATCGCGTTTACTTCACTTCCTTCAAACTGCTTAAAAATCATATAAATGGTTGTTTCACGTCATAATAAGCCTATATATACCAAGAATACTCAGTTTTTAAAAAGTCAAGAAATTGGATTTTCTAGCTCCTAGTGAGTGTAAAATCGCGTTTACTTCACTTCTTTCAAACTGCTTAAAATTCATATAAATGGATGTATCACCTCATAATAAGCCTCTATATACCAACAAAATCGATTTTCTAGCCCCTAGCGAGTGTAAAATCGCGTTTACTTCACTTCTTTCAAACTGCTTAAAAATCATATAAATGAATGTATCACCTCATAATAAGCCTCTATATACCAAAAATACTGAGTTTTCAAAAAGTCAAGAAAATCGATTTTCTAGCCCCTAGTGAGTGTAAAATCGCGTTTACTTCACTTCTTTCAAACTGCTTAAAAATCATATAAATGAATGTATCATCTCATAATAAGCCTCTATATACCAAAAATACTGAGCATTCAAAAAGTCAAGAAAATCGATTTTCTAGCCCCTAGGGAGTGTAAAATCGCGTTTACTTCACTTCTTTCAAACTTCGAAAAAATCATATAAATGGTTGTTTCACGTTATAATAAAAGAATACTGAGTTTTTAAAAAGCAAGAAATTCGATTTTCTAGCTGCTAGTGAGTGTAAAATCGCGTTTACTTCACTTCTTCAAACTTCGAAAAAATCATATACATGGTTGTTTCACGTCATAATGAGCCTTCATATACCAAAAATACTGAGTTTTTTTCGTACTCACCTATAAGAGATAGAGGGTAGAGGTCATACGAACGTAACACTTGAGAATTTTTAATCTGCAGTTGGTGTTACCCCTTAGAAAGGAAGTATCCGCTGATTCTATTTAATTCTTACATTTTACATAACACGTATGCACGGCACAACACAAAAACACTACACACGACACTCATAGTTTTAAATATTGCACTAGTGGGGGTGCAAACTGAACCACTATTAACAACAGGTAGCAAGCGTTAACAGTTCTGCTCACTTTAGTATCGGAGAAAACAGTAAAAAGAATCATTCTCATGTGCAGCACTACGTGCAAAGACCGTGTGCTGATGTGTGTGTAAAATGAGCGTGAGAAACGGATGTTCGTCAGCGATAAAATCTTTTAAATGCAGTTTTATTGTCGATGGTAGGGATCGTGCAGTGGTGGATCGTGACAGGAAATGCACTGCAAGACCTTAGTGCTAGGCAACCGTACCTCTGTTTCTATACGTGAACGGCAGATTGCAGCTTCGACACGTGTCCACGGAGACCTTAGTGCTAGGCAACTGCACCTGTGTTTCTATACGTGAACGGCAGATTGCAGCTTCGATACGTATCCACGGAGACCTTAATGCTAGGCAACTGCACCTCTGTTTCTATACGTGAACGGCAGATTGCAGCTTCATTACGTGTCCACGGAGACCTTAGTGCTAGGCAACTGCACCTCTGTTTCTATACGTGAACGGCAGATTGCAGCTTCAATACGTGTCCACGGAGACCTTAGTGCTAGGCAACTGTACCTGTGTTTCTATACGTGAACGGCAGATTGCAGCTTCGATACGTGTCCACGGAGACCTTAGTGCTAGGCAACTGTACCTGTGTTTCTATACGTGAACGTCAGATGGCAGCTTCAATACGTGTCCACGGAAACCTTAGTGCTAGGCAACTGTACCTCTGTTTCTATACGTGAACGTCAGATGGCAGCTTCGATACGTGTCCACGGAGACCTTAGTGCTAGGCAACTGTACCTCTGTTTCTATACGTGAACGGCAGATTGCAGCTTCGATACGTGTCCACGGAGACCTTTCGCTTCAGGTGACAAAATAACACTAGGCACTTGTGTGCCGTGGTGTAAGCCGCAATCACGGCATTGGTAGCGTGGATCTCCTTGGGGCTCTCCTAGGAGTTACCTCAACATCACGTACATGACCTGGTTCGTCACGGGTACGCAGGTCTGCACTACCACTTCCTCGGCGTTGAGCAGGCCCAGGAGGCGATCGTACCGTTACACCAGCTAGCACGTGGACATGTTATCGCGCTGTGGTGTTGCGTGTGCGAGGTATGGAAACTCAAGGACGCAAAACATGCACGACCGAGGGTTAAAAAGGAAACAAGTAGTGACGTGGAACGTTGTGATTGGTGAAAATAAGACGATCTCTGATAGGTACTACACAAATTGAAATAACGTGATGTGATAGGCGAAAATAAAATCAAAGGTGATTGGATGAAAAATGACGAGAAGGAATTAGCGGTGAATTTGTGAACTAAGATGGCGAAGATTTTTTTTTAAAAAAAAGGATAATATAAGTATGGCAACTGTAACGTTTTACGGCAAAAGCGCGGCGCGCAATGCGTCACGCCGGGCATCTTGCTCAATATGGTTTTTGTTTTATTGCCCGGCGTGACGCATTGCGCGGCGCGCGTTTGCCGTAAATTGTTACAGTTGCCATACTTATATTATCCTTTTTTTTTTAAAAAAAATCTTCGCCATCTTAGTTCACAAATTCACCGCTAATTCCTTCTCGTCATTTTTCATCCAATCAACTTTGATTTTATTTTCGCCTATCACATCACGTTATTTCAATTTGTGTACCTATCAGAGATCGTCTTATTTTCATCAATCACAACGTTCCACGTCACTACTAGTTCTGCTTTTTAACCCTCGGTCGTGCATGTTTTGCGTCCTTGAGTTTCCATACCTCGCACACGCAACACCACAGCGCGATAACATGTCCACGGGCTAACTGGTGTACCGGTACAATCGCCTCCTGGGCCTGCTCAACGCCGAGGAAGTGGTAGTGCAGACCTGCGTACCCGTGACGAACCAGGTCATGTACGTGGTGTTGAGGTAACTCCGAGGAGAGCACCAAGGAGATCCACGCTACCAATGCCGTGATTGCGGCTTACACCACGGCACACAAGTGCCTAGTGTTATTTTGTCACCTGAAGCGAAAGGTCTCCGTGGACACGTATCGAAGCTGCAATCTGCCGTTCACGTATAGAAACAGAGGTACAGTTGCCTAGCACTAAGGTCTCCGTGGACACGTATCGAAGCTGCCATCTGACGTTCACGTATAGAAACACAGGTACAGTTGCCTAGCACTAAGGTCTCCGTGGACACGTATCGAAGCTGCAATCTGCCGTTCACGTATAGAAACAGGTATAGTTGCCTAGCACTAAGATCTCCGTGGACACGTATCGAACCTGCAATCTGCCGTTCACGTATTGAAACAGAGGTATAGTTGCCTAGCACTAAGGTCTCCGTGCACACGTATCGAAGCTGTAATCTGCCGTTCACGTATACAAACAGAGGTACAGTTGCCTAGCACTAAGGTCTCCGTGGACACGTATCGAAGCTGCAATCAGCCGTTCACGTATAGAAACAGAGGTGCAGTTGCCTACCACTAAGTTCTCCGTGAACACGTATCGAAGCTGCAATCTGCCGTTCACGTATAGAAACAGAGGTACAGTAGCCTAGCACTAAGGTTTCCGTGGACACGTATCGAAGCTGCCATCTGACGTTCACGTATAGAAACACAGGTACAGTTGCCTAGCACTAAGGTCTTCGTGGACACGTATCGAAGCTGCAATCTGCCGTTCACGTATAGAAACAGAGGTACAGTTGCCTAGCACTAAGGTCTCCGTGGACACGTATTGAAGCTGCAATCTGCCGTTCACGTATAGAAATAGAGGTGCAGTTGCCTAGCACTAAGGTCTCCGTGGACACGTATCGAAGCTTAATCTGCCGTTCACGTATAGAAACAGAGGTACAATTGCCTAGCACTAAGGTCTTGCAGTGCATTTCCTGTCACGATCCAGCACTGCACGATCCCTACCATCGACAATAAAACTGCATTTAAAAGATTTTATCGCTGACGAACATCCGTTTCTCACGCTCATTTTACACACACATCAGCACACGGTATTTGCACGTAGTGCTGCACATGAGAATGATTCTTTTTACTGTTTTCTCCGATACCAAAGTGAGCAGAATTGTAACGCTTGCTACCTGTTGTTAATAGTGGTTCAGCTTGCACCCCCACTAGTGCAATATTTAAAACTATGAGTGTCGTGTGTAGTGTTTTTGTGTTGTGCCGTGCATACGTGTTATGTAAAATGTAAGAATTAAATAGAATCAGCAGATACTTCCCTTCTAAGGAGTAACACCAACTGCAGATTAAAAATTCTCAAGTGTTACGTTCGTATGACCTCTACCCTCTATCTCTTATAGGTGAGTACGAAAAAAAACTCAGTATTTTTGGTATATGAAGGCTTATTATGACGTGAAATAACCATTTATATGATTTTTTTCGAAGTTTGAAAGAAGTGAAGTAAATGCGATTTTATACTTACTAGGGGCTAGAAAATCGATTTTCTTGACTTTTTGAATACTCAGTATTTTTGGTATATAGAGGCTTATTATGAGGTGATACATTCATTTATATGATTTTTAAGCAGTTTGAAAGAAGTGAAGTAAACGCGATTTTACACTCCCTAGGGGCTAGAAAATCGATTTTCTTGACTTTTTAAAAACTCAGTATTCTTGGTATATAGAGGCTTATTATGAGGTGATTCATCCATTTATATGAATTTTAAGCAGTTTGAAAGAAGTGAAGTAAACGCGATTTTACACTCACTAGCAGCTAGAAAATCGAATTTCTTGTCTTTTTAAGAACTCAGTATTCTTGGTATACATAGGCTTATTATAACGTGAAACAACCATTTATATGATTTTTTCGAAGTTTGAAAGAAGTGAAGTAAACGCGATTTTACACTCACTAGCAGCTAGAAAATCGAATTTCTTGTCTTTTTAAGAACTCAGTATTCTTGGTATACATAGGCTTATTATAACGTGAAACAACCATTTATATGATTTTTTCGAAGTTTGAAAGAAGTGAAGTAAACGCGATTTTACACTCACTAGGGGCTAGAAAATCGATTTTCTTGACTTTTTGAATACTCAGTATTTTTGGTATATAGAGGCTTATTATGAGGTGATACATTCATTTATATGATTTTTAAGCAGTTTGAAAGAAGTGAAGTAAACGCGATTTTACACTCGCTAGGGGCTAGAAAATCGATTTTCTTGGTATATAGAGGCTTATAGTGAGGTGATACATCCATTTATATGAATTTTAAGCAGTTTGAAAGAAGTGAAGTAAACGCGATTTTACACTCACTAGCAGCTAGAAAATCCAATTTCTTGTCTTTTTAAGAACTCAGTATTCTTGGTATACATAGGCTTATTATAACGTGAAACAACCATTTATATGATTTTTTCGAAGTTTGAAAGAAGTGAAGTAAACGCGATTTTACACTCACTAGCAGCTAGAAAATCGAATTTCTTGTCTTTTTAAGAACTCAATATTCTTGGTATACATAGGCTTATTATAACGTGAAACAACCATTTATATGATTTTTAAGCAGTTTGAAAGAAGTGAAGTAAACGCGATTTTACACTCACTAGGTGCTAGAAAATCCATTTTCTTGACTTTTTAAAAACTCAGTATTTTTGGTATATATAGGCTTATTATGACGTGAAACAACTATTTATGTGATTTTTTCGAAGTTTGAAAGAAGTGAAGTAAACGCGATTTAACACTCACTAGGGGCTAGAAAATCGATTTTCTTTACTTGTTAAAAATTCAATATTCTTGGTATATAGAGGGTTATTATGAGGTGATACATCCATTTATATGAATTTTAAGCAGTTTGAAAGAAGTGAAGTAAACGCGATTATACACTCACTAGGAGCTAGAAAATCCAATTTCTTGACTTTTTAAAAACTCAGTAATCTTGGTATATAGGCTTATTATGACGTGAAACATCCATTTATATGATTTTTAAGCAGTTTGAAAGAAGTGAAGTAAACGTAATTTTACACTCACTAGGGGCTAGAAAATCGTTTGCACTGCACACTTTTGTGTTAAAATATATATACATTTTTAATTTTGTCATTGTGTAGATTTTGTTTGTTAAATTTTTTATACGCTACTATTATAGTGTGTGTGTGTGTGCGAGTATGTGGCTAGTATCCGTGCGCCACAAGCCAAAACGACGACATTATAGAAAAACTGCATCATTTGCCTACCGGACAGGGACAACCACGATAAACCTGAAAAAAGCTCTAAGAGTATTCTAACGCCTACCGATCTGGAAAACCCATGAAAACAAGATAGTACACTTTTTTGACCGCTTTCGACCGGCAATGAGAACCCTGCTCCTACGTACGCTAGCGACCATTACGATGGCCCAGTACCAGGTTTGTGGTATAGTTAAATTACGTCTGTGCAAAGGGCGTCTGTACCGCTTTAAAAAACCTAGGTATATCAGTGCGTAGTGATGTTGGCTGATCTTAAAGCTGGTTAAGCATTTTTCAAAAACAGTTTGCTACACGCTACTATTAAATGTGTGTGTGTGCGAGTATGTGCCTAGTATCCGTGCGCCGACAAGGTAAAACTTCATCATTTGCCTACCGGGCAGGGACAACCACTAAAAACCTGAAAAACCTCGAAAATTAGAAACGGCTTCGTCAACCACTACAGCAAACGCCTACCAACCAGGGAAAACCTATGAAAAAGCAGAAAGAGCTTGCATTCGTTTACCAACCGCAGAAAACCCCCAAAAACTAGTTATTTTTTTAAAAAACGAAAAAACAAAAAGAAAAATAAGAAAAAAAGGAAAAGACGAATAATATAAGTATGGCAACTGCAACGGGTGTGTGTGTGTGTGCCTATTTAATTTTTATTTTCTTTTGCACTGCACACATTTGTGTTACAATATATATGCATTTTCAATTTTGGGAAAACCTATGAAAAAGCAGAAACAGCTTGCATTCGTCTACCAACCAGAGAAAACCCCGAAACACTAGTTATTTAAAATTGCTGATGAGTTCTGGATAGACTTTTGCAAATGTTGTTGGTAGCAAAACTTACCTTTTCCATCACCTCCAACATACCCCACTCCCACACCTTTTTTCTTTCCACCAATCATAATCTCTCTTATTCTTACCAATCAACAACTTTCATTTGTACCTTTCCACCAATAACATCACTTCTTATTCCCACCAATCACAACTTCACACGTCACTTTCTGTTATACTTTTTATCCCTCGTTCGCCATCTTTCCCCTCTTTCAGTCCCAACCTCCGCACAGACAACACCTCACCGCTCCTTAACCTCAACTTCATGCCTCCGCCATCTTATTTAGTTCCCATTTTTACCACCGCGCCTCTCATCTCCCAACCAGATTGCCGGCAAGAACAGATCTCGTTCATTCACACCTCGACGGTTGACTCGGCAGCAGCTACTGTGAACACCTACGTCGTACACTTTTTTGACCCCTTTCGACCGGCTATGAGAACCCTGCTCCTACGTACGCTAGCGACCATCACGATGGTCCAGTACCAGGTTTTTGGTATAGTTAAATTACGTCTGTGCAAAGGGCGTCTGTACCGCTTTAAAAAACCAGGTATATCATTGCATAGTGATGTTGGTTGATCTTAAAGCTGGTTAAGCATTTTCAAAAACAGTTTGCTTTTATTTTTTCGCGTCGCGTGAAGCTGCTGCGCTTTTGGTGAAGCATCCACACCAGTAACAGGTAAGTACCACACGCATAATTATTTTTCGGGCCTGCTTGGCGTAGGAATATATCCTTTCGTGTTTTGGTACTGTAACCTCAAATCTCCTTACCCTCCTCTTGCGTCCGCCATCTTGTTTAGTTCTCACCGCATCTCCTTGTCGCAGACCCTCCGCCATTTTTAGTTCCCACTATTTTAACCTCAAAATCTGCTCTTCTAAGCTCTTGCTACCGCCATCTTCTTTTAGTTCCCATTCTCACCACCGCGTCTCCTTGCCCCCACCTCTTGCGACCGCCATGTTCACCACTAACCTCCAAATTTCCTCGTCCTTAAACCTCTTGTCTCAACCATCTTGTTTAGTTCCCATTTTCGCCACCGCATCTCATATCGCCCCATCTCTCTATCCACTCAAGAAAACTACCATCCAACGTTCAAAAATTGCTGATCAGTTCTCGACAGGCTTTTGCAAATCTTGTTGCTAGCAAAACTTACCTTTCCCATCACCTCCAACATACCCCACTCCCACACCTTTTTCTTTCCACCAATCATAATCTCTCTTATTCTTACCAATCAACAACTTTCATTTGTTCCTTTCCACCAATAACATCACTTCTTATTCCCACCAATCACAACTTCACACGTCACTTTCTGTTATACTTTTTATCCCTCGCTCCCCATCTTTTCCCTCTTTCAGTCCCGACCTCCGCACAGACAACACCTCGCCACCCCGCTCCTCTCCATCACGTGACCTCCATACTCTTTCATCTTCCTTCCTTCATCTTCCACCGGAATTAACGAACCAATCAAAACACTGCACGTCACTTCCTGTTTTTCCTTCACCTTTCCCTAATCCTCAATTCTTTTTAACTCGTCCCGGATGAACCAATTGCAATAACGATAATCCTTCCGCTCAGGGCGCTTTTCAAACTTGCCGCCGCCGTCGCACGCAGCGACACTAGCGCCACTAGCGCCCCTAGCGGCAGGATTATCGTTAATCCAATTGGCTCATCCGGGACTAATACTACTGAGGGACCTACCAGTCAGCGCCGCATACCAGCAGTGGCCTTCAGCCTTGAAGGCCGCCAGGATCTTCGGAGCCCAGGAACCCACATCGCTCGTCAGGATCTAGTTTGCAGACCCTTGCGACAACGATGCGGTCTTGAGGGCGGGCCTGCCCTTGTTAGGACGGTGCTTACGCGTTGAGGCTAACCGAGTTGAACGCCAGTTGCCCTGCAGACGCTGCTGTGCTTACGGCCACGACGAGACATCTTGCACGACAAAACCAACGTGCCACTACTGTGGCGCTTCCAGCACCACTGCTACTTGCAAGCAGCACAACTTGCGCCGCCGCCGCCGCCGCTTCTCCGCCACCTGTGGAGAGTCGAACCACTTCACCGGCCAAGCGCTCTGCCACCTGTATCCCCGCAGGAAGGCACTGCTGAAGCCGCCAGCACCAACCTCGCAGCCAACGATCACTCCACATCCGCCGACACCAGCACCATCACCAGCGTCGATCATCACAGTCACCAAGGATGTCCAGGGCCTACGTGACGCCGTTCAAGATCTCCACGCGGAGTTCTTGAAGTTGACGACGAAGCTAACAGCCCTGGAGGAACTCATCAGGGACCTTCAAGACACATCAGCTGCTCAGCAAGTTTTTCTAGCTGGGCAGTTTGAGACCATCACATCCACAATTAGCACCATCGACAACTCCATCCAGACCTCATCATCAGCCTCAGACACGATAACTCAACACCTCGACTCCCTAGACATGACACTCAGATCTCTGGAAGCACAGCAGCATCAACTTCGAGCCCATTTCCAGCAGCCAGCCAAACCGGTGGCCCTCAGCAGTCGCCGAAGGCCTCCAACCAGCACAAATTACGCCGACGAATACCACAACCGGGCACTTCAGTATCACCACAAGTAGGTTCAGCTTCAACCTACCTCTCCTACACATTCATCATTTCCATTCTTTCCTAAATCCTCGCTATTTCCACTAGTGTTGCAGTCAGATTTCATGACTGCATACTAGTTACTATCTTTACCCGCTCCCGCCCATAGGGCAGCAACCAACAGTTTTCGATATATAACTCGCGCAAAACTTCTGGAATCGTGACCTTGATTGCCACCCCAGCTGCCGAGCCTAGGAATGGTTTATGTTTAGCTTAATCAGCGAAAGCGATATAATACCTTTGCTTACTCACAGTGCGTAACACGTACAGCCTGCATAGAAAGTGTTCTGCATCTGGTTGTAATTTTAAAGAGAGCAGTATCTAAATAGTACTTACTTTATATTTGTTATATTTATAACCGTGGCTACTACGTTTTCAAAGTTAAGTGTTAAGGTGTTACACAGTCAAAGTAGGGAAATAATTGCAAATGTCCTCGACTTCATGAAGCAAGAAGCAGAGATGAAGGAAGAAAATATATGTTCATCCGAGTTCCACAAAAGCTTTGAGAGAGTGAAAGAAAGAGTAATCAAAGCAACCGGTGTTTCACCGAGTTCCATTTCCAGAGTTCTCAAAGATAAAAAAAAAACATATGGATGAAAGAGTGCCATTTGACACACCTGGGAAGAAACATAAGGTACCTAAACGTATTACAGAAATGGACGATTTCGAATGCGTCATTCGGCGCAAGATTCCCAATTCCTATGTGGAAGAAAAAACTGTGCTAACAATAAGCAGATTGCTCATCAAGCCGAAAGACAGCAGAAACTCTCAAGGTGGTGTTACAAATCTCAGAAAAATTATTAAAGATTTAGGGTTCAAGTGGAAGAAACCGAAATCAAATAGAAGAGTTCTATCAGAAAAGCAAAATAAATAAATAAATAAATAAAATAATAATAAAATAAAAAATAAAAAGTAAATGTTGCCATGATAGCTTAGTCGGTTAGAGCAACGGCACGGAAAGCCTAAGATCCGTGGTTCAAATCCCGGCTATGGTATTTAATTTTTCAGTCTGATTCTACCTTTCCAAATGACTATAATTTTATATGTACTTATATCAGCATAAATTTTCAAGGTGGTGCTACAAATTTCAGAAAAATACTATAGTGTATGAAGATGAGTCATACAGCATCTAAACGTTGGAGTGACGATAGCGAATTTGCTTTGCAGGCACCTGTTGCCAAAGGGCAAATACTTATTATCCTTCATGCTGTTGGAAAGATCGGCTTCGTTCCAAATGCCCTTCTTTTACAAGTCGCAACAAACAACAGGAGATTTTCATCAAGAAATGAATACAGAAAATTACATGAAGTGAATCAACGCCATGTTGAATCCTATATGCCTGCTGGGTCTGTTCTGGTCATCGACAATGCGTCAACACTCAAATTGACAAACCACCTACCTTAAATTCCTTGAAAGAGGAAATGAGAGCTTGGTTACTTAGACATAATACAGCTTTAGATGAAAGTATGAGTAAAACAAAGCTATATAACTTAATTAAAGCCAACAAACAGCTTCAGAAGTCATACATACTTGACCAGTTAGTAGTACAACATCGCCATAATGTACTTAGACTGTCATCGTATCGCCCAGATCTAAACCCAATGGAATTAATCTGGGCTAATATCAAAAAATGGGTGGCATGCAGGAATAGCACTTTTAAATTAAAATATGTGGAGCAGTTATAACGCCAGCAATTTTCTGAAATTGGAAGCCCAGAATGGGAAAATGTATGTCGGCATGTTGAATAAATTAAGAATAATTATTTCGAAAAATACGGAATTGCAGAAAATCAAATAGAAAGAATTCTCATCCAGGATAATGGTGCAGAAAGTAGTGACAGCAGTGATGGCGGCAATAATGTGAGTGATTCCGCTGAAGAGGAAGGGTTGTTAGGTGTGGAAGAATTGGAGGCGATGATTGACAGTGTTTTTATACTAAGCGCTTTTTACAGCGTAGATTTTAATATACGGTATATAACTAAGTTTATCAGCGCAACGCAATGCATAACCGGTGTGTGGATATTTGACAATGACTGACCCACGCACTCCTGCAACATACAAACGACCGGTCACCTCCTGATCTGGTAAGCAACTCGCTTCATAGCTCTCATTAAGATTTTCACATGTCTAAAACTGTTGCGCCGATTATACTAACGCGGGTGCTATGCGGGACCAAAAATTCTACACACTATTCAATTTTTTCTCCTACTATCGTTTTTCTTTCCGGTGGAGGAGTTTTTAGTGGGTATGCCGACGCTCGGTGAGTCCCACACTCTCAGTCCCGACTCCCATCGGGGCTGGGGTTAGTGACTAAATCATTTTTTCCTCCACTGAAAAAAAAACAGTCATACTACAAAACAAAAAGGCAGATCTCTAAAGCACACATTTTATCTGAATTGTTTTGTTTCGTTAACAGTTTCCGAGATATTTCCTTGTTATTGGTTTGATTTTTCAAATACTTCACTTTTTCAAGTGGGAATTAGCTACTCTTTTTACTTTCTCTACTACGTATAGTAAGGAGGGGAAGTATTGTATTCCACCCAAAAATTAGATACCAAGATTTCATCGGAAACATGTTTTGAGACCCTGAATAAAAAAAAAGCATTTTTGGAAACATGTCCGTGTGTGTCTCTGTGAACAGCATAACTTAGAAACGAACAGTCGGATAAACACCAAACTTGGTATTTAGGCTCAGTATCTTCCAGAGATGCGACACGAAGGTTTAAAAGAAAATCCCTCCACCCCAGATTACCCTTTACATGGAACATTTTTCGAAAAGTTTATTTTCTCAGAAATGGCTCTAGCGATTTTGATTAAAATATCATATGTTTAAGATACTTTCATAACAAATAAAAGTATATCTTGAATTTTCTGGGAATGTCTCCAAAAGTATTCTTCATTGTGAACGACTTTTGCATAACTGGTAAACCATAAGAGATAGATAAAATTTTACTACAGAAAAAATGTAGATCGTGTTAAAATACACAATTTATGTCACATACATTCTTTTTATTGAGTGAACCATTTTCGAGATATTGCTTGTTATTCCCTTACATTTTCCAATACTTATACTTTTTCTCAAATGCGAATTCTTATTTATTTTGTTTGTCATGGACAGGCAGAGAGAATGGAAGGCTCCACATAGCAACCAGCTCTTAAAATATTTGACTATCACTTAAAGCCTACCAATTCCCCTTGCATCTACAAGAAAATTAGCAATAAGATTAACATCTCGATTAACATGACGCATATGGAGAATAAGCGTTTGTAAAAATAGTGGTACAAGAGTAAAGAAAGTCATGTGAGTGTAACACATCAGATTAATTTTCTTGTGGTGATGCAGAGAACATGAATTCTAAATCCAATTACATAGTGATCCGCTTTTTAAAAATCTGACCATAAATTTAGCCTACTGTATCCTTTTTATACCTCAGCGAAATTTGTAGATGTGAAATGAAGGCTTATCTCTATCAACAAGGAGTAGATAGAAGAATAAGGCTTTGTAAGAATAGCTTGTAGAATAGTGAACAGAGAAAGTAATGTGATTACAATAATGCAATTTTTTTCTATTATCGCATTTGGTTTACATTCTTCGTACAAGCTCTTTGCCACATAGCGGCACATGTATAAAGCTAACACTTTAATGAAAGTCATTCACGAGAAATATTGCCATTGTGACGTTAAGATCGCCTGCACTGGAATTTCAGAGAGCCATAATTTGACGGTTAATGAGAAGCGCAGTTCTGGCCTCGGCTGGATCATTCATAAATACAATGTGACTAATGAACGTAATAATACTCGGTGATGTATATACAGCACGCTGCAGCGAGCACTGCGATTTACTCTATTGCATAGTTAGTGCAGCATTTATTACAGAGTAATCTAGATGGTCACAGAGGTCTTTGAGCGTTTAGCTTAAACGCACATGTCATTTGCAGTTTGGGCCCCCTGTTTTACTTTCTCTGTTCCCTGGTACTTGCAAAAATTTGATTTAGACATTTCTTCAGAGATACATCTTTTAGATCCCCCGAATAAAAATAAAAGCAATTTTATAAAATGACTCTTCGTATATTGTCTGTCTATAAACAACATAACTCTAAAGGCGAAAGTATGTTAAATACCAAATGTTCTCTGAGACAGAAATCGTTTAGTTTATTGTTTTAGTTGCATACAACCTACAAACAGCTCTTATACAGGATTATCAGAGCGAAATGCTTGAGGTGGCACCCTAGTAAACGAAAGTAATCGTGAGAAGTGCTTAAACTGAATATTAGAGGCTGTATTGAACTCTTAAAAAGAAAAAATCTGATGTGACACACTCACATGACTTTCTATATCCTCTATCGTATTATTGGGTACACAAACTAATCTTACTAAAGCTTATTTTCACTTTCTCTACCACGTACAAAGTACGTAGAGAAGGTATTGCATTCCACCCAAAAATTCGATGCCGAGAGTTCATCGGAAATACATGTTTTGAAGCCCCTGAATAAAAAAAGAACGTTTTAGAAAAAGCTTCGCGTGTGTGTGTCTATGAACAGCATAATTCAAAAACAAAACGTTGGTTAAATACCAAACTTGGTGTTTAAGTTCAGTATCTTCCATGGATGCCATACGAAGATTCAAGAAAATTCCCACCGCCTCAACTTCACTTTACCTGGAACATTCTTCGAAAATTTTGGGATTCTAAAATTGAATGTGAAGAAGTTTTTATTTTGTTGTGTTTTTATTTGCCCCACGCTTTGGGAGCCAATTTGAAGAAGGTTTGTTGTTGCTACATATGGAAAGTCAGTTTGAATGTATTATATTTCGACTGTTGGGGAGCCGAACTTGAAGTAGTTGCAACCGCACGTATGGTAAAAGTTTCCGGTAGCCTTCACCCCAAGTTTAAAAAATATTAACTTTGTAATTTGACTGTTTCTTTATATATATATATATATATATATATATATATATATTTATTTTTTTAGAGACATGAATGTCTTAGCAGGGAGGTGGTGCGACTTAAGAATGTAGGCTTAGACAGATTATAATTTTTTACTTCACTCCTTTTATTAATGCTTGACACGATTTAAATAACACTTCACTGATATAGAGAGAGCTGTGAGATTTATTTTTTTATTAAATACTTGCACCTTTTAGTACATAAAACTGTTTTCGTCTCACACGAATACGTATTAAATTTCTCAGGACACATCTCGCGTGCGGTTAGGAACACTGTCTACAACCAACACGTCCAGTTATGAGCGCTGTCTACAAGGAACTGACTTGATTTCTACCGCCTAAATTTATAACTTTCTGTATTTCAAGTCTCTGATTGGCTATTCTTAATCCAATAGAATACTTTTATTTAACTTAAGCTTTTCCGGTTGTTGATTGACTATTTTATAAACTGTCACAAAAATTACATTATTGCTTCCAAGAATCACCAGTAGTATTATTAAACATTCTTACTCATTATTGCCTCAGTTACCTCATCGTTAGCATCTTTTAACCTATTATTCTCTCAGCTCCTACATTATTAAATTACGTAATACATTCACATAACATTATTGGACAGGTATACAATAATATAAACATATACAATGACTGTAATATGCACTTTTTATGTATTGTTACATATACATATTGCTTTAAGGCGGGCTGTTATTATATTTTTTTATTATATAATTTGACTAATATCATTTAAGTGCTAAAAGTACTGCCTCAAATGTAACAATTTTGATTAAAATAGGGCATATTAAAAATATGTACATGAAAAATAATGTATATCTTGAATTTTTTGGGAATAGCCTCTGAAGTCCTCTTCATTCGGAAGGAGTTTTGCATAATCTTGTACAACTGGTAAACGTTAAGTGATAGACGAAAACGTTCTATAAAAAAAATTAGATATCTTTAAAATACAATTTATTCCAAATAAGTGTTTTGCGGCATAAGGCATTTCTGAGATATCCATTATTAATAGTTTGAACTGTTCAAATTCAAAATTTAACTTTTTTTTTAAATGGGAACCATCATAACTCCTCCAAATAAAGCATGACTAATGACATTTACTTTCCCTCATAATATCAAGCAACTTTTATTCATGACATTTCTATCTACTACGCTTAGTTTTGGGGATATTGCACAGTCTCAGCTTAAATGGTCCACCCTGTACCGGGTGTTTCTGAAATACTTTTACAAACTTCGGGTATGGCTTCCTCACACTAAAAGAAGGAAAAAAGTTCAGATGAACATATGTCCCATAATCCTTGTTTTTCGCGTTATTCCTGTCACAATGAAAGTGGCCTTCGGAGTCCAACCTCAAAACTTCATTTCCCTATGCATTCATAGAAGGCGTTGACCCATTGTACTACATATGGTAGATGGCGAAGTGTTGCCATGGAGACTTGTTTATGTTTGTCATTTGTCATTAGTCTGTCTTCAACGTTTCAATTGTGTACCTAGATGTAGTGAGTTAACTGCACGTGTTTCGTTCCACCATTGCTGGATATTCATTTCGTGAACAGGCAGACATGATTTTTATGTATGGTCGCGCGAATGGTAATGGACGCGAAGCTCCACGGCTCTATCAGATGGAGTTTCCAGACCGAAGACAACCGAGTCATCCCACCTTTGTCGGTGTTTATCGTCGCCTTGCTGATAAATGTGATAAATGCCTGGCTCCGGCACATTTAACTCGCATTGTTCGAGATGCACTGGTATTTATCATGACCGATGGATAGGCAGAGGAGGACCACTTCCATGGCCTGCACATTCTCCCGACCTCAATCCTGTGGATTTTTACCTCTGGGGTCATCTTAAATCATTGGTTTATGGAGAAGCCATACCGGATGCAGAAACGCTTCATCGACGTGTCATGGAAGCCTGCGAAACCATTCGACACCATCCTGGAGTTTTTGAAAGGGTGTGACATCCATGATTCGACGAGTACAGGCATGCATAGAAGCAAGAGGAGGACATTTCGAGCATTCATTATAGTTTTGTGTGTTATAAGTGTACCACTGTGTTGAACACCTCCTAACGAGAAAACAAAGAATTATGGGACATATGTTCACATGAACTTTTTCCCTTCTGGTGGTACAAGGAACCCATACCCGAAGTTTGTAAAAGTATTTCTGAAACACTCTGTATATCTGAAGCAATGAAATAGCCAAGTTATAGAGGGGAAAGATGTTGCATTGATCAATAAGCGTCAACACAATTTCCAAGCATATTTGTTTGATTTTACATAAATCCACATTGCAAACCAGGAGGAAAAAACATGTGTAAAATGTACATTAGCCCGCTGATTTTATTTTACGTTCTTCGTGTACCATTTGCATATAAGTAGTGGAAGCACATGTTTTAAACTTGTCCACAACAGCAACAACAACAACAAAAGCATTAGAAATAAATACTTAATTTGGAATTTATGTTCCGCATCTCCCAAAAATGCAATAATATATTTTTAAGAAAATACCCCACTCGAAGCTACATTTCATATGGAAAAATTTGTAACTTTTATTTTCTCAAACATGTCGATTGACTTTGATTAAAACATATAAACAATGTTTACTGATTAATAAAATACAGCCTGCGAAGTTATCTTCTTTGGAATGAATATAGTATACTTTTGTACATCTGGTCTACCATCAGAGATAGATAACACTTTACTACACGAAAGCTGTAGATATGGTGAAAACATAAAATTTATTATAATTCGGTTTTTTTGGCATAATTTTGGAGACATTTGTTACTCTTCGTTTTAACTTTCCAACACACTTAAGATGCTCTAAGTTTCTATTCTTTTGTTTCTGGTGATGTCAAGTAGAGAATAGGGCATTTCAAAGCCAGCATATACCGACTAACCTTTCAAAGATTTTACTATGGTTTCAGCCTTCTGTATTCGATGAACATAAAGAAGAAAGAAAAACAAACTTTCGTAAGAACAATTTGCAGCAGATATAAACGTGAACAACAGTTATGTAAATAAAACGCGTCTGATTTTTTCTTTGTATTACCTGTTCATTTTTTGCTTTCGTGTCTTCTTATAGGGCGGCGCCGTGGCCTAGTGTTTAGACCGCTCGCCTCTCCGGGCGGCCCGGGTTCAATCCCAGGGACCCGCATGTGGGATTTGTGGTGGACAAAGCGGCATCTGGGCGGGTTTTCTCCGGGTTCTGCGGTTCCCCTCGCCATTCATTCCACCAACTGCTCCATCATCACCTTTCCTTTCATCCATTTCACCATCATTTCGTTTCATCTACTTCCTTCCTCCCATACCAGGCATCGGGCTGATCACCCATCCTGGATGTTCTGTCTGATCCATGAGTGTCTGCTCCTCGACGGGCCTCTGACCCCAGGCACCGCCTGTAAGTCCTGAGGGGTGTTAAGTCATACATAAGAGGAGGTTAAACAGAGAAAGAAGAAGAAGTCTTCTTATACATTTACAGCACAATGAATACCGGATCCAGAAAAAAGTTTAATCATGCACGGCAGTTCATTTGGGTGCTGCTAAACATATAGGTGCTTATTATGAAACATTCTGCTATGCTACTATCCACATGAGAAAAACTTATACGGTATTCTTGCCTACTGTAACTTGTTATGCCTGGTTATGCTTAGCCATGTGTATATGTAATGGGTTGGATTGGATTGTGAAGCGGGCATTCGGCACCGATCCAATGAATCCGGATATTGTACCAACGCCCCACGAGGGAGCGCTCCCGCGAGGGAGGGATCAAGTGAAGGGAGACACCGGGCGGCCGAATCAAGAGTGACGACACAGCAATGACAGGGTCCTTGTAGTTTTCAGATATAGACACCTCGACACTCAGACAGGCAGACTGGGTCCGTCCCACATAGGGTGCAATGCTCCTTCAGGGGGCGGTCCTTATACTCCGCCGAAGGCCGAGGGACGGAGAAAGTGCAGAAAGAGCATCCTTTTCCCCTGCAATGCTGCACTGAAACACCATCGCCGACACTTTCAACCCTGAAATAGATCAAATGGGGTGAGGGATGTATGAAATGACTAATAGAGCGAAATGAAGGGACAGGAAATTCGGGAGATGAAGGAAATCACTCCAGCATTCGCCTGACGACCCGGGAAAACCCCGAAAAACCTATAGGTCAAAGTGGGCGGTCACCTGGAACCTACCGAATTCGGGCTACAGACGTTACCGCTTGAACCATCCCTCTCTGTTATATGTAATGACTCAACAAATAAATACGTTAACTCCTTAGGACTCCAACTACTCACGCTTCCTTGCTGTGAACATAAGTACATTTGTTTGCAGAAAATGTGGCCCTTACTTATATCACAATAGTGATATTTCCGCATTAGGGTTTACACATTTATCCAACTAACTTTAGACTTCACTCAGTCCTTAACACTGCTCACTATTACCGACTTGAAGTAAATTTGTAGCGGGAAATCGTCGAACCTTGGGTTGATGTGGTCTTCGGCAGTGTTCTTCCTCGGCTATTGATGCCCGTCGGTTGTTGCGTATTCCATTCCTAACTATATCTAGTTATTAATTCTCAGGTTAGAATCGGTGAGGCAAGTTTAAGAAATACACTGCAATTTTCCCTTAATAAATGAAGTTCTCACTATTGAAATAATTATGGGCGGCTAGCGTTTCCCATTATTAAAATCCCACCACTTTAAATTAGTCAGGAGCCTAGCTAACTGCACACGCATTCCCACCTCGTGTAGACGTGAATTCTTGAAGATCAGTGATAGAGAAAGAGAGTGTGGGCTCCTAGACCTTGTCTGCCCTTATATACTGGAGCCTAGTGACGCTCACCTCTGCGTTTAAAAATGTAACAACGTTCCCTATTGGACCTCATACCGCGTTACTTTAACATGTATGAGAATGTGTGGCTTTAGATCCGTGCGCTTAAGCGTCAGTTCCATATCTCCGTCTCTTTGTTTTATCTATCCGTCTCTTTCTATTTCTCCGTACCGTTACCGGTTCACTACCTGTTGGCTTGATGAGAAGTACGCTCTTTATGCGTTCCTGGAATTTTTGCTAGCTCGCCCGTTTCTTACAATCAGCTCTGTACAAATGTTAGATGTTGAATATTTTAACATGTTAGTGAATTAAAGTATTACTGTACAATTCTTATATGTATGATTCCCCTTTCATATGTACAATTCCTATATATGCATAATGTATCCCCTTTCAAATTCCATGAAGTAACAATGAATAATTGAGCGATGTTGCATCCGGTGTTAAACGAAAGGGGGATAGAAATAGCCTCGCAATGAATTCTGATGTGCATGGTGCAAGTAACAAGAGGTGGACTAGTCCAACGTAATGCATATGATTGGAACCTTGTGGAGAGAAGGATGGGTGAGAAATGAGCTATTTGTGTCGGTAAGACACAATAGCCACGGGACTTCTAAAACGTTTCTTTTGAAGTAGACAGGGAGATGAAATATAAAGTTATTGCTGCCATGGATTACAGATGTACCACTGCAAGGGCTGCTGAAGTGAACTGAATCCCGTTGGCGGGAAACTTATGAAAATGAGGCTATTGTTTTGATATATTTGCCAATTTCAGAGACTTCTGAAACTTAAGCATTAAGATACAACAATACTACTACTACTACTACTACTACTACTACTACTACTACTACTACTACTACTACTACTACTACTACTACTACTACTACTACTACTACTACTACTACTACTACTACTACTACTACTACTACTACTACTACTACTACTACTACTACTACTACTACTACTACTACTACTACTACTACTACTACTACTACTACTACTACTACTACTACTACTACTACTACTACTACTACTACTACTACTACTACTACTACTACTACTACTACTACTACTACTACTACTACTACTACTACTACTACTACTACTACTACTACTACTACTACTACTACTACTACTACTACTACTACTACTACTACTACTACTACTACTACTACTACTACTACTACTACTACTACTACTACTACTACTACTACTACTACTACTACTACTACTACTACTACTACTACTACTACTACTACTACTACTACTACTACTACTACTACTACTACTACTACTACTACTACTACTACTACTACTACTACTACTACTACTACTACTACTACTACTACTACTACTACTACTACTACTACTACTACTACTACTACTACTACTACTACTACTACTACTACTACTACTACTACTACTACTACTACTACTACTACTACTACTACTACTACTACTACTACTACTACTACTACTACTACTACTACTACTACTACTACTACTACTACTACTACTACTACTACTACTACTACTACTACTACTACTACTACTACTACTACTACTACTACTACTACTACTACTACTACTACTACTACTACTACTACTACTACTACTACTACTACTACTACTACTACTACTACTACTACTACTACTACTACTACTACTACTACTACTACTACTACTACTACTACTACTACTACTACTACTACTACTACTACTACTACTACTACTACTACTACTACTACTACTACTACTACTACTACTACTACTACTACTACTACTACTACTACTACTACTACTACTACTACTACTACTACTACTACTACTACTACTACTACTACTACTACTACTACTACTACTACTACTACTACTACTACTACTACTACTACTACTACTACTACTACTACTACTACTACTACTACTACTACTACTACTACTACTACTACTACTACTACTACTACTACTACTACTACTACTACTACTACTACTACTACTACTACTACTACTACTACTACTACTACTACTACTACTACTACTACTACTACTACTACTACTACTACTACTACTACTACTACTACTACTACTACTACTACTACTACTACTACTACTACTACTACTACTACTACTACTACTACTACTACTACTACTACTACTACTACTACTACTACTACTACTACTACTACTACTACTACTACTACTACTACTACTACTACTACTACTACTACTACTACTACTACTACTACTACTACTACTACTACTACTACTACTACTACTACTACTACTACTACTACTACTACTACTACTACTACTACTACTACTACTACTACTACTACTACTACTACTACTACTACTACTACTACTACTACTACTACTACTACTACTACTACTACTACTACTACTACTACTACTACTACTACTACTACTACTACTACTACTACTACTACTACTACTACTACTACTACTACTACTACTACTACTACTACTACTACTACTACTACTACTACTACTACTACTACTACTACTACTACTACTACTACTACTACTACTACTACTACTACTACTACTACTACTACTACTACTACTACTACTACTACTACTACTACTACTACTACTACTACTACTACTACTACTACTACTACTACTACTACTACTACTACTACTACTACTACTACTACTACTACTACTACTACTACTACTACTACTACTACTACTACTACTACTACTACTACTACTACTACTACTACTACTACTACTACTACTACTACTACTACTACTACTACTACTACTACTACTACTACTACTACTACTACTACTACTACTACTACTACTACTACTACTACTACTACTACTACTACTACTACTACTACTACTACTACTACTACTACTACTACTACTACTACTACTACTACTACTACTACTACTACTACTACTACTACTACTACTACTACTACTACTACTACTACTACTACTACTACTACTACTACTACTACTACTACTACTACTACTACTACTACTACTACTACTACTACTACTACTACTACTACTACTACTACTACTACTACTACTACTACTACTACTACTACTACTACTACTACTACTACTACTACTACTACTACTACTACTACTACTACTACTACTACTACTACTACTACTACTACTACTACTACTACTACTACTACTACTACTACTACTACTACTACTACTACTACTACTACTACTACTACTACTACTACTACTACTACTACTACTACTACTACTACTACTACTACTACTACTACTACTACTACTACTACTACTACTACTACTACTACTACTACTACTACTACTACTACTACTACTACTACTACTACTACTACTACTACTACTACTACTACTACTACTACTACTACTACTACTACTACTACTACTACTACTACTACTACTACTACTACTACTACTACTACTACTACTACTACTACTACTACTACTACTACTACTACTACTACTACTACTACTACTACTACTTACTACTACTACTACTACTACTACTACTACTACTACTACTACTACTACTACTACTACTACTACTACTACTACTACTACTACTACTACTACTACTACTACTACTACTACTACTACTACTACTACTACTACTACTACTACTACTACTACTACTACTACTACTACTACTACTACTACTACTACTACTACTACTACTACTACTACTACTACTACTACTACTACTACTACTACTACTACTACTACTACTACTACTACTACTACTACTACTACTACTACTACTACTACTACTACTACTACTACTACTACTACTACTACTACTACTACTACTACTACTACTACTACTACTACTACTACTACTACTACTACTACTACTACTACTACTACTACTACTACTACTACTACTACTACTACTACTACTACTACTACTACTACTACTACTACTACTACTACTACTACTACTACTACTACTACTACTACTACTACTACTACTACTACTACTACTACTACTACTACTACTACTACTACTACTACTACTACTACTACTACTACTACTACTACTACTACTACTACTACTACTACTACTACTACTACTACTACTACTACTACTACTACTACTACTACTACTACTACTACTACTACTACTACTACTACTACTACTACTACTACTACTACTACTACTACTACTACTACTACTACTACTACTACTACTACTACTACTACTACTACTACTACTACTACTACTACTACTACTACTACTACTACTACTACTACTACTACTACTACTACTACTACTACTACTACTACTACTACTACTACTACTACTACTACTACTACTACTACTACTACTACTACTACTACTACTACTACTACTACTACTACTACTACTACTACTACTACTACTACTACTACTACTACTACTACTACTACTACTACTACTACTACTACTACTACTACTACTACTACTACTACTACTACTACTACTACTACTACTACTACTACTACTACTACTACTACTACTACTACTACTACTACTACTACTACTACTACTACTACTACTACTACTACTACTACTACTACTACTACTACTACTACTACTACTACTACTACTACTACTACTACTACTACTACTACTACTACTACTACTACTACTACTACTACTACTACTACTACTACTACTACTACTACTACTACTACTACTACTACTACTACTACTACTACTACTACTACTACTACTACTACTACTACTACTACTACTACTACTACTACTACTACTACTACTACTACTACTACTACTACTACTACTACTACTACTACTACTACTACTACTACTACTACTACTACTACTACTACTACTACTACTACTACTACTACTACTACTACTACTACTACTACTACTACTACTACTACTACTACTACTACTACTACTACTACTACTACTACTACTACTACTACTACTACTACTACTACTACTACTACTACTACTACTACTACTACTACTACTACTACTACTACTACTACTACTACTACTACTACTACTACTACTACTACTACTACTACTACTACTACTACTACTACTACTACTACTACTACTACTACTACTACTACTACTACTACTACTACTACTACTACTACTACTACTACTACTACTACTACTACTACTATACTACTACTACTACTACTACTACTACTACTACTAC